>OZ010601.1:51344985-51509985 GCA_963932145.1 Acanthosepion lycidas | reverse complement strand
AGGAAGTATGTGCGTATGTGTGTGTATATATATATATATATATATATATATATATATATATACTGATTCCATGTAACTTGGGAAGTATGTGTATGTATGTATGTATGTGTGTGTACTGATTCCATGTAATATATTCTGATGGGAGTGGTTTGTTAATTTTTTTATTTGCTTGGGTTAATTTATTTTACTTGTTTTTTATTATTATTTTGTTTATTTTTATTTATTTTTATTTATTCTTTTCAGTTTTCAATTTTTAAGTAACGTAGTAAAAATTTGTTTTCATGTCTGCATTTTGAGATGAGCTCAGATTGTTTATTCAGTAATTTATTTTGGTTTGGGAAAGTAATAATAGCTATTTTTTCCTCCAAGCAAAGTTTGCAGGTTTTGAATTGATTGCTGTAGGCGGATGATCTTTTCCTTATTTTCCATGATATTTTTGGTGTGATTTGCATTTTGTTTTTAATTTCCCAGATATACTTAGAAAGCATTGTACTGTTCAAACTTTGCATACTGAGCTGCTAGCCACAATAGCTACATCTCACAATAGTTAAAGAAGTGTAGCAAACCTGAAACTCAGACTGGATTTAACACTTTTTTTTTTTTTTTTTTTAAATCACAGAATGATTGTTGGAACCAGAAAGAGGTAAAAAAAAAAAAAAAAAAAAAAATCTCAGAGGTAGCAACTGTTCCAGGTTTTTTTTTAAGCAACAGTTACAAGGATATACCAGAATCCTAGATTGACATCTGAAGCAAATGAGAGGTATGGGCAATTGCAAGTAATGCCAAAACAAGATTGCTGGCAACTGACAAAGATGGTAACCATCTAACAAAAGGGAACATTGCATCAAATTACATCCAAATTCAATGCTAGTGCCACTCAACCTAGCAGCTGATGGAGAGTAAAGAATACAATGTGTTCTGTAAATTTTTATAGTCATTGACCAACAGTCATTGCACCTGGGCCAAAGAACATCATCACTGGTTAATGAATTCAATCAGTACAGTGTTGTACAAACTGGGGGTGGCTCCATAATGATTTTGGGTGTAATTTGGTGGGAATTCACAAGGACTACTCATCAAGTATGATATGCACAGATTCTGGTTACACATCATTTACACTCAACTATACTTGCTAGGTTTCTCCAGTGATGATGATTAAATTCAGCAGAGATAACAACTCTTCATTGTACATTCCAGGAGAACTTTCAGCTGACTTCCAAGTATTCCATTGGCCTCTCTGCTCACCAAATTTAAACTCCATTGATTATATATATTTTACAATAATGTTAATCCTGTGTAAGGCTCAAGAGTCACTCAAGGTAGAGGGTTGCAGAGTAAAAAGCAAGAGGATCAGTTTATGGGGATATATAGGAAAGGTAACAGTTAACAGTAGACTTAAACCAGTTAAGATTGTAGTGATCAGGGAAGCATCCTCTTGGCAGTCAGTTCCACAAAATAATGGTTCATGGGAAGAAGTCGTTTCATAAATAAAAATGTGCTCTTTGAAAAACAGGGCATACAAATCATTAGAGATTTTTAAAAGATTATAAAATTAAAGCAAGAAATACATTGCCTATTAAGTATGACTCCAGCTTGAGAGGGCTCAGCTCTACACAGCCTGACTAGCCATGTTAATTTTCTTTTTTTTTTTGAGCCTGACAAATCCAAACCCCAAGAGTCATCACTGATGTGTGTGTGTGTCATCCACAGATAGACTGTTTCGATGTATCACAGCTCAACAGTGTGCTTAGACACGAGATTGCTTCAAGCTGGAATTGAAACCCAAACGATTTGACATCAGTCAGAGACTCTCACCCTCAGGCCATCAGAGGAAGGAAATTTTTAATGCATTATACATGATATATAAGCATTACCGACTATCAAAGGGCTCAATTCATAGCAAAGAGCTTTTACCATTAATCAGTAGTAGCCAACAAATTCCCTTTCTTCCAAATTGTTCAACCTACGAAACAGAGCAGTCATGCTTAAAAAAAACATTAAAATATTTGTTAGTAAAACATTTTCCATCAATTGTACCTACATCTTATGGTGTTGACAAAAGTTCACCAATTGAAAAAGATTTAGTTCTTATAATCTATAATAGGCTAAGTAGATATTTGTTGACAAGGTCTTATTTATGGAGTGCCTAAAAATGATCAAACTTACTATCAATGACCCACAAAACTATAAGCAAGAGTAACATATTTAATCAGGTACAATGCCACAATTGTGGAGCATTGAATAAAGTAGATGCTTCAACAATCACTACAAACTTAACCTATTTAAGTCTGGGGTTAACCATTATCTTCCCCACATATCCCCATAAACTGTACTTCTTACTCTCTACTGCGATGGCTCTTGGGCCTTGTACAAGATGAACATCACAAAAAAAAAAAAAAAAATCTTACAAAGAATGTTGTGAAATCAGCCTGCTATCAGACAGTACCCTTGAAAGTCAATATTAACGAGGAAGGTTTCAGCTAGTCATTCAGATATAAGAGAGGAATACTGTGTTTTATTTGAATTTTTTCTAACAAATAAGATTTGTTTACCTAAGACAAGATAAATTTGCTAAGGAACAACACATTACTCACCTTCCAAAAGCATTGATGATGGACACAATCTCTGTTCTTCGAAGCTGAAAGGAGTTTTTCTGGTTTGCATTCACAACTGAATCTGGTCCAATTGAATTGCCTGAAAACAGGATTTTTAAGGCAGTTCCCATTCCTTGCACCTAAAAATAGAATGACCTACTGTTAAGCAGTTGAAGTGCAATCATTTTTAGAAAAAAAAAAAAGAAAAAAAAAAGATTAACAACGGTAATTGATGATACATAGCCAAAGTAGTAACAAGCATGTTTTTTTAATTACATGTGAAAAGGCATCTTATAAGGGGCAAGATAGAAGTGTATTTTCTCCCATATAGCTGTAGAGAAATGTTTTTGAGAAAATGTTCACTACCTTTTTTAATCATTTCATCCCAAGCAAGGCAATAAAGCCACTAGGATGCAAGTGGTTACTGAATGTTAGAGAATATGATAAAAATTACTATTAAGAAGAGAAGACAATAAAAGAGTAATGAGACAGAAGATAACTATTATAGGATTGATATGAAAAATAAAAATTTAAAGTTTAACATTTAAAAGCAAAAACCCACATCACTTCTGAAATATATGAAGCTGTGAACCACAACTTCTCTCCCAATTGTTTTTAAGTAGAATGGGGGTATAAATGTGGTTTAGGTATTTTTTCCTACAGATAGTAAAGAATGAATTTATATTATTTAATAAAGAACTTATTTTTTTTTATTTAGTCAAGATAAAACACAAAATTATTATAGGCAATAATAAAGCAGCTTTATATGTTAAGATAACTTACTACAGACAACAATATACTCTCAGTTCAGAAGATAGGTATTTCAGTTCATAATTTATTCAAATTTACTTACTTGCAATTTTCCCCAAAGTTTACATTTATCACAACCCACACAGTCCATGATTCGAGAAATATTTCTGAAATGATTCCGGAATTCTTCCTGAAAATAATAATAAAAAATAACACAATTGAAAAAATATAATTGCTATAACTTAGTACTTAAAAATTTCTAAGGAATACACTGTTTTATGTATGATGATAACGTACATCCAGCAATAAGGCCTCTGATTGGGAGATTGGAGGTTTTGGGGAGCATGGTACCACCTCTTATCTTCTGTTATTTCCAGTTCCACCCTGACCCAAGCACCTATTAGGGTCCCAGCTATAGTGAACCCACAAACAAAACTCAACAGGACATTTTTATAATAAAATGACTGGCATTTTATGATCTACAAACTATTTATATATCTAAAAAACATACTTCTATTCTGAAAGCATAAAATTATGTACTAAATATTTAAATTTCAACATTAAATAACTCAGAGATTGATATGCCACTAAACAAAATTAACCAAGCAACAATACCTATTTATAGTAAAATTACCAACAATACCTTTTATCTGTAGTTGAAGGCATACAGTTGCATTCAATAGACACACAACTGTGTTCCAAATATTTACATTTTGGCATTAAATAACCGATAGAGGTTGATATGCTGCTAAACAAAATTAGCCAAATAAGGAATACAATTTTCAAATCAATATTACTGCTCAAAATAAATTATCCTCTTTTCACTATTTTAAATTTCAAAATTAAATTACCGTCATTAAAAATGAAGTGTTATATTGAGTCCTCTGGTGTGTTTATATACATACATTTAAGAATAATGGGATTAAAGGAAATTTTACATTTTAAAGCCAGTTAATGCTCAGCATGTCCTTTGACTCAAAAGAAATGACATTTAAATTAATTTTTGTTTTCTAATAAAATCTATTTTTATCAGCTAATTATTCAAATCTATATTTGTTAATTTCCCATAACTTAGGATATATTAAAAGTAGGCAGATTCCTTAGAAACCATGTTAATTACTGGTGAAAAAAAAAAAAAAAAAAGTTGAATTTATTTTGATTGCTATATATTAGAAAGTGAAATTGGCAAACCGAGTTCAAATTTCAGCCTCGTTTTGTTCCATTTACTTTTGGGAAAAGGCATAAATCCTTGCCTTTAAAGGAGTGCCCTCTGCCGTGCTGATGCCATAGAAGCATGAAAAAAAATCGATTATTTCCACTATCGATGGGAGTTTGGAAATGCAAGATCGGTGTTGGCCTTCTCACTAACTTGGAGCATGTGCATGTAAATTTTGGTGCAAATCCGTCAAAAATTGCAGCCGTGCATTCGTTACGCACAGACACATCCTGCCTTTTATATATATATATATATATATATATATATATATATATATATATATATATATTGTATTGAGCACTTTTTTATTATTTTAGCTGTTGGTAAGGAGAGCTTTACCTTCGATTGTGGTAGATGCTATTTTCAGTACCCTAATTATTTTATTAGATGCTTTTGTCAGTACCCTAATTATTTTATATTCAATGTTTAGAGGTTTTTTTTTTTTTAAGCATTTCACCCCAAGCAAGTCAGAAGTGCTATTATCACACAGGGGGTTATGGAGAGTGAAAATGAGAGAAAAGTGTCGGTGTAGGGGGGGGGGAATGAAGAAAGGAAAAAAAGAACAGGTATCAACGCAACAAAACATGGTGACTGATGTTGCATTTAGGTTTTTGCTGATTGTAGTTATCAGGGAAGCAAGTGAGAGGAATGGAATTCCAATATGGAGAAGTGCGAGGAAAGAAACTGTTAGAAGGGCGGTTACATTTAACTATTTCAACAGTAAAAGGTTGAGACCTAGATGCCAATCTAGTAGTACACTTAAATTCATGTAGTCAGGGCACCAGGGAAAAAATACTCATCAGTGCAGTAGCCATGAAAATATTTGTAGAAAAGACAGAGGGAAGCCACATCATGTCTGAGAAAGCGGCTGAAGTCAAGAAGCTAATTCAGTACCGATTACATTACAGATCCTACTTTAGATTTTTTTGAGAATATTGCAGTAAGGGAAGGTAGGGGAAAATTTTATGGATAAAACTTTAACTGTGCAACCAGTAATGAAAATCACAGAAATGCAATCTATGTTGTTATTCATTTAAACATCATCATTTAATAGTAATATATATATATATATATATATATATATAGATAGATAGATAGATAATATATTTAAAGTAATAATAATAGTAATAAAAGTAATATATATATATATAAACTTACATAGTTACAAACCTAATATATATTTTTCAGTGTTTGATGCAAAAATAAATGTCTATTTTTAAGACTATATAAACTTATTTTTATGGTGACATTTAAGTATAATTTTATTTCTCTGATTCAATAACTGGCTTGTATTTTTGTACTTAATTATTTTAATTTTTTTCTTCCAGGCATAGTTTGCATCCGTTTATATATATATATATATATATATATATATATGAATTAAGATCAAATATAGATAAGGATGCAAAAGAATGATAGGATAAGGGACAAATAGGAAATCTTTATAAATCTGACATGCTTTGCTTTTATTAACACTTGAGATGTGGAGGTTTATTTTCCACGAGGGTCAGCCAGGTGAAGGTGAGAGGGGGAGCACGTCGCTCTCTTGGTGGAAGAAATTGGCCATGTTTATGTCAGCTGCTGTTAACATCATAGCTTTTGGTTGATGACTAAAAATTAACTTCCGCATTTTGACTGTACACATGGGTTTCATTTGGAAACCATGTAGTTTCCAATTATTATTTTTAGTTAGGGGGACTTGTGTATGTTTAGGTTTCATTTGTTTACTTTTTGTGTATCATTCTCTGAAAAAAAAAAAAAAAAAAAAAAAAAAAAAACCCTGAGTCACCGGAACTTAACAGATTTGGACGTTTGAGTAGCCGGCAGTAACTACCGGCCGGGTGCGATACCCTTAACCATGCTTTCAAATTGTTTTCTTGCAAAAACAATTGTGTTTTTCCAATTTTTGGCACTGTCAGAACCACCGCCGGGTAATTTTACGTAGTCCTGTGAAGTTTTGTTGAAATCAGTTGAAAAGTGTAGGAAATATGATCCCATATATAAACGAACAGACACACACACACACACACACACACAATCTGCGTTTTATAATAAGTAAGATAAAAATCAATAAAACCTTTCCTATCAATATTATTACAAAACCCGAGTAATAAGTTGACAGTCATAATTTCTAAATTAATATAATTTCCTATTTTTATGTTTACAAGTTTATATTTACATTACATGGATATCCTAGGTTTGATAAGTGATAGATTAGTTCCAAATAATTTTTGGTCATTTGTTTGAACTGGTATTTTCAACCTTGTTAGAATAAGGATTTCTCGGGATTTCAGACAATTTACTTAATTTACTTTATGATGCTGTCTATTCTTAATTTGGTATCTACACTGATACTTTTGCCTTACACTAAAAGATGACATGTTATTTTTTTATATTTTGCTGTCTGATTCTGTAGAGTTTCTTACCTTTAATTTTTTTGCTTCAATTGGGTCACCTTGAAATAACTTACTCTCATCAAAATGATCATTAAATGACCTGAAAGAATCAATTAATAAAATGTTAAAAATAAAATAAAATTTGAACATTAAAATTTTTGCCCTTGCAAAAAGCTGTCTTAATCAGAAAATTATTTTTAAAATGTTCATTCAAAAGACTGCAATGAAGTCAATTCTTTCAATTTGGATACTTACCATTCAATAAATTTTGCCTGGGAATTTTATATGGTTTGCTCTCAACTCATGTAAATCATTTGTTTTTTTCTTTTCTTCAATCTTTTGCATATTTTGCTGAATGATCAACAATTTCAATGCTGATGATCATCTAAAAGCTTGCAAGTGATCTCTTCCAAATTTTTCTGGTTTACCATTTTCTGATTTATCTTCCAAATTAAATTAACTTTTCTTGAACTTTGCAAAACATTCGGGATACATAAATGCTTCCAAATGAAGCAGCTCCTAACAGTGGTTCCCAAACAGTTCAGAAGAGGATAGCAGGTGAGATTTAGAAACAGTTTCAAAAAATTCAAATGCCAAAAATAAATAGGAGTTCAAAATTTAAAACATTATTATGGATCACTTGTAATTGCATGTATTAGTGTAGGTATATTCATGAGATCAGTAAAAAAATAGCATACCATGAATAAAAAAGGCCTTAAACTTGATTAAAATAATTTTTTATCGTCTAAATGTTAATGTTATTATCAAGAGGAATGATCAAAGTATTTTTTGAATATTTTTTTAGATTTTTTAATAATTTCTAGCACGTCCAAAATTTTCGTTAAAAAACTTCATTTTTTTTTAATTGGAAAAATTGACAGAAAATCGATAATCTCCCGTTTTTTTAACTTTTGTTTACATTAGTGAATGTTGCCGTTTAAAATTTATTTAAAAAAATCAATTATGATTTTTTTTTTAAAATAATTTTAAAAAAATTAGAAATTATAAAGTTTATATTTAATATATTTTGAAACAAAGATTGCTTATTTTCTGTGATGAAAACATGTTTTTTCAAATGGGAGTAAGCCGGTCTGAACTGCGGTGTTGATTGACAAATGACAAGTGCCTGTTTTTCATCACGCACTGACAAATTACGTGCGGAAATTTATAGTACGGAAGGTCATAAGTGACTATTTATCTTTACGTTAACAACTTATTTACCTCATTAGTTTTAAGTAGGCATAGCATGAAAAAAGGCCTTAAACTTGACGAAAGCAGAATTTTATTACTAAAATGTTTGTTACTATTAAGGGGAAAGAACAAAGTAATTTTTCATTATTTTTTAAACTTTTTCTGTCTTTATTAGAATGTTTTAACTTTTGATTGAAAAATCTTGTTTCTCGTCATCACCGGAACTCTAGTAACATGGCAAATTTTTTATTCATTTTTTTATTATCACACACATTAATTTGAAAATCTTGCAAAAATAGAAATAATTGTCAGATTTTAATGAAACTTTCAGGAATTATGGGAATTATAATTTTTTTAAAGTAATTTTATATAAATGTAAAGGGCGTTAACAGTGCCGTACAAATCAAGTCACGTGATGTTTTTATTGTATCATGTTTCTTTCGGGCCTCCGTACATTTGATTTAACCTTTTTTTTTTTCCCCACATAGGGTAAAGAACAGTAAGATTATTCTCACTGCTGGTTCGCTGACTGTAAAAACCTTGTGCTATTTATAATCTGGACAGATACAGGTCCCTAAAAAAAAAAAAACATTATATACAGGATTCGTCAGTACCGCTAATTTTAGAATATTTAACAACTTTTAGTAACTTTATGTAAAAATAATAAAATAATTTATTAAATAACAATTAATTCATTTAAAAATTCATTTTTCATCGAAAAAGTTTTGCGCCTTCAGACAATATTATGCATATTGATAAAAGCAACTAAAAGCATCTAAAATTAAGTAGTATCTTTGTTTTATTGGGTTTTGTATGTTACAATTCAGAGCTGATTTTAGGTTTACGAGGTCGGATTTTTAAAAAAGTAAAACATGATTTACTTTCCTCAAAGCCTTGTGTTTTTAACTAATATAATGACCTGCGTGCTTCGCCCATAAACTTTTAGAGTTTTTTTATTAATTTATTTATGGGGGTGTAATATATATATATATATATATATATATATATATAAAAAAAAATATTTTTATAATGAATTTAAAAAAAAAAAAAACATTTATGATAATTTCCATCATCCCTGAATAGTTTCTGAAAGTTTCATTAAAATCTGACAATTATTTCTATTTTTGCAAGATTTTCAAAATTAATGTGTCTCATAAGAAAAAAAAATGCACAAAAAATTCGCTATGTTATTTTTACGGGATTTCCGGTGATGACGAGAAACAAGTTTTTCAATCGAAAGTTAGAATGTTGTAATAAAGACAGAAAATTTTTTTAAAAATAATTAAAAATTACTTTGTTCTTTACTCTTAATAGTAACAAACATTTTGGCGATAAAATTTTGTTTTCGTCAAGTTTGACGTCTTTTTCATCTGACTATGCGCTTTTTCTCGCGATTTCGTGGAGGTGCCTATATTAGTGCTAGTATAAATAGTTATAAATAATTATTGACCGATTTTATCATTGTGATATTTTTGTATTATATCAAGTATTAAGAATATATTAACTAGGGTCCACAAATTGGAGGAGAAAGTTATCAATGATAATGTTCTGACTTTGAGTCTGCAGTTATCTCCCTTATAAACCTCTGTTTTTTTTAATTTTACTCTTTATCACAAAATTTGGTGAAGCATGAACAAATTTTCATTCCAAAAATGCAGCCCAGAAAAAAAAAAATTTTGGGAACTACTGTCCTGAGGTTTTTATCAATAATCTTTCCTTCTATTGTTTTTTTTTGCCCAACTTAAAAAGGAATGACATGCAGTGATACACATGTATCTTGTCTGGCACCTATTTTCTTTTGCTCAAGGCTAAATGAATAAATACAGAACACTCTAAACCAATTTTCAATTGTGTATTTAGTCTATTTTTCCCAAAAGAGGACACTGAACTTTTGCACATAAAATAAAAATACTGGAAATAAAAAAAAAAAAAAAAAAAAAAAAAAAGCAATCAGTGTAGTCACATTACATTAGATCAGTGATTCTCTACTGCCATGCCACATGATCCTCTTAAGTGTGCCACAAATATTGTCACAGTGTGTGTGTGTGTGTGTGTGTGTGTAGTAATGTTACAGTGTTAGTATTTGAATAAGTGTTAAACTTTTTATCCCACATTAGCTAAAAAGTTTGATTGCAATTTTCTATTTCTGACTTTTTGTGAATTAAGCTTCTCAACCCTAAATAACATCAAAAATAAAAAGCGAGAAAGCCTATGCTCAACTGAAGTAATGAGGGTTTGCATATTGCACATTTGACCAAACATTGAAAAAAATAAAAAAATAAAATTGCAAAAAACACTAGGCATAGGTTTCACACTAAATAAGCTGCACAAATAGTTGAATAGACTTTAAAAATTTTGCTAATTTGCCTTGACATGTTAATTTGCTTCTAGGTATGCTATTGCTTAAAAAGGTTGAGAAACACTGCATTAGATCTTGATTATTTCTGGACAAAGTTTGCAATCAATGAGGCACCCCAAGACATGTACTTCCAATAATTAAACAAAGTTGTCATTCTGATTTTTTTCTGTCTTTGTCTAGACAGTAGTTCAGTCATTAAAAAAATGTTGAGAATGTCCAGAGGGAACAATATAGTCAAGAAACAATTTCCACCACCCTGTACAAACAAGCAAAATATTGAAAAAACAAAAAAAAAACATGAGGACATTATATTTTTTTCTTTTTTAGCTTGCTTTTGTCAAACTTATATTTAACCTGAATCAATTTTTTATGACTTGATAGAGTAAAAAAAACAAAAAAAAAAAAAAAAAACAAAAACAGAAAAACTAAGTGAGAAAAATATATTTTTCACAAAGAATATGGTCTTTCATAAAGTTCTTAAAATAAACAAAATTATTTTTTCAGAAAATTAATATATTTTTTTATAAATTTATGAACTACTATTTAAAACTGTAGATGATGCTTTTTATTAATTATAAAAAAAATATATATTTGTTTTATTTCTAAACTTCAACAATTGTAATAGTTTTTGAATATGGAACAAAGATGTCTCTGCACGTGCATATGCATGCATATGTGTGGCAATTTCCTGAAAAACACTTAAAATTCTCTGGCTAAAAAAAAAAGAAGAGATCCTAACAAAATATTTTTTTAATTCTTAATCTTTAGCCATTTTGTGAAGTGGGTTAGCCATTGATTTTCAGCACCCCTCCATATAAACAAATTCATAATACAAATGTGTTCATTTTCATAATTGTTACATTACAGGTAGTGTTTAGCCTAAACATAATAAAACTACAAAGAATTGGCCTGAAAGTTATTTTCCATGAGCAAGATTAATAATTTTAAAGTTAATAAGAGTTATAAAATAAAATTACTTATAAAATGTACAGAGTTAGTTATAAGGAAACTTTGTTCAGTGATAATTGAAATGGATAGAAAGGGAGGATAAGATAACCAGTCTACTCACTTAACAACATCCAACAATGTCTTCATATCTTTCCTGACAATTGTGTCCTGAGTTTCATTACCAGTGTAGAAACTTTCCTGAATAGTGAAAATAAAGAGATACTAATATAATTTCTTACAAATGTAAAGTTTTTAAAAATAAATATAATTACAATTTTATTTTTATGCAGTCAATTAATTTGCCGTAATATTTTTTAAACTTAAACAACTTTTAAAATGCTGCACTGTTACAACAGTTACAATAGCGAGTTTAAATCAAAGCGAAATAGAACAGAATTGCTAAATATATAAAGGAGACCGTACAGTCATTCCTTAGTATTCGATGGAGATTGGTTCCACCCACTTTCGCCACACACAAATACCAACATCCGTACATGTTCAAATTCTTTATATAAAATGACATAGTATTTGCATGTAACCTATGCATATCCTTTTGTATACTTTAAATCAGCTAGAGATTACTTTTAATACATTGTAAAAGCTATGTAAACTTATTCTATAGGTATGAAGAAAAAAAATTTGGTGAGAAATTGATGAGAGAGGAGGAAAAGAGAAAAAGACATTGTGTAAAAGTAAATTTCTTTGTGTCACAAAAGGTTGAAAAAGTGATATAAAATGTATTTGTATACACCATAGAGATATTTATGAACATTCATAGTGAAAATAGTTGCTTACTTGTAAACTTTCCTAATAATTTGCATTAGAAGATTATTGAGAAAAACAATTTTTAAAATCAAACAAATCAACCAATCATTGAATTTTAATAAAATTTTAGGTATTCTAATAGAAAATAAAGTTTCCATTTCAAAATCTGGAGATGAAATCATAGGTGTACATGAATAACACAAGCTGAACAATGCCCAAAAAAGATGCTAAAGAAAGCATAATGGTAGGAAGCTACAGCAGTGGACATTTCTTTATTTACATGGATTCAGTGTAGTGATTGGTGTATGATAATAAATTAGTTTTACTCTTTTAAATTTTCTGAATTTTTTAAATATTTTCAATATGTAATTAGGTGAATTCAGAAATGCAATAACCACACTATAACACTGACTACATTCAATATTGTGTTAGTGTAGCTAGTTTTTTTTTTTTTTTTTCTTACATAAAGTATCCTCCATCTATCAGTTATTAAGAACTAATGGTTGGTAAGGCATAAAATAACAGGCATTGCATTAACAAAAATGTACTTGTACTTTTTTTCTATTTGCTGCTTTAAGGAATTATCTGTCACATTAACCAGTCATGGTTATAGAGTCAAAGTCATGATCATTTCATTGGCTTCAGAGTATGTATTTTGCCAGAGCAACATATAGTTTTGAATTCAAAGTTGTCCTTCTAGACTGGTTGCCAACCACAGCTACTCTGCTATTTAACCCATAGCTACAAAGAGACAAGATGGATTCATACCTTTCCCAAAGTTATTTCTGCAAAAGTGAATGTAATGAACTCAAATAGAATTTGAAATAGCTTTCTGATTTCTTGTTCTGGTTAGTAAATATCATTTTCACTTAATAGTATCATCTAAAAGGCTGAAATTAATAACAGAAGTTTAAAAAATTTAAAACTTAAGTTTTTCTAATTTAAAAAAAAAATATGAAAACAATTCTTGTAAAAATTCATTATTCATTGAAAATTAAAAGGTTTACTAATTAAATAATGTCACAATTTTATCTTACAATTCAGAGCAGATTTTCAGTAAATGGTATTTCTGTTTGACAAAAACAAATTAATGATTTAAATTCTCCAAGGAGTCCTGCTTTTATCTAATATAAATATGAAAATGCTGAAATTCTCAAAATTTCCTAAAATTAAGTAAGTGGGGTAACAAACGGAGAAAAAAAAATATGCTAAAATCCCAGAAAGGATTAAAAAAATTAAAATAATCAAAAATTACTTTGGTCTTTATTTTCATTGTTTGGGGCCTTTTTTCAACATGATATGCTAATTTTGAGAAAATTGTTGGAGATACTTATACTAAAGGGGTATGCAAATATGATGCCATTTTATATAAGGGACTTGAACAACATGCATCGATTTTGTTATTTGTGTGTGGAAGGAGAAGGAGTGGAATCAATTTCTGACAAAAGCAGAAAAAGGTAAATATTAAAAAATCTATTATCTGTTGAAAAGGGGGGAAAAAAAAAAAAAAGATAAATGTATGCAGTAAAAGGAAGTTTACTTTTTCCAAATAAGGAGCAGCTTTTGCAATTGCACGTAATTCTACAAGATAAGTGAAGTAGAGGTTCTTCAGCCATTGTGGTCCTTGACCAGATGTTGTTTCAGGGTCAAATCTTCGCTTGAACTCTTCAACATTCATTCCCCATCCACCAGCTTTGTATAGTGTGCCTGCAAAGATTAAAATCTTGTTATGTCGGCTACTTTATAAAAAATTATTGCCATTAAAAAAATAAAATTAATTTCTCTTTATTAAATTGTATATACATTACAGTGACACAATTGATGAATAGACAGCTTTATTAATTTTGACTAGTATTTATTTTAGTCTTATATTTATTTTTAAACCACTTTTTAACCTTTATATCTGATCCACAGCAGCTTGAGGTGTTATGAAAAGCAATTTAAAATATTAGGATAAAAGTTGTTGCTGTTACTGACACTGAAATCAACAATTTTCATAGGTAGAAATGTAAAAATGGCATTTGAGATTTAAAATTTAAATAAGCAGAAAATTAAAACATAGTTTTGGCAAATTCAACTCTGGCTTCAGGAGGGTATGAACTGTGGACTAAAAATTGGAAGGAAATGAGAAGTTATGTTGATAGCTGATAAAGTAAGATTAATGTATTTTCAAGTGTCAGTGCAAAATACCCTTCAGCCAGAATGTAATTGGCATATTGATAGGTGACAGATATTTCTTTTTTATTAACTCCACCAGGGTGGTCATAGTGCTTGCTTGAAAAGGGTACACAGTTTGAAAATTGGTAATGGCAAAATTAATTTGAAGCTGAAGATTAGAGAGAAACTAGATGTCCCTTTTCAGTGACAATCCACTGCAATCTTTATAATTATCATTATTTGGATTTTCTGATGGGGGATCATTCACCAGAGGGAGAGTTATCTCATCAGTTTAATTTATGGAAATATGGAGATAATGAGCATAATAAATTGTAATTTTCAGGCCCCTGAAAGTTGCAGTGAAGTCATTAATTATTGTTATCAAGAAATAAGCCAGTGTTCATTTTACTGGTGATCATTTTCTGTGAGGGGAAGAAATGAACCAGGTCCAAACACATCTGCATTTTACCAAACAGATGCTGTGAATATAGAGAACCCTCAGACATCATTTTTTAGAAGTTAAATTCTGTAGATTTAATTAGATTTTGTTAAGTTTACTGAATGAGTTTGGTTCACTCATTAAAAAACTTTTTCCCTGCTTAAGCAGACCAACAATTCAACCGTGATCAGCAACCAGAAACAAAGGGATATCACACTCTGCAGATCGATTTCATTGATTTTCTACAGAGGCACAATGACAGAATTTGGGTCCAGCCACTGACGATTGCCATCAGACAGGGAAAGGCTCAATCTCTGTTCAAGTGAAATGGCACAAATCTACCAATCTTGTTGGTATTTGCTCCTGGGTGTGACGTACTCTACTGATACTGGTGAATTACCCAATCCACCCAGTTATATCTGGTGCAGCACACCAACCGGTTGTAATTGAGTAGTGTGACAAGGAGCTGACATCTCAACCCCACCTGTTAAATTAACTACTAATGCAGTCACCCTGCCCCACTAAAAAAAAAAAAAAAAAAAAAAAAAAGTGTCTTTGATTTATTGCATTTTGAAAGAAAAAATAAAGGTGTTATGAGATATTAATGATACACAATTACAAGTAAACAACAAAAAACAGACAAAAAACAGACAAAAAACAAAAAGTAAAAAACAAGACAAAAAACAAAAAGTAAAAAACAAGACAAAAAACAAAAAGTAAAAAACAAGACAAAAAACAAAAAAAAAAGAAAAGAAAAAAAAACAAAAAAAACAAAGAAAAAAAAAAGAAAAGAAAAACAAAGAAAAAAAAAAACAAAGAAAAAACAAAAAAACAAAGAAAAAAAAAACAAAGAAAAAACAAAAAAACAAAAAAAAAAAACAAAAAAAAAAATAAAGAAAAAAAAACAAAGAAAAAAAAACAAAGAAAAAAAAACAAAGAAAAAAAAACAAAGAAAAAAAAACAAAGAAAAAAAAACAAAGAAAAAAAAACAAAGAAAAAAAAAACAAAGAAAAAAAAACAAAGAAAAAAAAACAAAGAAAAAAAACAAAGAAAAAAAAACAAAGAAAAAAAAACAAAGAAAAAAAACAAAGAAAAAAAACAAAGAAAAAAAAACAAAGAAAAAAAAAACAAAGAAAAAAAAACAAAGAAAAAAAAACAAAGAAAAAAAACAAAGAAAAAAAAACAAAGAAAAAAAACAAAGAAAAAAAACAAAGAAAAAAACAAAGAAAAAAACAAAACAAAGAAACAAAGAAAAAAAAACAAAGAAAAAAAAACAAAGAAAAAAGAAAAAAAAACAAAACACACAAAAAAACAAACAAAACAAAACAAACAAAACAAAAACAAAACAAAAAACAAAAAAAACAACAAACAAAAAATATTATAACAATATGTTTTTGATTATTTTCTATCAGCATCTAATAAAAAGATTGGTTAATAGCGAATGAGACGCAATCAGATCATCAGTAATAAAAAATATTTAAATATCATCGATTTAAAGAGTAAATCATGAGAAATTAGATGCACTCAAACAATTGCAATTCTTCACATGACTCTTGAGAACATGATAAATCAAACACCTATTTGTTTTTTTTAAAAAATAAACTCCTGGAAGATTTAATAAAAAGTTAAACAGCATTCATTTATCTATCAGTACCAAAGAGAAGGTATTTGGAATTAAAGACAGATGACAAGGATTCCATAAATTTCATCATCGTCTTTTCTTTATTAAATGCAAAATACTCACTTGGAAATAAGTATTTAGCAGAGAGGTGTATGTTGATGCTTGTGTGGAGTCCAGATATCATTCTGTAGAAAGCTCTTTTTTCTAAACAGAGACCTAGGTAAATAAAAATTTTAAATATCCTTTATTTTCACAGATTAACATGAAACATTTCTAAGGTACAAATTGAAAAATTCAAAATCCTTAACCTTAAAAATAAAAAGTAAAATATTACTTGACAGTTAAATACTTCGTAATTTTTTTTCTTTGTATATATCAACAGTTTATTGAAACCAAGTTGCATTAAATTACAATTCAATCAAATATCATAAAATATATGAGGGATACCAAAAGTTCTCATTTTGACCCTCCTCATCCCCACCATTGTCAAAAGTATTTCATTGAGCAAACAAATTGTTTTTGTTGTTGGCAGTGTTTAAAAAAAAACAAAAAAAAAAAAAAAACAACAACAACAACAACGAGAGATTATATGCCAAGTGAATTGAACTGCAGAATGAACATGTAGAATAGAATAGATGGTAAGTTTTATAGGGATTTTTGTTGAGCAAAACTATCAGCATCTCTTCATAATTCCGAAAGCTTTGGTTCCTTTTGTGTTGACAAATGAAAAGGACTGAAAGAGATTCTTGTGTATTCCTATAGTAATTCTTCCTATAAAATACAATACTTAGACTACTAAACGCTAAATAGATAATATTTAGACTAATTTCTCTAAATATTATAAAGTCAGATTTAAAATTGCTTTGTAGAAATAATTTCAAGTTCTTTTTGAAGTATCTGAGGCACTTAACTAGTCTTTCAGAAGCAGACACACATCAAATGAAATTAATATCTGTTTGACATGCACACCTTTTTTAATATAGCTAACTTCTCATTGAAAACTACAATGCAGAGATTTTTTAAATTAAAAGTTTGAAAAATATAGATAAAATATGATTTGTTCAGTTTCTGTATGGAAGACATTCTACCCATCTTTACCAATTTCCTTTATCCATGAAGAGCTACAAAAAACAAAAACAAAAAGACAAAACAACCCCCCCCCAAAAAAAAATAAATAAATAAAAATAAAATAAAAAATCTACATGATTGAACTGAAGAATTCTTAAATACAAAATTATCACCTTACATTTTCAAGAGCATGTACAATATAATTGCTTGTGTAGGACTCAATTTAACTAGGGGAAGGGAGAATACTAGATAACCTTGTTGAAAAAAAAAAAAAACAAAAAAACTAATTGTTCTTTAAACTTCATGTTAAAAGTTATTGCTATTTACTAAGCTTAAATTTTTATGGTACAAGATTGTGCTTTTTTTTTTTGCAAAAAGGCCAACCTACCTAGAAAATAATCATTAGAAATTTTGGCTTTTATTTATATTTACTTCAGGCACCAGTAGGAAATACATAACTATCTTAGCCTCTGTAAAAATTTTTGATATATACAAGGGTGTTGAAAAACTGACTTACCCAGACATACAAATAAAAAAAAAAAAAAGGATAAAGAAAAGAAGTATTCTGAAGCAAAATACTGATTTTTGGGTAATCAGTGAGAACTTTTCAACATTTCATATGATAATGACTGCCTATAATTATGTCGAAGTTCAGTTTGACAAAAGGACCACTCTTCGATCATGTCATGGGCAATCTAATATTTATCAAAAATTATAGTCAATAAAAGTCAAAATTTAAAATTAATTTCATACATAAATCACCTTAAACCCAAAGCAGGAAGAGTGTTTTTGTTTTGTTTTGTATTTTATAATATAAATAATATAACTGTTGCATTAAATTACTATTTCAGTTTCTAACATTTAATTAAAGAATATTAATACAAATAAATCTTATCGACATTTACAGAGAACCATCCCCAATTTCCAGGTAATACTAGGGGAGAAAGAAAACAAGAAGCTAACAAGTCAAATTCAAAAGTGGACATGAATTACTACAAGATAACATTTAATAATTCAACACCAAATCACAAAAAACAATAGATTAGGAAAGAACAAATAAACCAGAAAGATACAAATGCATAAAAGGCATGCAGTTATAAGAATAACTTGTAATTTAATATGACTTAAATATCTTTGTAATAAGAAATCAAACAATATATATATATATATATATATATATATATATATATATTAGTTAAGTTATGAAGAACTTGGTAATCTGTATGGGTGATCCCAAGGAGGATGAAATCCTGAGAGCTCAATGTAAATCCAGAGCTAATATTTAAAAGAAAAACAGACCACTTTAAGGGAGGGATTAATTTCATATCTCTCTCAAGTATATTTTATATTGGGATATAAAGTATACTTGAGAGATTTATGAAATTAATCCCTCCCTATACTCTACCATGTCTCTTTAACTATCCCTTTTACACTCTGTTAAATTACAAAAACTTACACTACCCATCAATTTTAATTTCATTTTTCGTTTCATTTCATTTTTGGAAGTGCTATCTGATGATCCGGCGTCCTTTAAAAGGACTCTGGTGAAATAAATTTATTATAATGGTAACTTAAAATGGTCCGTTTTTCTTTTAAATATATATATATATATATATATATATATATATATATATATATATATATAGATACGACCGCTAAAGAGTGAAACCCAGGGTCACAAGCTCACATCTATCCAACCATATATATATATATATATATATATATATATATATAGATAGATAGATAGATAGATAGATTCAATAATATATTACATATTAAGTCATAGGATACAATTAAGTGAAACATGATACATTGCAAATCATGTGTTGCAGAATCACATGACCAACTAAGTAGACACCAGCAGATGCTGATACGAGTTTAGCCATAAATTTATTTTCATATATATATATATACAGTCAACGGCAAAATTATTTGTACACCCATCAATTTTAAATATTTTTTTTATCCATTTCACAGATTCTAATTCCCATATGACGCCAGTTTTTTTTAATGTTAATAAGCACAAAAAAAAAAAAAAAAAAAAAAAAATATAAAGCTGAATTTTAAGAACAGGTTAAATGTAAAATTATTCACACAGTAGAAAAGATTATTTTTAATTAATTAATTCATGTAAATATAATTTTAGAGATGAGTGGTTTAACCAAAAAACTGACTTTTTTGGTTTCATCTTCACACCATGAAACCACATCAAAATTTTTTACAAAACCAAAATCATTCGGCTTAAGTGCTATCACTACCTAATAATCATATCCAAAGAAAAACTATTGAAAGAGACTTTCAGATGTTAATAAAATTAAATCTTATCAACATTTATACAATTGTAAGAGAAAAAGATTGAACAAAAATATCTTAAAAATATTTAATTGACTATTTTTAGGAAATAAATGTGAAATCTATTTGTTTACAAAAGAAATGAAGAAAAGGAAATATAACATGATGTCTGAAATGTGTTAAAAAAAAAAAAAAAAAAAAAAAGAGTTGTCAGTTTCATCTTAATGTTAAATTTTATGAAGTCATATTTTGTAAGTGTTTTCTTGTAAGCCAGTATGCCAATCACAAAATAAAGTTGTTGTAAACAAGAAAAATGAACGTGTTTTTTTTTTTTTTTTTTTTTTTTTTTTATATATAAATAAATTTATTTTTTATCTAGGGAATGAACCTAAATTAGATATTAAGAAGAATTAAGATAGTTCTTAATTTCACTTTTAAAATGTGTATATTTTCAGATATGCGAGTCTCTAGTGTAAAAAATTGTTTGTTTTCTACAAATAAAATTATGTTTCTATCTAGCAAATAGTACATCTAAAATAAGATATTTAAAAAATAAAGTAAGTTTTAATCTCGGTTTTAAAATGTGCATATCTCCAAAACTGCAAGTCATTTTTTAAAACCAAAGTAAAAATTATTCTTTTTTAGCCACTAGTCAGTGTCAGACAGTTTCAATAATTTGAAAGTTCTTTTACTACACATTTGTTACTATCAGTTGCTTTTTTCTTTCCTTTTTTTTTTTTGCTTTATAATTTTTGAAGGAATTTGCTTCTTTGGGTCAGACAAGAAATTAACAGCTTCCTGGTCATAGTTTAAGGTGTCTTCTAATTGAGTGTACAAAACAAAGTAACATGTAAAATTTAGTCTCATAAAAAAAAAAAAATAAAAATAAAAAAAAATAATAAGTTAATAAAAAAAGCACATACAAATTACATATTTAGAAAGATTATTTTATTTTCTTTCCAGTCATATGAATATTTTTAAGATTAGACCATAAATACACAAGATATTGTGACTTGAACAGACTAAGTTGCAAATTTATCAATTTCAAACAAAATCAAATATCGACTGGAAATGCTATCATTACACAATAAAATGAATGGCTTCCTTAGAAAGCAAAAATACTAAATTAAAAACAGAAAAACCAAATCAAAAACTGCGGTATCAAGGGAAAAAAAAATGGAAACTGATACCAAAACAAATTACCACACCAACCAACTCTAAGTAATTTACATAATCATTTTATTGGTGAAGCCTTCTAAACTATTTACTCAGTAGAATATTTGTGATAATTCCAGCAAAGAACAGCGTGTGGTGCATAGAGTGTCACCATTTTTATTCTTATGTTAACAACATGATGGGGAAGACAAAGGAGCTTAGCATTGACTTGAGACAGAGAATTATTAACTTCCACAAGTCAGAAAACAGTTACAGCAACATTTTAAGCTGGTTAGCTATCCCTAGGTCTATGGTACAATCTGTTGTAAAGAAGTTTAAACAGTTTGGTATCACAGAGAATTTGCCTGGGTGTGGAAGAAAACTCAAATTGTCACCAAGAACTGTATGAAAACTGTGTCGCAAGGTTAATATAAACTCAAGAGATATTTTGAAAGACATCGCCAAAATTTTGGATATAATAGGTATCAGCGCAAGTACTCACACAATACAACAATGTTTAAATAGAAATGAGTTGTATGGAAACTGACCACAACGAACTCCGGTTTAATTTTGCCAAAACATTCTTGGACAAAGAAAATTGCTTTTTGGAACAGGTACTATGGAGTGATGAAACAAAAATTGAGCTTTTTGAACATAATGATGTACAGAAGATTTGGTGCAAAAAAGGCGAGACTTTCCTCCCAAAGAACACAGTGGCAACATCAAAACATGGCAGCAGCTCAATGATATTTTGGGGTTCTTTTAGCTCAAGGGGGACTGAACAATTAATTGCAATAATAAGAATAATGAAATCTGCAGACTATATCAAAATTCTGAATGGAAATCTACAACTAACAGTGCAAAATCTTCATCTAGGTTAGCAATTTACTTTCCAGCAAGATAATGATCCCAAAAATAGATCTAAATCAGTGACTGCGTGGCTTCAGAAGAAAGAAGATTACAGTGCTGCCTTGGCTTTCAATGAGGCCTGACTTGAATCCTATGAAAATCTATGGCAAGAATTGAAACTTTGAATAAATTGTCGGTCACCAAAAAACCTTCAGGAAACCATTGAAGGATGGAAGAAAATCCCAGAAAAAACTTGTTCAAATCTCATCAAAATCTTTAAAAATGATTGCAGCAAGTTATAAAGATGAGAAGCCATGCTATTGACTATTTATATTGTGAAAATTGTTCACTATTTTTCATACTGTACAAATAATTATGTCTTCCTATTTTGCAGAATTCTCCTGTCAAATTTGTTGTATTTAACAAGTTCTGAAACTTGAGCTTTATATTCCTTTATTTTTGTGCTTATTAACATAAAATTACCTGGCATCATACAGGCATTAAATTCTGCAAAATGCATAAAAATATTCAAAATTGATGGGTGTATGAATAATTTCATCGTTGACTGTATGATGATTTAAATATTGAAACTTTGTTTAACCTTTCTTTATGTCTAGATAAAGCAAGAGTTCTAAATGACAGAAAAGCAAGTCACAATAGATTACTTGTCATTGAACAAGTACTATTATAGTGATTTGATATCAAATGGACGTCTTAAGGGTCTAACAATAGAGCTTGCAATATTTAAACAGATCAATGAAATTATGCTAGAAAACACCAATATTACTTTATAAAATAAACATGAAGTTTTATCTTCTGTGGATATTTGAAAAAATAAAACATACAGCAGTAACAGAACTTCTCTTCAATCTCTCCAAATAGATTATCAATTTAATCAATCTGGTTTAGATATAATAGAAATTTCCAGTTATAAAAAGAAACTTGCTTTTATGCTGACTACTACATTACAAGTACTCAGTAATATGGTTGTTTTTTTATTTATTGTATTTTATTGATATTTAACTTAGAATATTTCCAAAGGAATAAGGTGTACATTCACTTTTAACATTTAGCACTGCATCATTTATAAATATTACTTCCCCTTCTACTGTATATGGAATTCCCTCAAAATATAGTGTTTTATATATTCATTCTATATATTTGAAATTGCAGTAGCCTGGCTCTTAATTTCAGTCTAGATTGTTTTAGGTGTTGCCATAGAAGGATATGACTACACAACCAAGTAATTTAAATTCAACTTGCATTGGCAGAAATAGTCACCTACTGAATGCTAAAAGTGTTAAAAATAAGAACAGAATAACTCTTAAAAGTTTTACTTTTAAGAGTTATGTATTTTCCCAAATCCAGTTGCTAGTAAAATTCAACAGATGGAAAATTATATTAGTTTTTGTTTTTTTTAAAAAAACAAACAAACAAAAAAAAAACAGTAACAGAAAAAAAAAACAAAAAAACAAAAACAAAACAAAAACTATTTGAAATTCAAAAACCATGTTTACATGCATTGTATTTGCAGGCCAATGAACAAAACATGCACTTTGTGTAGTTTCCATGCCACAAGTAGCATTAAAATCCATTAACTTTTAATGTTCTTGAAAGATATTGAAAGTTACCAAAAATAAACTATAGACTTACAATTGGGTCATCAGACTACTTTCATCAATAGTTTTCATTAATACAGTCCACTATTTGTAAATCTTGAAAAGAACTGATACTTAATTCTTAATCATTAAAAAATAATTAAAGATTAAAAACAAAACATAACAAATGAATCCAGTCTAACTAAACAGCTCAGATATGAGAATAAAAGTGTTTATAACTTAAAGCAAAACTTTAACACAATTGAAATCTAATTTGCCAATAAAAATACTGAGAGGTTAAATCTTCATATTAAGGTGTCCAAGTTTTACTAGTCAAAATATTTCTAAAGACATCATTTATCTTTATAATCTTCGTCTATGCATATTAGTAAAATATTTTAAAGTAAAGGCTTGAAAAAAAAAAAAAAAAAAAAAAAAAAAAAAAAGATTTAGAGTATAAATATGCTTATTCTGTAAGAGAAAAGTATTTTTAATATTAAATCTGCTAGAATGTTCATGAGAAACATAATTTTGAAGAATATAAAACAAGATAAAATAAAACTTGTTAAAACACCTGCTGTAGTGTTAAAAAATATTTCAGCCATTTCCAAATCAAATTTTGTTACATAGTTGAAAATAGCTTTATTTCATGAAGTTTCTTCAAAAAGAATCATGAATGAAGTACGTATAAGTACATCTGTTTTCATTATAAGTATTCAGTCACCTGAAACATTTAGCAGCATATTTTCCGGCACCAAGAACAGTTTTTTTTTTTCCTGAAATAAGTCTTGAAAAATTTGCATAACATCAGGAATTCTGATGTAACATTTCTCCGGGGTTAGGATAGGTCGACAAAAATGCTAACCTCTGTCCTCAAGGATGCTGGGCAAATTTCTGAGATTTATTTCAGGAAAAAAAAAAAAAAAAAAAAAAGTATCCTTGACACTGGCAAATACAGTACTTGATTATTTTTTTTAATTAGAAAATTCAAGAGGAAAATGGCTGATATCAGAATTACTGAATATTGAAATAAAAGCAGGTTTTAGGAGCTTAGCAAAACACAGGGTGTTGTTTAAGGATATGCGTGTCAAAGCTCTAAGTCTAGCAAGAGATAAAAAATATGAGAAGTATAAGCAAAAGAGATACAGGGAGAGAACTATTTGGAACAAGGCTTGAAGTTTTCAGAGATTAATATAAAGGAAAGTGGCTTTTCTTTTTTTTTTTTTCCTGAGCATAAATTAAAATTAGATAAAAATCATAATGAAAAGTTTAGTAAGAGAAAGAACTTTAATAAGAGTAAAATTTTATGGCTAATAACACTGATGAGCACAATTCAGAGAAATGAGAAGGAGGAAAAAAAAAAAATAACATTTTCATAAAGGACTGGTTAACTTTATATGAATAATTTCATTACAAAACACAAATTATCATAATTAATAACTAGATACTAATTTCTGATTACACCTGCCTGTCAGGGTGGTTAACCAAACCTTATTACAGATGCCTGCTCTGTTTAGACTGCAACTATGCCGAGCAGAACGTAGTTACAGTTTCTGGGAAAAAAGTGCATAATCTGGTATCATCAATTTTTTTTTTTAATTTGAATAAGACCAGTATACACAAAACACTGTGAGTAACATGTAAGCACAACCATTGATGCCTTCCAAAAAATTCCGTCTATGCAATTTCACTCAAGGCTTTGGTCAACCAGTGATATGATTTTTCGGCACTTTCTAAAAGGTGACACGTGTTGGGTTTGCCTCCCCAAGCCAATATCAGGAAGTCACATCCCTGACACAATTATTGAACCAATTATGGTCTCGATCTTCTGAGAGTCATTCTGAGAATTTAGCATATTCCATTATTTAGCATGTTACTTAAATAGCTTTTTGAAAATATAGAAATATCAAAAGCTATTTCTCTTGAAATAACTAAAATGAGTGTGTTGCATTTCATAATGAAACTCTTCATATATTCAAACCAATACAAGAAAACCAATTTCAAATAGACTAAAAGCTTAGTCCTTTAACTGTTTTATAACCCTGCAAGCCCACAAAATAATTAAGTACATGCAGAAATATAAACCACACCATCTAAAACAAGTTAATCCTGTAACAGTGCAGTGACAGATAAAACAAATATATATATATATAACAAGGTTGTCATATTGTGTTTAAAAAAATTTCTTTTGATGTTAATATTTGGAGAATTTCTAGTGCCAAAAGGAAAATAGGAAATTCCAACAAAAGTACAAAACAATGATAAAAAATTTAACCTCAGAATGTCATGCAGAAATTGGAATGACAGTCATTTTTGTTCATGAGAATCATAAAATTAAAAGTAAGAGGAAAATCTATATAGGTTTGCATAAAAGCATCTTATAAAACACACTAAAAGGAAAGTATTAGCATGCTTTCCACTACATATTAACCAAATACTCCTAAATAATTATTTTTAACAAATACAAACCAAATTTTTACTGTAACATCTTTAAATTTATTTTTTGCTTATCAGTTCCGATTTAGGTTTATTTACTAATTTCTTGAAAAAAGGAAGTTCTCAGCTAAGTTTTTGTAATTGTTATAATTTGATTAATGTATTTGACATTTTGTTATAAATGCAGGTAGAATGTAATTAAATATAATAATAAAAAAAAAAAGATAATCTGAAAAAAAAAAAAAAAAAAAAAAAAAATTTTTTTCAAGTCATAAATGCCAATAACATAACTTGAACCCATGAAGGCTGAGGTTAAATAACATTTAAAAACATGAATAGTAATTCAGAAAAGTTTGTAAAATTTCAAAAATCTGTCACTGTACAAGCAAAATAATTCATGCAGGAAAGCCAAATGTGGTGGGGATAGACGATAGATACAAGCAGATAATTAGTAAAAAGAGGAGAAACCAAAAATCGTTACCTTCTACACGTTCTCCTGAAAGCATCAGAAGCAGGGATAATTCCATTAGCATGTCCCCCAAATCCAGTCTTCCCGACTGGGTATTTTTCTACCAAGTCACAAATACCAATAATATCAAGTGACCTCACAGTACTTTAACACTGAAGTAAAAATAAATACCTCCACCACAAAAAAACAAAAAAAAAACCCTGTTTATATTGTCAGGTCATACTAATTTCTAAAATAATGCAATGTGTTATTCTAAATGAATTCAGTTTGGGGAATTCTTTCTATTTTATAAATGGCTATGTTTAATTTTGAAGTTGTTACTGTAAACATTTACAGGAACCGACTAACTTTACACATTAATTTTCTGGTTAATAAAATAGTTCTAGAATGATTAAAATTAAGCTATCAGAAGCCAAGGTTATATAAATCCTTTATTTTATGAGAAGAAAAATAAAAAAATTGCAAGGTATTTTTTCAGGATAAAAGAAAGTTAGCATTTTTTTTGTTTGCAATAATGCATTTTAAAATGTATCTAGCTAAGTTTTTCTCACATTAAAGATTTTCAAAAGATCTATTTTTAATATAAATTCTATTTAAGCCTTTGATACATTTGCTATATTTTTTAATTAATAAATTTGCACAAAAATTTCATGTTCAATTCAAAGTAATGGAAAATGCTTTGGCTGTTTTCCAATAGTCCTCCTCAAAGGAGTACAACTTGCCAGATGACATGTTTAAAAGATAAATTTTTTTAAACTTAAAAAATATAAAACATTTTCTGAAGAAATTTCAAAATTCCATTATGGTCTAGGGAAAATTTTTTCATTAAACAAATTTTCAGGATACCAAAATTGTATTCATACCAGAGAAAAGGCTCAATTATAAATGAATAAAGACAAAAGGAAAACTTATCTTAGCCAATGTGTTTCATCCTCCAAGGGACTTTATCAAGGCAAATGTAAAGATTTTATTTTATGACAAGTATTTATATATACAGTATTTAAATAGAATTTGTATAAAAATATTGATCTTTTGAATATCATTTGATATAACAAAAATCTAGCTTTTTAAATATTTATTACTTCATTAATTATGAAAATTAACAAATAAAATAACCAGTTAATATATTCTTGAAACAATTATTTCTGATTTGTTATCAACATAAATTGCATTGTAAGGACCAGAATTTATTTGATTACTATCAAGAGGTCACAAGATAAATCAAACTACATACATCAAACAAAATAAAAATATGCAAATATTTGTTCAGATCAATGTTTGACGATGTGGTATAGGCAGTTGAACTTGATTCTATTTCAACTTATCAATTTTAATATCAATCCTGTATTATGTCAACAAATTCAAATCATACAATTATAGTATAAATGTAGTGGGTTATATATAAAAAAAAGAATGATCTTACTTATGCATTATCATTGAATATACTATAACCATTCAAATGAATACAGTATGTAACAAATATGAAGCCTATCTAATAGATGGGCTCATTCATTCAGTTGAACTAACAAGTATAAAATTAGATCCTGTCAAATGCTGTTACCAAGTCAAAAGTTGATAGCAAAAGGAACAATGGTAATACTTCTTATATGTAGTTTGTACACTCAGATATTATTTTGGAGTTCAGAATGATCTGGCAATTAACAATGGTTGTTCAAAATTATCTTTTGAAAGAAAGGATTCTTAAATGTACATAATATTTTGTGTGTATTGTACATATGTTAAGGTATACAATTTTTTATTAAAAAAAAAAAAAAAAAAAAAAAGAAAAGTAAAGACATAAAAAAAAATTGGGAGTCAACAATTGAATCCAAACAATCATTTGCATAAACTGCCCAAACAAAAAGAGAATTTGCTTTTTATAAAATTAACCCTTTGTACTTGAAACTTCATAAATAAACCCATTGCACCCAAGACTTATTAATGTTAATGAAAAATAGACAGCTTCAATATTACTTGACTTCAACAAATTCATTTTAAAATAAGGGAATCAATAAGATGACATCAATTTATAATTAAATACCTGAAAATTAATGCATTAATCTATTAAGTATGTACATTGAAGTATATACTCGGGTATAGTGGGTAAAGAAAAAAGATTAAAACCAAGTTTTAAGAAGGTCTAAAAGAATTTATATAATTTTTGTTTTGTATACCAGTTATCTTTTACTTCATAACTTTTACTAAAATATACCAAAATTTAAAAAAAAAACCCACAAAATTTTCAGTGAAGGAAAAAAAAAAAAATAACCTTACATCTTTCATAAAAGGAAATTTACAAAATGTGACAAAGCAATATTTTTAAAACATGTTTTAGATTTATGAAATTAAATCCCAATCACACTGTAAAGAAATATCTAATATAAAAGAAAAAAATGAAATACCCTTGTATTGTAGCCTATTTATTGCCCTGCTTGGGGTAAAATGATTACAAAAAAAAAAATCCAAACAAGTAAAATCCAATATCTTCAGTTTTTCATATTTGTAAAACTGGTAATGAATGGAAACCAGATTTAAAATTATAATTACATTCACTATCCCTTTTGCATTAACAACCAGATATGATACAAGACAGTTTGCCAACAGTTTTAAAAATAGTATAGTATTAGACAGAAAAACTGACTATTTGCTCTTTGGTAGGTGATAGAAATTGTAATATGAATTTTATAGATGATCACCAATGCACTACTCACATTAATATTTTAACACGTTCTTCTTGGAACAGTTTCCTCATTTATTTTTCTGCATTTTCAAACTTTTTTTTCCAGTTTAACAATCAGAAAACTAATTCTCTACTCTTACAGTCTATAAAACTTGCTCAATTAACCCTTTAATTAATTTCCATCTTTAAAAGTAAATTGTTACTTTCAATACCTACTGCAAAATAAAAGTTACAAAAAGGACTTAAATTTTAGTAATTTCTAAAATTAAATTAAACAGAAACTAACTTATATAGTTAACTTGATATAACTAGATAAATTCTAGAAAAGGAAATATTTTTTTCTCCATTACAACAAATTTACACTGATTTAACCAAAAAGTTCTTAGCCTAAGAAAAATTTATACACCCCTGCCCCCAATAAAATTCATATCAGAAAAACTGAGTTTAGGAATTGACTTAGGCCAAGAACTTTTTAGCATTCCTTTTAAAACTAAAAGGATTAAATATTTTTAAAGTTATTATCTACTACTTATATACAACACACTAACACTTCTTTATTTTCTTTAACTAGCTAATGAAACAACAGTTCTGTTTAATTTAACAAAAGAGAAAATTTACCAATTTTGTAAAAATGGAGAAACAACTGCATCCTTTCAGAAAATTAGTTTATAAATATTTTAGTAAATATTTATAATAAAAATATTTAAGTGTATTCTTCCAAGAATAAAGAGATGAAGAAAGCCAAACAGAAAAGTAATCATCAGGACAAAATTGATTTTAATTTGATTAAAATCTCTTACCTGTTCTTCGAGTAGATGAAACATAGCCATAAGCTGTTTGAGGTCTGCAATGAAAGTCAAGCTAAACTTACAATTTTTAAAAAATATTTGCGGGAGAAAACTATGTAGAAAAAAAAACATTTTGTAATGGGATAGTTCAGCTCAAACCACAGAAAAATAAGAATAAGTGAAGGTTTTGTATAGCATATTTCAGGTTAACTTGAAAATAAAACGTATATTCTATAATTTAGTGTTCTGTTATTTAGTATATCCTTAATTACGGATCTAATTTGTATGTGATAAGATAAGATAAAATAAAGTAAGGTATTGTTTACCAGTACATCAACCGTATGGATCATTTCATGCTAGATAATTTTTAATCTTTTTCATTTTATTCTGTGACTGTTTTGCAGACAGATTTTTTTTGGGGGGGATGTGAATACTTTGTATTGGTGAAGAAATATTTTGTGGAGGTTTTTTTTTTTTGTGCATTATATCTACAAGAGTTTAAAAAGCCGAGTAACTGAGTGACAGGTATTTTTTTTAAAATAGTAGCTTAAAGATTGGTATATACACACCTATCTTTGTGTTTTATAGTTAATCAGTGTCCATTAAGTGTAGATCGTGAGCTGGGGGGGGGCAGCTGTAAGGAGTTTAATTTTGATATTACTAAAGCTAAGAAGAAAAATACATAGGCACTAATTTTAAAAATAAGTTTGGAAGAAATAAAAAAAAAAATAAAAAAAACACAATGAAAACTAACTCTATACTATATTGACAAATTTATTGAGTAAGGTGAATTTTATCAAATTAATGCACACTTCCAGTAAGATAACAAAAAAAATAAAAAAAAATAAAATAAACTTTCTACTTGCTGTAAAAGCATTTTATGCTAACTGAAACTATAAAAGCCATATCCAGAATATGAAGTTATACATGAAATCAATAAAATAAAACAACTAAGAATTATGATGCATACTGCTAATTATGATTCCAAATTGAGTAACGATGAATATGCAACATAATTAAGGTCACTTTCTTGTCAGCTCTTTTTACAAGAAGAAACAAAATAGAGATGACATCAAGTAAAATGAGGAGAAAGAACATACAAAGAGAGAGAGAGAGAGAGAGAGAGAGAGAAAGAAAAAATGAAATGTCAGTTTGCTATTCTGAATGATGAAAAGGATAAAAGCTCATTGCACTTACTTAAAACAATTCTCTTCGTATATACTATTCCAAATACGATGTGGAGAACGCCCTTTGTAACCTGTGTAGCGTTCAGGGTTCAAGAGTAAATCAACATATTCCATTTCAGTAGATAATTCATCTGTCAAAATGAATATAAAAAGACAAAATAAGATTAAATGAATATCAAATAAAAAGTCAAATATTCTGTTAAGAACCAAATTTAAACAAATGAAAATATGGTAATAAATTCATCTCTTGATAGAATATTTGGATTTTACTTTAGCCAAGATTTTAAAAGAAAAATAATTCCCTAATATTATCCTTACACTTAGCACACTGTCAAAAACGAGTTAACTGTCTTGGTTGGCAGTTATCTTGTGTTTGGCTTTTTCTGATACATTTTCATCTGCGGGTGCCAAAACAAGTTTATTCGCAGTTATACTTTCAGTGTGAAAACAATGTTAAGATTTTAGTTGAAACTATAAATCAACTCATAAAAATTTTTAATTGTCCAAATTGATGTTTGAAGTCAGATTTCATAATTGACTTCTGAGAGTTAATATGTTAAAATTTCAGTTGTTTTATTGTGTGTGCAACATGTAGTGAAAGTGTCATGTAAAATGAAGAAAATGGTGGGAAGCGTATTTAAAATTATTGCATCTTGATTATACCACCAGTCTTCCATGGATACAAAAGCTCCATCAAACTAATCTAAATTAGATATTAAATAGAGAATAATCATGCAAGTATATAAATATAGTAGGAGTTCCTAAGAATTTCAATAATCACCTTTACAAGAATTTCCTCATATTTTTATATTAGCAGGTGACAAAGGAAAAAAAGAAAACTAACCATCAATTTCACAAAATGTTGTCTGAGCATCATCAAAGTCTGACCAGTCCTTAAATGCTTGTTTACTTTCATCACTGTAAAAAAAAAAACAAAAAAAAAACAAAGTGCTTTTAGAATTATTATAAATAAAAAAATTCTGAATAAAAAAATTATATATATATATTGGAAATTATGCTGCTGCAGTAATCTTGTTTTTCATTGCTAAACATTTTGATACTGTGTCTTATGTATTGTTTGTGCTTTACATGACAATTTTTCTAAATGTCACCTTGAAGACAACAGGCTGCACTCAACTACTAGAAATATTAAATATTCACCAAAATAGAATTTAAGTACAGGGTGCGATGGATATATTGTCATCTAAATTATGCAAAAACAAAAATAACACTGACATCTCATTTCAACAGATATATTTACCAAAATTACACAAAAATACCTTGAAATACTAAAGAGTAAAATATTCAATAAAAAAAAAAAAAAAAAAAAAAAAAAAAAATCACCATTGGCTTCAAGCACAGCCTTCAGATGACTTTGGAATCTCCTGCAACTCTTCTGGATGGTCTCCTTGTTTAAGTTGGTGAATGCTGGCATAATCCTTGCCTTCAGTTCATCTTTGGTGTTACAAGGAGTTTTGTTGGTCTCTTGCTCAACTGCTCCCTATTTATAATAATAAATTGGTTTGCAGTCTGGGATGTTAGGTGGCCAGATACAAGTGGTGATGTGGTTTCAGAAATTGTCTGACAGACATGACTAGGTTATTCTGCTTATGTGACATGGTGCAGGGCCCTGTTGCCAGATATAGGGTCTTCCAGCAGCCATCCTCTTGACCCAGGGCAGCACTACCTCCTCAAGACACTTGATGTAGGCTTCCATGTTGAGTCTGAGGCCCTCACTAACAAATTCAGGAGTTCTTTTCTTAGAACAGAAGGAGTTTTCCAAGCTGGCATACCTTTGTAATCACCATTAGACACATACAACTTTTTCAGAATCATCTCCACTGCCCTCAGATTGACACCCAAATACTCAAATGTTTGTACTGGAGCTTCCGACATGGATGCCAAGTAGTACAGCATACTGTTTCCACATTTATGGCAGTGTGAATTGTGTCATGGAGCTCTTTTTCTCACAGACAGTGCCCAACTGACCCCACCATACTGTGCAGTCAACAAAATCAAAAACAAACAATGTGCATGCGTGAAATTAAAAATATAAAATGGTGACAATTCACCCATTGTACCTTGTACATGACAAGTAAAAAAAGTTAGTAGCAAAATGTGTACTCCAACATTTTGGGTAATGAGAAAAAAAAAAAAACAAGCAAACAAAACCAAGTGATTTTTGTAAAATGTTAAAAACAAATTTAACCATTATTTTCTGAACAAGGTAATATTTCAATATCCAAGTTCAATTTTAACAGGAAATTATAGACATCTTATATATCTCCCAAATAGGTTAAAACACTGAGCTTGTGTGAGAACCATTGTTTATGGACAAACAGTTTGCTCATCCAATTTTACTGAACATTCTTAAGATAAACATCTGTATTGCTGAAAAAGTTTGATAATAATCAAAAACAGTATTGTATTAACCTTTGTACTTTATTTCTTAGAAAAACTGAAATCATACTGGTATTAATCTGTCTATTAAATCATTTCATCAATTTTTTTTTTTTTTTACATATTACTTTTGCTCACTATTTACATTATTTGGACTATTGTCCTCATCTTTGTTGCCATATTTATCACAATGTTTTGGCCATTGTAAACTCTGGCCTTCTTCAGGTGGTTGGAAGGTTGAACTGAACCGTGAAACACTAATAAATATGGCAACAAAGATGAGGACAATAGTCCAAATAATGTAAATAGTGTACATAATACCTCATCTCAGAAATATAGACAGATTACTTTTGCAATTGTTTTATGTGAATACAATTATATCATTCAAGTAAAAGTCTTAGATATTCAAAATAAAAATTTAACACTTTTACACTTAATTATGCCTTTACAAAACTGCTATCAACATTTTATATATATATATATATATATATATATATATATATATATATATATATATATATTCAAGACACCATGTATGTTGCATCCTAACATTTGTACACGTGGTGCTATTCCCAAATCAGCATAGACAAAGAGCAGTATATAATAAATCTGTTTGAGACATATTTTTATGATATTGTATGTTGGAGTGTTGCTTAATTTAGTTTGCACTGCAGAATATACAACTGAAACCAAAATGGCAAAACCCATGAAAAAAAATCACTGTCAGCATCTTTATTGTCATTTATTTCTAGTAAATGGAAATTTCCTATTTTCCCCCCCAAAATGGGCCAGCACAGCCAGGCAACAACACAGCAATAAATGTGCTAAGAAGACTTATTCAAGAATTTAACAGAGAGTAATGTTGACACTTGACACATTTTGGTAGACTTGACAGAATAAACAAAACATGAATATCATTAGCACATACTAATATCAATGTACCCATTATATACAGAGTCTACCCTCACCACAAATGCATATGTACTTCAGGAAAATAAAAACTTGTCTTTCATAGTTTTATCAAATTGCAATAACACTGTTTATTATGGGGAATCCTAAAGGATGTTGTGTATTGCAATAGAACTCTACTACATTGGCCGCTCTTGGACAAGAAATTGCAGATGCATGTGCAGTAATCTCACTGGACACTTTGGCCAGCATTGTCCAAGCAGTAGTTTGTTGCACTAATATATATATATATATGGAAGTTTTTCTTTTCCTGAAGTGTGTATACATTTATTTTAGAGAACTATATATATATATATATATATGCCAGCACTTTATAATCAAAATTGGTTACATGCAAGTAAAATGCAATATGATCATGTATCTCTGCAATCTTCAGATATTATACAGAAATGTGGTAATTTATGATAATTGAAGAGAAAGTATTGACACAGCCATTAGAAGAATTTGCAAAAATCAAGTGCTTATGTTAATATTAAAGTCTGTTTGAAATAACTTTTGCTGTTAATCTGATCCTTAGAGTGTAGTTGATTGATCCTTTTAAAAATATTTTAAAACAGGTACTATTTTATTATAAAAAGAATATCACTAATTGAAAGAATAAACAAAAAGAAAAAAGAAAAAGTTGACACCCCAACTATATAAATTAGTATCCTAAATTACAACCCAACTGGACATAAGTGCCTTAATATTTAGCCAGTATCTACCAAATTGTAGAAAATTAGTATATTAAATGAATTACCATAAAAAGTACCAATGGTGTTGGGGAAGTTTCCTTTTATGATGAATTAATACTTATATAGTGGCCTACTAAGAGAAGATAAAGAAAACATGTAGCAGGAGCAAAACAGGTCTGGTCAGAAACTAAGATAACAGTTCTATGTGGTTTGCAAGCATGTCTCACTAGATCATTTATGACAGAGTAGGAGGTTCAATTCTCACTGGCATGCTCCATACTTTTGTCCTTGTGCCATATTTAATCCACATTTAGTAAATCACGATAAATACTATAAGAATTTTATATATTTTCATTCTTATTTAAATTACAAATATTCTGTAGTTATGGGATAAATATTTAGTAAGATGCTTATTTGGATTATAAAGTAAATTGAAAGCAAAAATTAATGACATTTTATCAGATCTTTAGGATAGGAATGATTAAAGCTAAAGAGAGTGCATGCATATAAAGCACAGTTGAAAATTCACCATTACTTACCTAATGGTTTTATCTAAAGCTCCTAATTTTCTTTCCTCTTCACAGCTATGTTCAGAATTGGCCTTTTGGGAATACTGGATATAAAAAGAATTAAGTAAAAGAGAACATAAAAATAAATTCTTTCAGCTGAATTTACCATATCTGATGACATAAGACCTCTTCATAAGACACTTGCAGACATAGAAAAGCCCAGTAAGAGACAATGAAATAGAGAGACGATCTAACATTCAACAAACAATTTAGAACAGCAATACTACAATCTAAAACATAAATAAGTACTGTGTGAGCATCACCTTTTGGTCATATAAGGATAAAATTACAAAAATCCAAGAAACTTAAAGTAACATGTAAGGTTCAATACAACAAACTCCAGAATGACTCAGTTTACAGATAAATGTATGGAGTTCTCATTAAGAACAAATATAAACCTTGGAAGAAGTTCAGTAACTCATGAAAAGAGGTTATCCTAAGGGAAGAGAAACAAGAAAACAAAAAGATGCGGATGACAGATGAAATTTGAAAGATGGCACAGAATATATGATGCCAGAGAAAATATTAGGAAAAAAAATGGAAGTAAGCAAAAGACAACTGACTCAACAAGAACTGTGCAGGAAAAGAAAAACTGAAGAAAATGGGACACAGCAAGACAGAAAACATGCTCTTTGGCAGTATGCATAAAATCTAAAAAGGTGACAATCTGAATGGAAAAAGAAAAGATACTAGAAACAAAACAAATACATAACAGTGAAAAGAAACCTACAATACATAAGAACATAGAAAGACCAGCAATATTAAAATCTGAGGTTAAGTCAACACTGGCCAAGATGAAAAGGAACAAAGCCTTAAATTATTTCAGGATTTTTAAGATTAAATGAAATGAAATATATAATAGCAGCAAGATACCAGAAGACCAGTAGATATATCTTCATAGCACTGTCAAATAAACTTGGACCTCATATAAAAGAAGATTACATTATCGACAATAGACAGGAGGTTGTGGAAAACCATGGTCATCCACATCATGAAGGGACATGGTATATGAAAGAAGATTACAATATAATGGAATTAGGCATGACACAAGTACTGGTAAGATATGGAATCTGTGTAAATATTAACCTAGAAAACACCTCAACTTCACATAATATCAGGATATTTTTTAACATTTTTAGAGGAAAAAGTGGGTCTTATTTGCCATCAAATACAGTATACAGTCAGTGAATACAACATGGCCAAAGAGTAGAGCATTATTTTTATTTCAGTATGTGTTACTTTCTAATGCCTTTGAGAAAACAATGAATGCAAAATATCTAAACAAATATCTAAAGTGAATTATTTTCAATTATATAAATAACACATTAATATTAATTTTGCACTATTTTCTCGTAAAATCTGATTTAACAACTGAAAAGAGCAGAATTATGTTTGTAACATTAAAAATTTAAATAATAATAATAATAATAATAAAACCTACTGAAATTTAATAACCATAAATACTTCATTTTTGTAACCTTTTAAGAACAATGATTTTATAGTTTCAATATTTTGAATTTGTCAAGAAGTATTGAATTGCTGTCTAATTTACAGAATAATCAATGCAGAAGAGAAATTACATAGACATTTTAAATATTACCTTATCTTCTTTACTACCGACATGTTCTTTATCTTCTTTAAACCATGTTGGAAGTTCATCCTGCAAATAAAATAAACATTTTATAATTTGGGATACAAGAGAGTATATTCATTACCCTTGCTCAATCTCATTGTTGTGCTCTCAATTGGCATGACATGTGTCCTGTAAATTCCTCATATATAATAGATTATAACATTTTGATCTCATGGAAAGATGAAAAAGAAATATCAGAGCAGAGACACTACTTGGTTTCAGTGAAAAATGAAAGAAAGGGAAGCTAGAAGTGTTTAAAAGCCATTTCAGTGAAATGAAAAAGTTGTCAATTTAAAATATTTTCATTTGTACCCCCTTACTTCTTAAAATAACAGCTAGCATTCATATTTAGGATTGCTATAAGCTGATTCAATCATTAACTGAAAATAGAGATTAAACAGAAATAGAGAAACCGTGAAATTTTCACAGGTATTTCAAGTAAATTAAGGAGAGAAAAAAAGATTTTTTTAGGAAAAAGAACAAGAGGGTCATTCTAAATTAAAACAAAAGTTTCTCTGTATATATGCAAATATTTTTACATTTGTACTTCCAGTTTTAAAAATTAATAACACACTAGCAAATTTAAATCATCACAATTTTCAATCAAATTGTCAAAGTAGGTGATCCTGATTAGCAAACTGAATATTTCTTGCTTAAACTTTTTTCAATATTTTATTAATGAAAGAAATGTGTGTGAAAGAATCAAAATTTATTTGAAAATGAAGAAGTTCATCACAGGAAATATAGTCGACATATTAAGTATTCATTATCAAAAGTATATATACTGAAGTAATTCAGTGGCAACTCTAAGTCATCAATGTTTGTCAAGCTCATTACAATCTTTAACAAAATATATTATTGATATAACTTAGAGTAAAGGAATCATTTCAGCATCTAACTAAAATATATCATTTTTAAAAATCTTAGTGCATGAAATTAAAAAAAAAAAAGAAAAAAGAAATAAAACAAAAACAAAAAAAAAAACAAAAACAAAAAAAAAAACAAAAAAAAAAAAAAAAAAAAAAAAAACACATTTTGGTATTTTAATATTAATTGTAATAATTCTATCAACATTTTAAGAAATTTTCCAAATTTGTGTATCTATTACGAGTAGGAGTCTGTATATATGTATATGCGTTAGTGTTTATGTATCTCTGTGAATTTTTAGTTTAATTTATTGTATATACATTTATGATCAGTACTGCTCACTGAGATCATATTTCTTCAACAGTACCCCAGTCACATTTCTTACCCCAACCCTCCAGTCGATGTGTTAAGGCTGCCACTTTCTTTGATTTATTTAATTTGCCCTTTTTCAATTTATACATTCCGCTAAAACACCTTATACTGAATGGAATAAATTATTTAAAAATGGACATTTCAAAACAATAAGTTAAAATAAAAATGTGTTCTTTGAAAAACCGGACATACATGTCATTAGAGATTTTTAAAAGATTTATAAAATTAAAGCAAAAAATACATTGCCTGTTAAGTATGTCTCCAGCTTGAAAGCAGCCAGACTAGCCATATTAATTTTATATCATTTTTTTTTTTTTTTTTTTTTTACTTTCTTTCTTTGCTTTTCTTCTTTCTTCTTCATTGTGAACACTATCAATGAAATTTATTTTGGTCAATATTTTGAAGCACAAAATTAAAACAATTTTGGATCCAGCTGAAGTCAAGAATGAAAACGACACACTACAAAAGATTTTTATTGCTTTGAAATAGATATACTTGAATGTTGACTCACTTGGGCTGAGCCCAACGAGCATGACCCCCAGAGTCACCACTAAAGTAATTATAATGTTAATATATTCATCAAAAGATACCATGGATAAGAAAAAAAAAAAAAAATGTACAGTATCTACAGTTCATTTCTGCATACACACTTTTCTCTGGAAACAAATATAAGTTTTCAAATAATCACTTTTTTTTTTTTTTTTTTTTTTTTTAAATATCCAACATTTCTTTTTACTGGAATCGAAAATAAAAATGTTCTAAAGATTTACCAAATCTTATAATAAATATATTCAAAATTTCTATCTTAAGCATTTATCCCATTACCATTTAACATGTTCAATGACGTCAAATTTTAACAATGTCTTTCTGATTGTAAATAAATTTTCCTTCTCATTCATACAACATTTGCTACTTCAAGTCTCTTCATCTATGAGTAAACTGTCCCACATTCACTGCTATATAAGAGATTATCTATTATATAGCAGTTCAGCACTATTCTTTATTACTAACTAAATTTTCTTATCTCTTTATACTTTGCTTAGTTTCTGAAAGATTACTTTCGCTATTATTTTGTGCCTTCAGATTTCTGACACTATGAACTCCACTCAAAAGAATAGGCATAACTTATTAACTTGCCTAATTAAAAGTAGATTTACAGAATTTAAAAAAAAAAAAAAAATAAAAAAAATAAAAGCATTTTAAAATTCTATCTATATTTTTGATAATTTACATATAATAACTATATAAACATGAATATACTTATTTGCATCTCTAAACCAACTTAAATCAATTTACTTACCATATTACATGTATCAACAGCACAATCACGCAGTGAACACTGGCTATCATCATGCCAAAAAGGACAAGTCTTTTTAAGATTAACCTGAAGCGATAAAAAAAAAAAAAAAAAAAAAAAAAAAAAAAAATGAATTAAAAGTTATTTTTTTTATCATTTTACCCCAAGCAAGGTGGAAATGCCACTAGTATGCAGGGGGTTACAGGTAGTGAAAGTAAGAGAAAAGACTGAGTATAGGGAGGATTGAGGAAAGGACAAGAGATGAATGGGATTTAAGAAGATAGCTGGCAATTGATGTTGCATTTAAATTTTTGAAGATAGTAGTTATCAGGAAGCAAGTAAACAGAAGGGAGTTCCACAGACAGGAAGTGCGAGAAATGAAACTTGAAATGGCGGTTGCATTTAGCTATTTCAATAGTAAATGGGTAGGTCAATCTAGTAGCATTAAATTCATGTAGTTGAGGCACAAGGGTAAAAAGTTCATCAGAACAATTGTCATATTTGTAGAAATGACAGAGGGAAGCCATGCCACATCAGTGAGAAAGTGACTGAAGTCGAGATGCCAGGTCAGGATCAATTACATTGCAGATCCTTCTTTAGATTTTGTCAAGAATCTCAAGATGAATAGCAGGAGCACCAGACCAGATATGGCAGCAGTATTCAATGCATGGACGACAGGAAGATTTGTAAATGTACAAGATGGATTCTGACACAACACAGTGACCAAACTTCCCTTGCAGTAGATGTAGCTATTGGTTAGATGCAGTCACTCGTCTTAAGTCAGTTGAAAATGTGAGGCCAAGAAAGCGCAGTGTATTGCTCTCCAAGAGTCTAGTGTCAGCCTTGCTGATGGCAGGCAGAAAATGTTCTTATATTAAAAAAAAAATTATTTTCTGTCTAAATTTCCGAGATGAGAAGTTATCAGTATTTACACTATTTACATTTGGATTATTTCCCCCCCCCCCGTCTTTATTGTTGTTATTACAATGTTTCAGCCAGTGTGCTCTCTGGCCTTCATCATGTGTATATCAATCTGAGTAACATACAGGGATTTCTAAACTGAAATCTTTATATCTATGACTGTTCTTGCTCCACTGCCCAAGGAATATCTTGACTAGTTCTTAATTTTTGTACTGCTGTTATTGCTCACCATTTATACAAGACCATAATCTGGTGGATTAAAGCATTAGCTTATGAATTTGGTGACATAATCAGGAATTCAATTCTTAGGCTAGGCAGGGTGTACTTTGACTCGATGGAAATGAGTGAGCAATAACTGAGCAGTACTAAAAATAAGAACTAGATGAGATATCTTAATTCCTTTTCTTTTATTCTTCTCTCTGTAAATGTTTTTTTCTGATATTCTCTCACACTCAGTAACCCCTTGCATCTTAGTGGCATTATTGCCACGTTTCAAGTGAAATGATTAAAAAAAATTTAAATATAAAAAAAAAACAAAAAAAAAAACAGCTTTCTGTTTTAATGATAGTAAACCAAAGTCAATTATGGTAGGAATATTTTTTTATACAAAGAAACAAAGTCAAAGAATATGGAAATAAAAAAATAGAATTTTCTTATTAGCAGTATATCTCTAATAAGAATTATACTTGCTTAAAATCTACTATATTTATGGAGTAAGAGTGCTCAATATGAGAGAGCATTTGTAAATATAAACAGTGTAGACATAGGAATCAACACTACATGGTGATTGTCACTTTCATGCCTCAAGCAATCTTCAAATACCTTGATGTGAAAGACGGTTAATATGCAGTATTGATTCCTATGTCCACTGTCATATATAGAAATCCCATCATATCATCAGTGAATATGAATGAGCCTGTTCCAGACATGCTTCACAGATGAGCTTGTATGCTTTGGATCATAAGCAGATTCATTCTTTCTCCACCTTTTGACCTTTCCATCATTTTGGTAGAGATTAACCTTTGTCTCTACCAAAATGATGGAAAGGTCAAAAGGTGGAGAAAGAATGAATCTGCTTATGATCCACACATTTTGATTTTTTTTTATCTGAAAACCAAAACAATCACAAGTTATGTAAAGATCAATAAGAAAAAAAATTATTTGCTTACTTTGAAATACCGAAAGTAGTCTTTGTTGAGCAAGTTATTTAGCAAAGGCTGAACCTTAAGATTGTTGAAATAATCTGCTCTTTCCACTTTACAGCCACAGTCATCCACTGTACCAGATAACTGCAATAAGAAAAAGGTTTATCATTTTCAACAATTCTTCCCTCTGTTTTTTTATATAATTATCATCCTTATGTCAAAGCTGGATATTTGAGAACTTTTTCATTTTGTCTTGAATAACATTTCAATATATAATTCATGACAAATCAATAATTTTCAATCTATATATTTATAAAAAATACATTTTTGTATAAAGTACTTATTTTTCAAAGAAGCAAATGCACAGAATACCTTGCTTTCATCTTAATTTTTTTAGGATAGACACTTGAAAGATTTCAAACAAAAATTTAAAAATTGGTCCTTTCACTCATAACAATGTTCTATTTAACATCTTTGCATTTTGCTAATGAGCAAACAAGTGTTTTCATATTACACTTTAATCTTTATATACAAGGTCTATCTGAAAAGTAATAGGACTGGTGTCACAAACAATTTATTTCAATTTCAAACATGTTTTATCCTCCAAAGTAATCCACTTCGAGTCTAATGCACTTTTCCATCCTTCTCTTCCATGTTTCTATGAACTGCAGAAAGGATTCTTCTTGGATGCCCCTCAACTCTGTTGCTACAACCCTCTTGATGACCTCCAAACCTTCAAAATCGGTCCCCTTGAAGATACCCTTGAACTTAGAGAAAGAAAAAAAGTCACATGGAACAAAATCAGGTGAATAAGGAGGGGTTGTTCCAGTACAGCAAGGTTTTTCTCGGCCAGGAACTACTGGATGCTCAGAATGTTGTCAGCAAGTGCATTGTTATGATGAAGCAGCCATGATTTGTTCAGCCGCAAAAGGCAGGTGAAAAAAGAAATGCAGTGATTGCAGAAAGCTAAGATTACCGTTCTATACTCCTAAGATATCATGTTAGACGACAACACAATCTGTTTATCCCTTTTTTACCCATAGCTCACCCAGCATACTCAGTTACATTACTTTTCCGACAGACCTTGTATAAACACCAAATTTTGGCTGAAAAAAAAAAAAAAAAAAAAAAAAAGATTGGATTATTTGCTAGTTTATTTAATATGAGCAAATAGAACAACCTTATGCAGACTTAAATATTGTAAAAATTTCCCAGACAACTTTAGCAGATAATGTAGAAAAATTCAGATGTAAAGGGATTGGTTTTCATAAAATATTTATACACAATTCTTTCTGCTGCAAATACTTTTCAAATGTTTCATTAAAATAGCTACAAGACCATGAGGAATTAGACTGAAGATGAAAGATTTTACAGATATATAGTCAATTGATAATCATTAAAACCCATATTTTTTTTTAAAGCAGAGGAAACAAAGTATGAAGAGGAGGACATCTTTCATGTTATTTATATAGTATCATGAACGTTAAAAAAGAGAAAATGCATTACATACATGAAAATATTTAATGATACCAAAATATTACAAACATTTGAACTATTTTAAAACTAGCTTAATACATGTAACTATCAATATACTTCATAAAAAACTTCTTTAGAATTTACAAAAATATAAGTTTCATTTTTATCCCAAAGTGCATGAGAACATTCAAGTTCTGGTTCCATGTCAGTCAGTTATGTGCCATGCGTGATACACACTTAAGCGATCATATATCTTTCAATACATGACTGATGAGACAGATTTCTTTCTCCACAGTAGGTTGCCATTTCTTTCTGTGGTAAACCAGTTGCCATCCAAGGCTATAGAACCCGGTCTGTCCTGCTATTTACTGATAGCTGGGGGAGAAGAAGAGGATTCATACCTTTTCCAAGGGTATTAGCACATAAGTGAATGTAATGGATTCAACTGGACTTTGAACTCGGCTCTCCAATTCCTCATTCCGAGCCGCTATCCATTACTTCATCATGTTCATGTAGAGAAGGAAAATATCAGTTTTATTCTCAATGTGAAATCCCACATAAAATCGTATTTTTAAATAAAGACATTCAATTATCACCAGATTTGTTTGAAATGACATTAGTTTTGATATTGAATAGCTGTCTGAACAGCTTTAGACTTTTTCACTAAAGTATTTCAAAATGTAAATAAAATTGGGCCATATGTAAACTTTAATCTGTGATTGTATTATTACTGTTTTATTATTCTAACAGCAAGACAGCCTTCTTTAATATAAATGGGGATGTACATAGAAGTTTTCAACCCAGACAAAAAGGGATGTCAAAAAGATTTTGAGGTTGGGTCAGATTTTTCCAAAGTTACTGAGGACTTTTCAGAAACCCCTTATACAATCTACCTGGCATTTGCATACCAATTATAGGATTCATAAGATGCTCTTTACATTTTAATATGAATTATGCAATTCAACTTTCAAATGATTTTTTCTTCTTCTTTTAGTCAACTTAAAACTAGAAAGGAATTCCACTTATGCCACAAAAAAAAAAAAAAAGTTTGTTTTAGATAACCTAAAAACAAACAGATGTTGCAACACAAACGTTTGAAAAAGATGTTTATTAAAGGCCACCAGAAAATTTCTTGTCATGTGGTTGATTTCAAGGGGAGTATTTTACAGATCAAAAAATTTTAACAGATTCAGTAAAATGCAAAGAAAAATTTGCTAATTGAGAAGAACAAAAAGTGAATATTCTAATATATTATCATCTACAGAGTTCTAAGGGGAACTAAGAACAAAATCCAAGAAAAAAGATTTAGTACCATGATGGCGCCTAGCAAAATTTTGAAAGTATTTTGCTATACGTGTACTAAAATATCAACATTGTGTTTTTAATGTTTGTTGTTAAAAATATAGGAGATAAATTCAGTATAAACACTCAAAAATAAAAAAGGTTTCTTTGTGGAAGATTTTAGGTGTAACCAAGTGAGAGGAAATGGGACACCATAATGAACACCATACTTTAGGAGGCACAATTATATATTTTAAATCAAGCAATTTTTGAGAGTTTGATTTATCAAATATGACTTTGATGAGCATTTTGACATAAAACTCTTGAGTCAGCTAACCAGATAAGGCAGTGGAAGTGACTTAACCAGGTATTAAACTCACACTCTTTGGGTCCTGTCAGTGGATCTAACTAACGTCTTTATCTGGTTATGGTAGTGGAGAACTTGGAGAGGGGAATTAACAGGAGATAACTGATATCCATTAGACATGGCACGTGGAACTAGAACAGTCTACCCCAGGGAGTGAAATAAAGGGTTCAGTTCGACATTCCAACTACCTGAAGAAGGTCAGAGCATACAATGGCCGAAATGTTGCGATAAATATGGTGACAAAGATGAGGACAATAGTCCAAATAATGTAAATAGTGTACATAGCACCTCATCTCAGAAATATAGACAAATTTCTGTTCATTTAGTCAAATTAAGTCAGGCTTAAGATTGCTAAAAGTAACATGTAACCTGGTACAACCTGCCACATGAATGGGTGGTTGGCATCTAAACCAACCCCTTATTAGTTATTCTGCTAGTGAGAGCAGTGCCATGTCACCCCAACAGGATGAAAAACAAAACCTGTCATAGGGCAGGTGAACTTCTTGTAAGATCCAATGGCCAACATGTATATACAAAGTCTGATCAAAATGTATCGGGAGGGTTGCTATGGTAACAAGGCTACAGCATGCAGAGTGAAGCCGTTTGGCACAGATTGACCTTGAACCGTTGTGCATGCATACTATTAGGTTGGTGCAAAAATAATATCGTTTTTGACGTAGTTTTTAACGTCAAAAAACGATATTATTTTTGCATCAACCTAATAAGTTATGTTCTCACTAACTTCAGTTCTTCATAGCAGTGCTTTGAAGGAAAATGTGTAGAGTGTGGTCATCTCTCTACACATCACAGAGGTTCCATCAGTGACCATGGCTTGTGTAGCAGTTTTTGGCCAAAGACAACATTCCCCAGGTCCATACAACCACATTCCCCCCGATATTTCTTCTTATGACTTCTTCCCTTTCTAAAAAAAAAAAAAAAAAAAAAAAAAACAAAATCAAAGCTATCCCTACCTCCCAAAAAAGTTCCAGGAATGCTTCTATCAATGGAAACCACACTGTTTGACTTTGAAGGAGATTAAATACTGAATTGATATATATTGTAGTTTTCTTTTATACCACCAATCCCAATATTTTTTTATTGGATACACACACACACACACACAGTGATGGGGTTTTAAGCCTTGAATGGCAACCTTCCTAGAAATGGGGTTGTGATAAAAAACACTGTGTACTTTGACTACAAAGAGTACACAAGTTGGCTATCCAGACCTGGCCTTGCAAAACCTTGTCTCAAATTATTGTGACATATCTCAGTATGTTGACAGATGTATGTGGAGAGGGTAGCAGAGATCCTCCATCAGGCAGGACCCACCTTGATTTGTGCAAATTTAATCCTGGTTCTACTTCAACAAATAACACAGCTATGATGATGATGATAGTAAGCACAAGTATTATATTAAAGAACATTTTTCTTGTACTGTTATATTTCAACTTCCTTTCCCTCCAGTCAATGCTTCATATTCCTTTTAGCATATATTTTCATGTTGATACTTAACTATACTTATTTCTTCAAGAGTTGTTCAAAGCTGTTAAAAACTTGATACTATTTGTAGACATTGTTAGACAAGACTCAATATTGACATTGTGTACAGGCATTTATCTGCAAACTTTAAAATGTCATGAACTATACAAATAGGAGTTTGTAACTGACATTTTTCAAGATTTTACCTTTGTTGTTTCTAACTTAGTTTTCACTATTTCAAGAATAACATTTTTCTTGAAATCAATTAAATATATTTTGTAATTAAATATATTTTGTAATTAAAGATAATAGTTTAAATGTAAAAAATAAATCAAACAAATTTTTTTTTTAAATTCTGCTTGATAAATATATTGCTTTATGGCATTCATAAAAATTGAACAATCTCAAAAAGTGGGGATATAGTTGGTACCTTTATAAAAGAGCATACCATGATGAAAAAAGGCTTGATAAAAATAAAGTTTTATCCTCAAAATGTTCATTATTATTAAGAGGAAAGACCAAAGTATTTTTTTGGTTATTCTATTAATATTTTTTTTTAATCCTTTCTAAGACATTTACAATTTTGGTTAAAAATCTTGTTTTTCTTAGTCAACAGTTGACCCAAAGATTAGTATTGGAAATTTACTCTCTTTTTTGCAGCTATTGTCGGGTTAAAAATACAGCAACTGCTGACCTAAAAAATACATTTTTGTGATATTTTACACTTAAAGTAAATAATATTTGTTCCAAATCAGATTAGTTATACTTTAAAATCAGCTAATATTCCTCAAAAAGTTTCAGAATAGAATATTTTATTTTGGGAAGATATTTTTATAAAGAAGATAACATTGTTATAAAAAAAAAAAAAAAAAAAAAAAAAAAAATCCTTCCAGTCAATTTAAATTAGTTTTTGAAATTGAGCAAAGTATTTTACTTATTGGAAATATTAAATTTAATCTGTTAACTTAAAATTAAAACTAAAATAAAAGCTTCATGAAAGATTTTTAATTTTAAAAAATTAATTTTAAATCTTGGGTATTGCTTTTTTTTCTGTTTTTTTGTGAAGGTACTTAGGATGTAGAATGCTTTGAAAATGTTTATCAGATTTAATTGGCAGTTAATATTTTGTTAGAATCATGAGATGTTAAAAACTAATTATATATTATTTGCAAACTCTATGCAATATGCCAATTCTTTAATATTGTATTTACATAATATTCAGAACATATTGTTCTGAATATGTAAATATTGTAACAATACATTTTTAATAAAATATTTATCATTTATAATTTCAACTTTAAGCACATTGTTTCTACATGATAATTCAGTGTCATCAAAAGTACCAACTCTTGCTTCACTAAAAGTAGGACTGATTCAGAATCTTAAAGATATATTTTTACCATGGTGCTGAAAGTTGCATCATCACAGTTAGCAAAGAAATGCAAATCACCTTGAAGGAGCTTTTGCACATAAAATCAAAGAATCTATATAATCAAAACTTGTTATATTCTACATTCTATCAGCATAGATAAATACATATTTATTGTACAAATATCAGAAAGTAACCAAATCATTTTAAGACAGAAAGCCATGCAAGATAGAAAAAAAAATTTATTGTAACTAATTGTTTCTTTTTATTTTGCTTTTTCCTCTACTTTTTTTGTAATACTAAAATACAGTGTTTGGCAGAAACACTCCCACATAATGTTAAGACATTAGCTAGATGAAAACATCATTGCCACTAATGTTTATTATTTCTGCTGCACCCTGGATTACACATGTGCAATGGATAAATTGTTATCTAAATTGCATAAAAATGAAAACAAAAACTGACATCTCATTTTAACAGATATATTTACCAAACTTACAAAAATATCTTGAAATATGAAAGAATAAATTTATTCAATAAAATTCCCATTGGCTTCAACCACAGTCCCCAGATGACTTTGGAATCTCCTTCAACTCTTCTGGAAAGTCTTCTTGCATAAATTGGTGAGTACTGGAATAATCATTGCCTTCAGTTCATTTTCAGTGTTACAAGGAGTTTTGTTGGTCTCTCACTCAACTGTGCCCCACACATAATAATCAAGGGGGTTGCAGTCTGGGGAGTTATGTGGCTAGATATAAGGGGTGATGTCAAAGAAGTTGTCTGACAGCCATGACTGGGTTCACCTGTTTGTGTGGCATAGTGCAGAGTTCTGTTGCCAGACATTGAGTCTTCCAGCAGTCACCCTCTTGACCCAGGGCAGCACTACCTGCTCAAGGCATTTGATTTAGGCCACCAATTGAGGCATAATGTCACCATGATTAGTGATCACTCAAAAAAACACCTTCATTATCACCATTAGACTCATCCAACTCTTTCTGAATCCTCTGCACTGTCCTCAGATGGACACCCAAACACTGAAATATTCATATTGTTGCTTCCGGCACGAATACCAAGCAGTACAACATGCCATTTCCAAATTTCTGGCAGAGTAAATTGTCTCATGGTGCTCTTTTTCTCAGACGGTACCAAACTAACCCTACTATACTGTGCAATTAGCAAAAATCGAAAACAACATGAAATTAAAAATATAAAATAGCGACAATTTGCCCATTGCAGTCTATATTACCATCACTACTATGCTACTTTTCCACAAAGTTGCCATTGAGAATGTCCGTAGCTTACCAGTATGTAATTGTGACTATGTAGTCTGAAGTTTACAAACTGAACACTTGTTTGATCCCAGAACACAGTTACCAATTTCTTTGCTGACCTGCAAATATGAATTTTTTTGTGGAAGGAGTGATGATGGATATTTCCAGATCACAGAAATCAACCTTTGTCTCCTGAATAACATGATACACTCAGTTCTCATCACTCGAGATCATGCACTCAAAAAAAAGAAGAAAAAAAAAAAAAAAAAAAAAAGTACATTGCTTTGGAACTTAACATGATAATTTTCACTATCCCAATTTGTCAAGGATTTCACCACTAAATCTGAAGATTAAATTCCACAGTTGTATCAGTTTGGGATGGCTAATACCTTGAAACAACATTTCAATGAGTGAAATATTGTCTTCTGTTATTGATAAATATGAACATCTTACACAAGGCTCATACTACAGATTCATAGAGCCCTCTGAATGACAAACTAATAATTGCTTCCTGCTCATTACATGTCAGCCATACACAGCAACAACTTCAGTCACTGTTGGATTCTTGCTCTTGGCATTCTACAATACCTTATCTGTTTGTCCATTGCTTTGTAGTGACAGTCATCTTTTGCTGTGATGTTACATATGCAGGTGTTCAACATTAAGACTATTACAAGTATTATTACATATATTCTGTTGCTATGTGTTTACAGCTTTCACAAAGTTAATTCGTGTCATACTTTACTTTTTGGACCTTCTCATATCTCAAAAAATGCTTATCTGCTTTTAAGAATCTTTTTTTATTTCAAATTTGTCTTTGCAAAAATTAGCAATTGTTTATTTTGCTATCCTCAAAGTCAAATAGTGTCTTAACCAAGTGTTTTGGAATTTCTGTTGACTAACAATAACTGCTCATGAAATTACCATACTCATGAACATTGGATTCAATGTCTCCAAATAAGCAAATAACATAAGTGTAGTAAATTAGATTCCCATTAATACAGAATGAATTAATGTAAATAAATGATTCTCATGTTTGACATTTTTATTTCAATATTTTTGAAATAGTATTCTGAAACTTTTCTGTTGCTCTGTAAATATTTCTTACTGATATGCATGTTTCTAAGAATATCCATAGAAGTGTAGTGGTACTAATGTTAATAGAAGACAATATGAGTATTTGAAAATAAAGATTTTATTTTCTTTCCACAACTTAAGAACTTGCATAAATATCTGATGACAAAAATTAGTCGTTCATATTTAGTTTTTCTTTAAAGTCTCTGCAAGCTATAGAGAAACATCAGCAGCTGTGTGGCATTAAAAGCATTATCACCAAGTTGGGAATTGTAATTTGATATGGTTCATTCAGTGGTCAAAGATACAAACTGTGCCGAGACACAGTTGTATGGATTGGGCTGCTGGTGAGACCCAGTTGTGTTCATCTTGCCAGACAAGTAAACTGTTCTGAAGCAGCTTGAGAATATTCTCATATTTTTTTTAAATATTCTGATGAGATCACGCACATGCATGTTAGCTCCACAAATTTCTTACGAAGCAACCGTGTATTTTTCATAAACCCAACTGGTCAAAAAATGTGGTAGAGTGTTTTATTTATTTTATTTTTTTTTTTTTTTTAGAAAATGTGCATAGGCATTTTTTATATATTAAGAATTGCACCAAAGTTGATCCCATTTTTCTAGAACTTTCCTTGACGGGAAACTGCATCATTTCCTATAGAAGAAGGATTTTATATCAAAGGCCATGAATGTAAGTAGTGCGAATACAAATTCTTTAATAAAAATTACCTTATTCAACTTGAAATAGAACATTAAAAGCTTACAACAATCATAAATTGTTTTTGTATCAATAGAAATATTAGATCATTTTCTTATATTAGAGATCAATTCAGGTAAATGACAGTGATGTAATATATGATAGAAAAAAAAAAAAAAAAAAAAAACTCTTAAAACTTAACAATATAAAAATTTTAATGTAATTCTCCATTTCAACACTGCAGAATGCTGAAATCCTATTATTACAACATAATGCATATCAGTAAGAAATCTATTCACAGTTTAATTTCTTAAATATTTTATCATCAAATGGCAAACATTTGAAAAAGAAAAAAAAAAGGTTAAAATTTGTCTTTAATTTTAAAAATGCCAAAATTGATTAAAATTAACATAAAGTCTATATACATCAACATAACTAGATATTTTTATTTATTTACAATTCTATTGTAAGTCTTCAATCAACTCATAACAGATGCAGACAAATTCCTTTCAAGTAAACAATACCCAAGTAAGGAATCAAAACTAATGTAGATATACTATTTGTAGCTCGAATGGGGTGTTCAAAATATTTCTAATCAGAACCAAAATTTGCAAAGTTTAATTTTCATGCTCGTAATAAAATGGTGTGTTAAAAGAGCATATAATTTGCATAAATTTGGAGTTTATTATAACCCCAAAAACAAATTAAATTAAATTTTTTGATCAGCTTGTATTTTGGTTGTTTTACGATAGAAAAAAAAAAAAAAAAAAAAAAAAAAAAAATTTATGTAACCAAATATTAAAAATTCTAACAGCAAAAATTTGTTAGAGTTTCCTTGAAATTTGGAAACAAAATAACGAATATTAAAATTTGTTTAAATAATATAGAATTAATATTGAAAATTTAAATTGTGATTTATCCATTAACAATCAATAGTCATTGATAGAAAGGTAATGTGTGAAACAAAAAAAGCCAAGGTATTTTGGGGAAGTCTCACACACCCTGTAAATAAAAATATTTAAAAAGTAGACATTATCCAGAAACAGGCTAACAGGCAAATTTTAAATATACTTTAACTAAAGAAGACTTTTATATCTAGACAGCAAAATTTTTGAATGGATATGGTTATACTTTGGCATACCAAAGCTCTTTGACTAGTAGTACAAAAGACATACTAGAATTATACTAAATGGTTACGGAATAAAAACCTTATTTTAGCATTTATCAAATACTGGTACAAAAATATTAAAGAGTTATTTACATCTTTTCAATTTTTTATAACCATTTATAATACAATTTGAGAACAAATGCTTTTTGACTACATAAGAAAAGAATAATTGTTTTGTTTTTTTTATAGCTTAATGCTTTGTGCGTTATTTAAAGCCTAAACAGATTTCAGATCAGATTGTAGGAGGTTGTTTACTATACTCAGCATTTCTAAGCAGTACTTAAGAGTGGAACAGTTATATACTAAATTGTTTTGAAAGTCAATTGTATTTCCAGTATTACATAGTGTAGATAATTATGTAAAATTTATGTAAAATAATACATAAACCAATTCATTTTTAATTATTTTGTTTATATAACAATAATTAAAATAAGAACAAATCAATTGTTTACCACATTTCTATAAAATGTGCAAAAATTTAAATACAGTTATTCATAATTAAATATGTCATTTAAATTCTGGTGGATTTTATGTGCATTTGATAACCTATATATTAAATTTTTAACGGCTACATGCACTGATAACTTTTAAAAAGCCATTATTTGCTATATTCCATAATGGCTGTTAGAGACTTATATGTGCCATGTCACTTCAGGACATTGGTGATCATGTTTTGTCACAATTTCTCATCCTTTGTAGCTCTTAATAAATTTTGTCTTTTTGTTATCTTTCCTAAACCCTACTCTGCCGCCAATTTACTCAAGGTTTGGTTTGGCTTATTTTGTTTTACGGTATATCAGCCTCAATGGGTTATTCATTTCCGACAAGATTTTTAAGATAGCTTCATATTAATAGAATATGTATTCTTTATAAGAAATCAGTTTGTAGATCAAGTTTCATTGACATATTTTTGAAAAGAGGGTTTTTGTCAAGAGTCAAATGGATTGCTGGTAATTTTTTTTTTTTTTTTTCTCTAAAAATCTATTGCTGGTATTTTTACTGTAAAAACATATTTTTTATAATTTCATAGTGTTTTGACCCCAATTTACCCATAGCTGGAACCTAACAGGTGCTACCACCCCAGGTCAAAGAGGCCCTGGAAACAACAGCAATTAAGAGGTACTTTCCCATTCCTCAAACCTTCCCAATTAGAGACCTTGCTGCCAGATGTAGTTTATAGTCACACCAAGGACACCATTTACACAAGCTCACTGGGTAGGTGTTGCTTTCCTGTCTCTCTTACCTTCAGTCTGCGTTGTGAGTATTGAATTTTCCAAGCAAGCTCTAGAAATTTCAACTTTCTGAAATACAAAAAGGTTCTTTTCGTTTCTATTTTCTTTAAACCTTTGTCATTGCTCACATTTGATCCATGGTATTCTCAGCATCCGTCTATAGAACCACACTTCAAGTCTTGCTTCAAATCTCTCCATCTGTGAAGAGATTGACCAGCATCTACTGTCATATAAGAGAACTGATATTATGTAAGAGTTCAGTACTCTTTTCTTTGTTTCTAACAAAATTTTTGTGTTTCATAATGCTTTGCTTATCTTTTGGAAAAATCTTTTGCTATCCCAATGCGCCTTTGGTTTTCAGTGTTGTGCTTTCCATCCTCTGTTAAAACACTTCCCAGATATTTAAAACTGTTGTCCTTGTTTGATTTTGGTATCTCCAAAAACTAAGGATTAGAGTATACCAAGAGACTTGTTCCACTAGTTTCACAAATTCAGTGAAATTAAACATTTTAAAATTACTTCAACACTGCCCAACCAGTTCATGAAAGATTCAAATTGGTGGGATTCTTTCCAAGGAGACATCATACAAACACACATGTCAATTTTTTCACAAAATTAGTATGAACCAACAGATGGTCATAAAATTTTTTTTAGATATATTTATGTTAGTTTTTACTTATAATATCTATTCTAAAAATATTGATAATAACTTGTTTTGGGAGTGGGGATTGTCAGAGATCGTTATGCAAATAAACTAAGTCCAATTTTTTTTTTATTAGTAAATAAATCCAAATGATGAAAAAAAAAAAAAAAAAAAAAAAACAACCCCCCACCCACACACACACACTTGATGAACACAATATTCCATATATCTGAATAAGTTATTATTTTACATATTAATATATGCTTCTTGACATTAGTATTTTGCATATTGTGTTAACTTTTGTACTGCTTTAACTTCAGCATTACTTGGACACACTGAGTTTGCAAGCAGATATTTGGTATTTTTGGAACATTCCCAAAATGCTAGATCTAATCTGAAAGTAGACAATCTCAGGGTTTCAGAAGTGGTCTAACTGTCATAAATATTTGTCAAGTTATGATTGTTTGAAGTTAACTGAAACTTACACATGTTTAATCATAATTTTGTCTATCAGCTCTGGATAGTTGCTTTTTCTACCTCTTTTTGTCAAGGAAAGTCAATGGAATCCTCTTGAAATTAATGTTATAAGTGAAAGACAGGTTTAACTTTACATTTTTTCAAAAATTACCAATATCAAGCGGATTTGGAGACCCTACAAGACAAAATTCAGTCAAATTAGCAATTTTTTTTTTTTTTTAACACACATTTTGTCTACATTTTTTTTTAATCCAATCTTTACCCATCTTTGAATAATGCTAACAAAAATGTCCAAGACAATTTTTTCTCCTTTTTAGAGCCATTTCCAAATATTAAAAATTTAAATCTGCACAAATTCAGAAAATTATTCTCAAGAAACATTTAAAAACATATTCAGTTTCTTTCATCTGTTAAATCTACCCACTTTTGGCACAAAATATTAGTTTGTTTGGGTTTGTATTTATAGCAAATTTATGATTTAAACTTTTATTCTTGTGTTTTTAGGGATTTTGAATGCATTATTGACACTGGAAAGGCCCAATTAAAAAGAAATCTAAAGTGGTTACAAGCAAAATTTAATTTTTTGTGAATTTTGGCTTTTCACTGCAGACCAGGATTCCTTGACTCTTATTTTTTTAAATTAGAAATAATAAAATCTTCCTCTTAAGTACAAATAAGATTACATTTGCATAATCAATCAAAGGGTTCAGAAACCATAAATATTTGCCTGGCTCTATTGTGCAAGCCCGCTTTTCCATTCTCAGATATATTGTTTTAATGTACAACAATTTTTCTATTGGCTTGAATAGGTTGGAACCTCATTTCATTAATTTGATATCTTTAATATAGCTTTTGGCATTGTAAGCAATAGTCTGCTTTATAGAATATGAAGGCTCTTTGTCTTGCATGAATAAAAGCACCTTAAAAACATCTTGTGTCTAATTTTTATAAAATTAATTTTTTTATAGAATTCTTAAGGCCATTTTTATCTTGTTTCCATCTTTTTTTTTATTGTTTTATGATCTCTTGAACCTAATTTCCAACATTGTTTCCATCACTCAATAACTTTAAGATATCTTGTTTCTTTTTGGACATTATATCTTCTAACAAGCCATTTAAAAAATAAACATTGCCAAGGAGTGAAGGTAGTTAAAATAATAGTAGTATCAGTGGAAAAATAGTCCTTTTGACACTTTTTCTTTCTTTTTTCTTAAATGGGCACAATAGTCCAAGTCTATTTAATTTAATAATGAAATAACCAGCAAAGAAAATATCCATGAGATGTTTATAAATAGTTGACCTCGCTATTTATCCTGAATTGATGAAAAGATAACTAGAGATTCTCATCAGTGCATTTTCAAAAGAATGATATCTGAAAAATGCAAGATAACCATGAAATAATCATATGATTTGCATTAAAATAACTAAGCAATAAATAGAAATTTCTAGACATTAATGACAAATACACTTTCTGTACATTAATAAAATACAAATGATTGTTAAGCTTATTGGAGAGATAATATAGACACAAAAGAACAGAATGAAAGTAGTTTAACCAGTTCTAAATGTTTTAATGTTCATCTTTTAACTCATATACCCCAATTGTATATAATCTTAAAACAATATATATATATATATATATATATATATATATATATATATATATATAAAGTAATGGAAATCTTGGTAATCCGAATGGATAACCCTAAGGAGGATGAAATCCAGAGAGCTCAATGTTAAATCAGACCGAATAGCTTAAAGAAATACAGACCACTGTTATAATTTATTTCACCAGAGAGTTTTTTTTTTTCTGGATCATCAGACCTCATATATATATATATATATATATATATATATATATATATATATATATATATATATATATATATATATATATATATATATATATAGAGAGAGAGAGAGAGAGAGTGATGAAATAATAAATTAGCATTATTTTATATATCTATGACAAGTCTTTAAAATATGGGAAAATGAATTCTATGTCAAACTATATGATATACAAGAATTTTTTATTATAAGAGTAGTTATCATGCATCCAAAGATGGTCAGAACCAATTGGTTCCTGTCTTACAAATTGGTGTCCTCTTCTAATAAAACTATATATGATTTCACAGATGTCCAGAAGAGAAACTCAATGATCTAATTAAAAAATACAATGGTGACACCATTAACCCCTTCCCCACCAATTACTTTGGGAAATACATTACATTTTCAGACAATTTTTTTTTGTTTTTAATATAGTAATCGAGAAACTGAGCCACTTTGAAGTACCCAAACGGTGATCAACACCTCTACCAAATGTTGACAACTGAACTAGTTTCAGGCTCAGAAGGGCATAAAAAGAATAAATATAAACATATAATCACATCTGCAGCTGGATTTTGAACATTATGTTTTGTATGTTTTTATTTATCCATGTCTGAAAAAGACACTTTCAGTAAAAATGTATATACAAGTCTATGCCAAGGAAGGGGCTAAAATCTTTCATTACAAACTGGAATTGTTTCCATATATTTTCATATTCAATATTTTATATTTCTCAAAAACAATGGGAAACTAACACCTATTTATCCAAGTCAAGATTCTTCAAAAACTCATTTATAGAAGAATTATTTATGAAAGAGATTAAAAAAAATTGTTACAAAAAAACAAAACAAAAAAAAACAAACAAAAAAGGATTGTACAAAATTTAATATTACCAATAATCAGTAAGTTAAATATCATTTCCAAAGAAAAATGCAAGTAAGCATAGTGCAGCTACATAATGTTATCAAATTCAAAAACAGTTTTCTGTGTACTTTTGTTTATAATATATACAATTCATATTACATTGCACAGCAGCTAAAATATTGTTTTATATCAGTTAAACCATAACTCTAAAATGAACTAGATCTCTATCAGTTACAAATAAATAGTAAAAACACAAATAGCTTTGAATACAGCTATGAAGACATTTGAAGTGATCATCAATTAACTAACAATAAATTTAGATTACATCTCACAATAGTTATTTATACATATTCCATGCATTTATATCCAAACAATAAATCAAATTAATTATTAATTGCAGGAATAGGCATGGTAGTTTGGCAAGGGTAGGTAATTGATTGAGCAGCCAGTACCACTGTCAGTTGAAATTTATAAAATCTTTTTCTTAAGACAAATTTTTCATGAAAATACATTTCTCAAATTTAGTAGCTGTTATCACTAGTATTGATGGGGGTTTCTTTCCACACCATTTGAAATGGTGTACAGCATCAACATCTTAATTATGTCATTATTTTCTCTTCAAGTTACAGGTGATATCCATTTTAGTTGTTGCTGCTGTTGGAAGTCTTTAAGTGATGCAGTTTCTGTTATCTCATACAGTTCTTTATTTGTGATTCTGCAGCACCATGAAGTTCAAAAGAAGGATGGTCTTCATCGAAGACTTCTCTCACTCAAAGCCATTTTTAACCATTGATCTCAGAAAGTAGTTTTATACAGTTGAAAGATTTCTGAACAGATGTGGCACCATGCACGACATCCATATGAAAGTCTCAATTTGACAAGGTTATTTAAAAACATGACAAGTGTTCAGATTAATGTTTTGGTTTTGTAGAAATTTGCAGTGTTGAGCAAAACTCCCTCTAACAGAGCTGATTCTATGTTCAATTTCCTTATCTATTATGACAATTTTGTTATAACTGATCCATACACCAAAGTATTTGAAGTGTTTGATATTCACTATTTCCATATTCTGAATTTTTATGATGGATTCAGCATAGGTATCATCATTACTTTCATCCTGAATCCAGATCATAGTTTCCATTTTAGAAAGGTTTATCTTGAGTCCTATTTCTTGAAACACTTGGTCGAGGATGTTGATTTTTTGTTCAAGATCATTCTTGTCCCAACCATGAATACCCATGTCATACATCATCAGTACATTGGCTGTGGGGGAGAAAACAGGATCGTTTTCTTCTATTGGTAGATTCATTTGTGGTATAGAATGCTTAAATGATTAGTGCCCATCTCTTCGTATATATTTGCAAATTTACAGGTCATAGTCTAGGAAAAGATTAAATAGACTAGGACTATCATTTTATCCTTGTTGTACACCTAATGAGGTTTAAAATATCAATGTATTGGGATTCCTGCCAGACATGTAAGATTTTGTTGACCAATAAAATTCCTCTACTAGATTGGTGCATTCAGTGGATTTGGAGCTTGAAAGGCGGTTTCTAATGGAGAAGGGGAAGTTTCTGTTGATGTGGTCATATTCTGCTGTGAGGTCCTTAGCAGGTATACAATTTCCTGGAGTTGTTTGAAGATATATGCCATCATTACATCCCTTACTAGAATGATAACCAAACTGGGTGGTTGTGAGGAGTTGACTTTCATAAAATAAGAGCCTAGTTAATGTGCATTAATAATTTCACCATAAATGGAATTAATTGAGATACCTCTGTATATGTGAGAGTATTGAATGCTATTTTTTGTTTCCATAGTGAATCTTGGTGATTTTATTGCTTTGCTTACAATGAAATGATATAAAAATTTTAAAAATATCATGGGAACTGAAAGATAACAGCAGAGAAAAATTGGAAGTGAGATTGAGAATTTTAAGAAAAGTGTATTTCTGAAAAGCAGGATCTAAAAATTGTAGATAATGCTTATAAGATATCCATTTCAGAATTCTCCCAGCAAGACAAGCTATTGAACAAAATGTTTTAAAGTGCTTTCTTAATGCAGGTATGAAAATAAGTACCTACTCTTCTACCAGCAAGTGGACTAAGTGACCATGATTGGCAAGTAGTTTGCTTTTTATTTGGAAAAAAAAAAAAAAAAAAAAAAAGTAGAAATACCGGAACACTGGAATTCCAACAAGATCACTTAATGTGAAATGGACTGTCACAGTTTTTCTGTTTTTGATCCATTTTCATTAAAGAGATACAGTATCTGTGTATATATGTGTGTGTTACTTTGCACTAGAGTGATTTGTGATACAGAAAATGGGGGGTAAAAAAAAAAAAAAAACAAAAAAAAAAAAAAAAAAACATAGAAATAAAGTAGAAACCCGAAAACAAGGAAAATCATATAAAACAGGATTTTTGTCACTAAAAAAACAAAATATTCCAATGGCAGCACTAACTCAGCAGAATCATTATTTTGTATAAATTTGCAATACACAGCAAAGTCTATATTGTTGCAACATGTCATTCTAGAAATAAGATGGAGTATTTACCATGACTGATCCCAGTACTGCACAAACACCATAACCTAATTCATGACATTAACCTGGTCAAACAAGTCATGGCTGGTTGCCACAGGGTAAATACCCATGTGCAATATTAGCATATGAATTGTGCAGCATACTCATCAAGAGTAGTAAAAATAGAAGTTGTTTGTTTAGTAATTAAATTAGATTTTTAAACGCCAGTTTGTTTAATTTTTACAATGAGTAAATGAAAAGCTAGCAAACTTGGTGCATGCACACTTTCAGCAAAATACAGAGTTGAAGAGCCAGCTTTCCATGATAATTTTTGTCATGATGGCAATAAATTATTTTGTAATTTTTGTCAACAACTCACAGGGACATTGTTATGGTGAAACACACCTATTCTATAGTTAATAGACTCTCCCACCTAATATAAGTAAGAGTAGTAAGAGAAACGAGGGTCAGTCGATGTCAGACGACAGTAGTCAACAGTTAGTCGAATATGAAAGTAGTCAGCGACCACAATGAGATTACTCTGCGTAATACGTATTATATCAAGTTACTAACGTTCTGTACGTCGAACCTATTTAAGACCAATTTAGTACAAATACAAGCCTCCACTGCAAAATAACTCCACAACAATATTTGGCAACAAGGGATTCACACTCATACGGAGGAAAAAAAATTTGTTCGCCACAATAACTTCGGCGACAAAGTCTCAGACTCACACTTAAAAAAAAAAAAAAAAAAAACTTGGCAAAGTTTTTCGCAAGCCAAGACGTCAACTTAGTGACGAAAAAATCTGTCATATTCTCAACTGAGAAAAGAAATATTCCCCTCCACCCCCGATAATACACTTTGCTCAAATAGGTCATGAATGGCAAATTTGTAGGACCCGCCCTCTACAGTATTTAGGCATTGTGTAAACTTTTTGCGAAGATGGAGGAATGCAAAAATATATTCCGGGAATTCCTTAAGGTCCAGTCGGAATAATAGATGACAATATTAGAGCAACAAAAAACATTCCAGATGCAACTACAGGAGGAAACTTTCAATAGATAAATGCAATTACAACAAAAAATGAAACAGATGCATAGGGAGTTTCAAAACAAAATTCTGGAAATAACTGAGAAGAGGAAAGAGAAAAATCTACAAAATTATTTTTTCCCAGAAAATACAATATGGAATTCAATTGAAATATTCATGTACAGTCCAAATGAAGAGATAACTTTTGAGGAGTATTATAAAAAATATACAGATGTGTATAACAAAGACTGCCACTTGTGGTCTGAAGGAAAGAAGGTTAGGCTTCTTTTAAGCAAATTAGGAACTGCTGAGAATAACAAATTGGTAAACTACATTTTACTGAAAAAAACTAGCGAGTTGACATTTACTGAGGCGGTAAATATATTAAGTGAATTATTTAATAAAAAGACATCTTTGTTTCACAAGAGGTGGAAATGTTTGAATCTGATGAAAGATGACGAACAAGACTATATAACCTACGCAGCCAATGTGAATAAGCATCGTGAAGAATTCAAGCTGGCAGAGTTAAGCGCAGACAATTTTAAGTGCTTGGTGTTTGTTCATGGGCTGGTATTGGAAAGAGGCAGAATTGAGAAAATTAGAACTGGCAAAATTGGAAAGCGATCCAAGTATTACGGTACGGAAATTGGCAGAAGACTGCACAAGATATGTTTGCATAAAGAAAGATTCTAAAAAGATAGAACAGTCTGGCGTTTTACATGTAAGGAAAATATGCTACAAAGAAGAAAGTCAGTCTACCAAAAAGAATTCTAAAATTGTGGATTATCAAGCAAAAGTGAAATACCAGAGAAAAATAAACAAAAACTCCCAAAGCCATGTTTTGCTTGCAGTGAACTTCCCTGGTACAGATATTGCGATTTCAGGAATAAAAAATGTTTCAACTGTAAAAGAGTGGGTCATAAAAGCATGCATTGCAGGTCAAAAAATAAAGACAATAAAATAAGAAAATTAAAGTCCAACAAGGTAAACGATGGAATAACCATAAAATTTGTTACTGTCGAAATAAGTAATAAAAATATAAAAATGCAACTTGACACTGGCTCAGATCTATCTATCATAAATTTGCATACGTGGAAGAAGTTGGGGAAAAAGAAAATTGTGAGGTCAGTGACGGGAGAAAAAATACAATTTATTGGGGAATTTGTTACAAACGTCACATTAAATAAAAAAATGTGAAAAGCTAAACTATTTGTCATAGAAAATACCACAAACTTACTTGGTACGAATTGGATAACAGAATTCCAATTATGGGATCTACTGATAAATTCCTTCTGTTACAAGGTAGAAAGTTTAAACACCGAAGCCCAAAAATTAGTAAAGAAACATTTCCTACTGTTTTTTTCTTCAGGGTTGGGAACGTGTACCAAGATGGAGGCAAAATTCCAGCTAAAAGAAAATGCTCAGGTGGTATTCAAAAAAAAAAAAAAAAAAAAAGTAAAAGGAATGTGCCGTTTGCTTCAAGTGGACAGATTAGAGAAAACTGGTGTACTTAAAAAAGTTGAGTATAGTGAATGGGCAACACTGACGATATACGTGTAAAAAAAAAAACTCCAGAAAGTAAAGATGAAGCCGACACCGAGAAAAACTGGGGAGTGAGTTACCTGCAGCCAAGGGCATGCAGTATTATTAAATGATTTAAGTCAACTGAAGTCACTACAGAAAACGTTAAGAAGCACAAGATCAACAAAAGGGAAGCTAGAGGCTGAACAAATAGAACCACAAGAAGAACCTACAGAAACTGTGACCCCATCCTTAAGAAGCTCAAAGCGGAAGGTTGTTTCTGGTAACACTATGGAGGTACCAAAAAATAGAAAAGCGGATTGGCAATATGAAGTATTTGGTGAAAAGCGAAAAATTCACGTGCAGAAGGCACATTAACCAGATCAGACGACGCTCTTCAGAGATGGTTGACAGCGGACCTGCGGAAGAAACGCCAATGGAGGTGATTTTTGATACGTTTGATCTAACAACACCTGCAACGATTTTACCTGAGGTATGCCAATCCAGGAGAACAAGAAAGGCAACTGATCATTTAAAAGTGGATCCAAAACGTAGGAGATAGGCTACGATGTTGCTAAGAAAATGAAATTTTTTTTTTTTTGTTTTTTCTTCATGTTTCCTGTAAAAAATAAATAAAGAAAACTGTTTTACTCCTACGGAGTAAAGTTTTAGGAGGGGGGTGTTATGGTGAAACACACCTATTCTATAGTTAATAGACTCTCCCACCTAATATAAGTAGGAGTAGTAAGAGAGACGAGGGTCAGTCAATGTCGGACAACTGGCTGAACGGTTGAACTATCTGCCTTCGGGCGGAGAGGAACCCGAACAGGGCTACGCCAAAGGGCAGAGTCTCGTTCAAGGAGGTAAACCAACCCTGAACCCATTTATACAGGTTCAAAGGTATATTTTTGGCCGAGCCCACGGGCTCGGAGATCCCACGGGCTCGGAGATCCCACGGGCTCGGAGATCCCACGTTAAACCGGCCTTGTGCCACATGATACCCTTGTGGGGGGTGACTAAATACTAGTCGATGCCGGATGACAGTAGTCAACAGTTAGTCAAATACGAAAGTAGTCTGCGACCACAAGATTACTCTGCGTATTACCTATTATATCAAATTCCTAATGTTCTGTATGTTGAACCTCTTTAAGACCAATTTGGTACAAATACAAGCCTCCACTGCGAAATAACTCCATAACAGACATGCTTGTGGATCATCAGAAATTGTTGAAGCACAAAATAAAATAAAATAAACATGCATAGTAGGCTATATATTTGTATATTTTACTGTTTACACACAAGTCTGTTTTTCATATATTTTTATGATTTTGAAACAAAAATGAAAAATTGAAATTTACCATCATGGAAGAACAGAGAATTTGCCACTACTTTTCACAGAGTACATAATACTATACTGATACTAACAAATAGTCTGGTTCAAGGTAGATGTACTCATCCCCTTGTAAACACCACCCACTTTTTTTTTTTTTTTAACAAGCACTATATAAAGAAAACAGCACAATTACAATCTTCCTACAACCTATAAAACTCCCTCTACTGCAAAAATAATCCCCCCCCCATTTATATCAAAATCTCGGCTGAAATAACTTTACAGATGTTCAGTTAATTGTCAAATTCTCATTTGGATAGCCTCAGAAAATTGCTATATTAGCATTTAAACTTATCAGCAAAAACTAAACTAGATGAAATTCTAAAAAGTAATAATACACAGACTTGTCATACTGTTTCTTGTATACTGCACCGTGACCCAAAGCACGTAAGATTTTTTTTTTCTTACATATACAAGAAGCAAAACTAGTCCAACCTGTTCAACAAGTGCTCCATATTTCAATTTACAAATTGACTTTCTAAGCTACTGCTAATGGATATCTGCTACATCCTTTGTAAACTATTCCTTTCATCATTAGAGTTTTAGCAATACACAACAACAAAAAGTAAAAAGGAATGGCTAGAGAAAATATGACACAAATAGCAGTTTCCAAAGCAATACTACTTTGTTTATTGTTCCTTTTAGAATTCATTTTTGAAACTCAGCATATCAACAAAAGAAAAAAAAAACTTTAATCAATTTTAGTTGCTCTGATGACATATATATATATATATATATATATATATATATATAAAAGAATAAACAATTCAATTAATAGTTTATGAAATTAAATTGTTGAGAATTTGCATTACCATTAATTATATTTGTTCATTAGCAAATGTTTGCAAAAAGCCATAACCTTCTCTTAATATCTTTCACTAACAGGTATATTTATTATTGGTAAATGGCTAATTCTTTGAAACTTAAAGCATAGATTTTACTTCAGAACCTGGATTTTGTTTTCTAAAATACCTTTCATTTGCAAGCAATAGATTAAATTTAATAAAAATAAAACCAAGAAATTTTAAGAAAAGAAAAAATAATTTGCATTTTTTTAAATATTTAAAACTAACAAGATTAGATACAATGTCCCATTGACAAAGTTAATCCAATTTACATGGTTAATTGGTTATATAGTGTAGTAGAGACAAATGATTTAGAAAAGAAAGCATACCCAAATGCTGACTGTAGCAGAAATCACTTCCCAGTTATATGCAAACTGAAGAAAAATTTATAAAATTAAAAATGAAAGTAATACCTAAACTTCAATAAAGAAAATTCCATAATTCCCCAAAAGTTGTCTTTTGTGCAGGGACTCCAAGCATCACAACCAGCCCTCAAAAACAAATCCCCACAAAAATCTAAAATACAACATCAAAGAAACCACCAGATTTGCTTAAAAGAAAGCCCCTCATAAATGACCAACATAGAACATGGCTAACAAACCAGCTGTTGACACCTGGCTGCTCTTGATATCACAGGTGATTTTGGTCAACCAACTTGGCACACATATCCGCTCAAGACTCACCCTCCTCCAAACACCCAGAGACATTCTGCTCACATTGTCTATATTGACAAAGTCAGATTCCAGGCGACTCATCATTACTACAGTAAGCTCGATTAACTAAACTGCCAATTGCATCAGCTCCAGGCCTTACTGACTCTACTCACATTGAAAAATCACCACACACCAACCCACACAGACATTCTGCTTGCATCCACTGCATCAGAAAATACACAAGAATTTTATATTTACAGTTCTTGCTTTCTTTTGCCTCCCAAGTGGTACTCCCATGTTGTTATACAAGTAATGTTGGGAACTCAAAGTTAAGAGAGGAACTAGTGGTAACAACAAGTTATTCCAAAGAAAACAAGATTTTAAAAACATTAAAAAAAACTTTAAAAATGTGAATGACAGGTGAAATTCTTGACCTAATGAAAAAGAGAACACAGATTAAGGCTAAGTTGTAAAAACTATACAAGGTTAAACAAAAGATCAAAAGTGCAAACAAAATGGGAATGGCCCACTGAGAAATGAGTCAGAGATGAAAACAAAATCTGCAAAATACACGAAAAGAGAAGAAATAGTAGGGCAGAAAATGTGCACTTCTGCAAGATGTATAAAATCTAGAGGGAGCAATCATAATGTAAATAGAAAAGGTACTATAAAGATGAAATGAATACATTGGAGAGCTCTTCTAAGACAACAGAGGAGAGAAACCTACAATACATAAAAACAAGAATGGATCCATAGTATTAAAATCTGAGGTGGTTAGTACTGGCCAAGATGAAGAGGAACAAAATAAAATGACCTGATGAGATTGTAAGTTATATTGACAACAGACAATTTCTGAATTGATAAGTAAAATTAGCTTCTTCAGTGCCATCAGCAAACTCTTCAAATCTGTAATCAACAGGAACAACATCCTAAGCAATGACCAGTATGCGAAGTCAACTGCTGATGTCCTATCATTACTCACAGTATCAGCGAGGCACTAGACAAATTCATCACAAAGACCAGCACCATAGATATATCAAAGGCCTTTGAGAAGGAATGGCATCGAGGGTTGCTACATAAACTCTCCAGCTATAGAATCTCTGGAAGGGCTTTTTCAATTATCAAATCCTTCCTAACAAGTAGGTCCATGAAGATGATTGTTAACTACCAGTAATCAGAAGCTTATGAGATTAATGCCAGCATTCCTCAGAGTTTTCTCAGTCCCACTGTCTTTCTGCTCTATATTAATGATCTACTTTAGGACATACTCTGATCTTTAATGAATATGTATGTTGATGATACAACAGTTTTGGTGGCTCAAGTGGTGGTGGGGACTGATTTGTAAAATTCAACATATCCAAAACCAAACTCGTACAATTTGAGTAGATCCTGAACTTTCACCTAACATGATAGATGGGTGTTCTTTCAAGGAGGCTCCTTCTCTTGAAGCTCACCTCAGACCTCAAGTAGAACTTCTATATCTTTATCGCTAAAGATGCTGGAAAAATGATCAGTTCATTATACCACTCTAGTAAGTATCCAACTCCTCCTGCTATACTCTATTTCTACCATATTTGATCTGGAGCTGTTCAATCCTTACTTGCCTGTCTGAAGTTCAAAAGTGTCTACACGTCCTTGTGATGGTCTTGTGGATTTTCCATGCTACAAGCCCTTTCCCCAGACAAAATGTGGCAAGCCTAGTGCTATTTCTATGGCAAGTGTTCTGACAAGCTATATTTGTTGGTTCCAACAGTACCAACCTTTGCAGCTGAGACCTTCCATGTCATGAGGATGAAACATCCTTATTCTTTTCATATTTCATTGGTAAGAGCAAAAAGGCCACTCAGACAGCTTCTTCCCAAGAACTACTGCTTTGTAGAACAGATTCCCAATAGCATAATTTCCCGATCATTACAGTCTTAACCATTTTCTTTCCTACATAATTTCATAAACTGCTCTTCTTGCTTGAGTGGCTCTTGGTCCTTGTATTGAGTAAACATTAGTATAAAATGTGTGCGACACAGCAAAATACCAGAAAATATCAGTAGATTATATTATTAACCTTCATACCATAGCCAAAGAAACCAGATGCAAATAAATGTGAATTCCATTGGACAGTAGGGCACGTTGATTTTGAAACTGTGGTATTGCATTCAATCTGAAAGATGGGATTTCCATTTAACATTGTACCATCAAATAAGACCTTCATTTACTACTTCAAAGGGAAATTATACCGAACAATTTAGCTATATTATGACTCAATATGACGTATGAAGTTATACAGTGCTGTTGTTTTAGTGTGATTTTCGATAAACAATGCAAATTTTAAACATTTTATCATATAATTTGTGCCCAGCAGTATTATGGTGTTATATACACTTTTATCTATTTTTTTTGTTTTATTAATTATGAGCTAACAAGTCTTCTTATTCATTGAGTAGCCTTTTTGTAATCTTTTACAATTTTATTACAGTTTTTACTTATTGAATACAGAAAAAAATTGTATATTTTGCTTGTGGTGATTCATAATTAGAATTCTGGTTTGAATATATATTTTCAATAAATACAAAAGATATTATTAATTTATTTGGATTTATTCTTGAAATAGTAAAATTTTTAAGTCAGTTTGTAATAAAAAAAACCTGCAGAAATTAGGTATACCGGGACACCGTATTTCTGTACAATTTTTCAGGCAATGTTTTATGCTCAAAAACTGGTGAAAGCTAGTATTCATCTAATCTTTGGTCAAATACTTATCACATCAAACTCCAGTCTTCACACAGAGTGCAATGTTGATTTCTAAAAAAAAAATCAGTAGTGAGAAATCAACCTGCCCTATTAAAAGTCAGCTTGAGCTACATAATTGAACTAATAATTAGGATTCTAATGAATAGAGCTTGTAGCATAACTAGGCCAGATATAGGGAAAGAAGATGAACAAGAAATACTATCAAAGTGAACAAATACAAGTGGAGAAAACAGAAAAGAAAATAACCGATAACCTCTACTGGGGATAAACATATGGATAAAGAAAGAACAAGCTAAGTGAATAGAAAAAGAATACAAGAACAAATTTTTTCACTCTAACTTGTACAGCAAGAAGATTCAAGGAGGATTAGAAAACTTACAAAGATTTATTAAATTATTATTATTAAATTAAAACATAATTTTAACAACATACACGATATCAGAAAACTATGGTAGATTCAGAAAGATCAAAATAATTAAACAAGGTAATGTGGTTCTACAGAAGGATTCTGAGAATACCATGGACTGAACAAACAATAATAATACTAATAGTTATTAAGAGCAACAAGGGACGGAAATTGTGGAGTGCCACGATCACCAACATCCTGAAGGAATGCGGCACATCGAAGAAGAATCAAAGGAAAGACCTAAGGTGTGAGCTATCAGAGATGTCAATCAATATCAAGTAGTTGCAGAAATAAAACTAAGTAAGATGACAGAAAGTGTTATACAGAAATCAAAACTAAAAGACACCCTTCAGAAACTGAGTACAGTGTTATGTATGGGATCGGAAAATGTCTTTAGAAACAAAGATTGCCGAACTACTCTTTTAATAGCAATTGATGGTGTACTGTAAACAATAACCACAAATGAAGAAACTTGAAGTGACAAAAAGATGTTCAACCAAACAAATATTGAGGATACTTATGGACAGCATATGAGAATCGAAAAACTTAACTTTTTAAGGAGAATAAAAACCACAAAGAAATTGCTGCTACTTACAACTATTTTTCTGGATGAAATTCATCTATGTACAGCTGAATTTAGTTAATTTAAAACATCATTTACTAGCTTTCTTTACTTTCATTAAAAAACAAAAAAACTAAAAGACACGTGTTTAAGATCCCAACGATGGAGTCAAGTTGCAATGTAAGTCCAATAGTACATCGTACACATTCAATACACATATTTTTAAAAACCAAGGCACTGTTTTAGTTTATTAAAGAATGTTGTTTTTGTCTGGTAATACTTTTTCTCCCTTATCCAGGTTTTCTGAACCTACTTTATTTGACATATGATGCCTAAAAATTTTATTCAGGAAAAATAAATGCAAATCGTCGATAAAACAACAAAATAAGTGAGAGAGAATAAAACAATACGAAAATGTAATAATAAATTCAATTTTCGATATGGATAATGTCACAAAGAATTGCTTGTGACTGTGAGGTTTTATAAATTTCGATGAGATTTATTTAAAAAAAAACAAAAATAATTTTCATATGAGAGGCAGCGGAAAGGAGTGGGTCAGAATTACCGAAGAAAGGAGTAAAAACACAAATATACGAATTCGATGTACCAATGTCCTACAATACGGAGACTAGTTAGTGTTTTTATGAAATATGTTCAATATGGGGCAATCGAAAAATAAAAATAGTGACCCTCATTCACTCGACACCCAAGAAGGAAGAAAATGATCCATCAGCTTTGAAAGGAAGGAGAGAAATGTTAAAAAAGTGTTATAGATGATCAGCTTTTAGTTTTAAGAGTCAATAATACAGGAGTGGGTTTTTTTCCTCTCTCTCAAAAATAAATAACACTGTAAAAAGAAAAAATATAAAGTATTTTTATTTTTTAATATAATTTTAGTTTTCAAATAAATGTAAAAATACTTAGTTATGAGTACATCTGTACGCTACACACAGCACAGGGCAAACAGAAAAGGATTATTTATTACTATTAGCAAGAAATACACTTTCTTCATATTTCAATTATAGCAAAAATAAAAAAATAGGTTTCTATACACAAGCTGACAAGCATCTTGCTTCTTAACTAAATGCATAAACTAGACAAGTTTTTTCAAACTAGCTTAAATTACTGATTGACAGTTTTTTTTGTTGTTTATATTTAATTGTACATTTAGAACACAATACTATAATTTTAATAATAGTGACTTATAAAGTTATAGTGGAATGAATGTTTCATTTCAGAAGAAAAAATCTGAATACGTGCCATTTACTTTGACTTAAAGAAACGTCAAGCAAGTTTATTTTTAACTTAACAGCTTTTTTATTAGATGGGCACTAAAAATTGATCTAGTACTCAACTGTATTATTAATTATTATTCAATTTAACACTTAAATGCAGATTTAATTTGACTCGGGTTTTTTATTTATATTTTGCAGGAAAAAACGTAGAGAAATAAATAATTAAAATTTCAAAAAGTTCCAATAATTGTCAATTATTTATTCGAAAATAAAAAAAAGTTTACTTATCACTACATCTCTGCATGTTTAAAAAAATTAAAATAAGTCACAAAAAGTGGCATTGTTAAATTAATAATCGAATTTAATACTGTTATATTGGTAAAATAAATAAATATTTATTTTAAACTGTACTTTTTTTTATATTTCCAAGTTTAAAACAATTTTACTACAGATGGGACATTGGGTAAAAATTGGAAAACAAAACATTAACAAGCTATTTTTAAAAATTCAGTAGAATATTGTAAATTGCGATTAACTCCTCAGTCTTATTCAGGGACAAAAACAAAACAAGGTTCACAGATCATTCATTTTTTTAATTATAAAAATCATTGATATAAAAAAAAAAAAAAAAAAATCACTACCTTTTTATTTTTTAAGGCTTATCAAACTTACAAGAAAAAAATTGTAAATAAATAGCTCGATATTATTGAAGAGAAACGTGGGGTAGAGACAGGATAAAGTTGAAGTAAGTGAAAACTAAAAGGAACTGACGTGGATCTTTGAGTGAACAGCTAAAAACAGTGATATTAACTAAGAGAATCACTTTTTTACTTTCTTACCTTACAAAAACATCTTTCGGCAACTCTCTTAGTCGCCGTACTCCTCGTATCACTGGCATTCTTATCAGTACTGTCTCCGTTTCTGTTATGACTGATATCTTCGGTTTGATGGGTTTCGATCAGGTAAACAGTTAAAATCAACAGGTAACAATATTGTAACAAAAACGATAAAACATGATTGATCTTCATGATTTCAGCTTTGCACTTTTCTGTAAATGTGTTTATCAATCACTTTGACAAAAATTTAACTTCCTTATTGCCGTAAAAACAATCTCAAGTTGAAGCTACATTCACTTCTGATTACCGTTGTATCTACTGCCATCGCGGCTTCCACCCGCAAATTTTATCATAGCACGTTGATAAACGGAACTTATGACGCGCAATAAAATAGTTCATGGAATCAGATAAAATAATATAAAATTATGCATATCTTTAACTATTTATATACCATTTTAAGTTTATCTAATAATGCTTATGAATTTCAATATTTATAGCTTTCTTTTGTATTTTTTTTTGGAAGGGTCATACAACTATGCGCATAAATATATTGTTCATAACGAGTACGTGGCCTTTCGTAAGCTGTTGTAAGGCTGTTAAAAGTGATTCGCCTTAGAATTATGTCTGTCGGTTTTGTGGACGGATCACCGTAGTGTAAACAAAAACACAATGAGATATTTAGCCAGATTGTTAAACCTGCCCTTAAAAAATGGACATTTAGGCCCACTTACTAGGGAGGTACTTAGAACCTCCTACAACTCTTCGTTACAAGGTATACTGGATAATATTTGTTCGATTTTGATGTTATTGCCCTTGAAAAAAATAGTAACATAATTTCATAGTTTTCTTTTGAAGTAAGGGAGTGAAACGGGAAGAAAGTGAAACTTGATATATTTGTTGAGTAAATGGATGGTGGGACAAAAAAAGATAAAGATTTTTAGTTAGATAAACATTAGTTACTTAAAGCGACAAAAAAGACTGGACGCTATGAAGAGCCACGATCGTCAACGTCTTGAAGAGAGACATGGCATAGAGAATTTTCTTCGTCTATGGATGCTTCATTTCATTGTTTATTCATTTTTATTTTATCTTTTATCTGCTCCTCACTTCAGTGTTTTTTTTAATGAACTCGAAAAGCTATTTAGTATATTTTTGTTTGTCTATCAAATTTCTCTATTTTATTTATTTTTGATATGATTGTATTTTTTACTTACCGTGAGTAAAAAAAAAAAAAAAAAAAAAAGTGAAATTTATTTAATATTTTTATTTTATCAAATAATTAAATCTTTTTCGCTTCTTACATATTTAAACAAAAAAATAATACTTTTAGTTTTAGTTTTTAAATAATTCTTCACGTTTAAATATTTTGCAAGTTTTTATCCCAAAAAAATAACAGTATTAAAATTAAAATAAAAGTAAAAACACAAGCCTTGAACTAAGGCTGACTTCAACAACTTATGGAATTTTCTTAACCCTGCCCTACAAACCAACAGAAATCTCATTTTTTTTTAATGCAAAATAACAAAATCCAAATAAATTGAATTTATTTTCTCTGCTAACTTTTGAGAAATTTGTTTTTTTTGTAATGATTTTTTTTTAAATATTTATTTTGTAATTTTTTTCTCGACTGATTGTCAACTTAAAAAACATATTTAAAAACAAAAAAAAACTATTCATTAAGAAAATAATTTCACATCGTTTTATTTTGATTTATTCACCAGATTCTTTACGATGAAAAAAGGGGTGGGTGACAATAAAAAAAAAAACAAATTGAAATGTTTTTTTTTTTTTTTTTTTTTTTCCACTGATCACGCAGAAATTTTTTTTTTTTTTTACAAAATAGGGAAATAAAGCATGTTATTGTTAAATAATTATTTCGGTGTGTTTTACTTTTAATAAAAAATCCTTCTTTTGTTTCTTCAGTTCAGACTGAAAAATTATTTTTTGTAGTTTTTTTTTTTTTTTTATATACTTTCATTATTTAATATTTGTAAACAATCAAAAACTTAACTTAATTTCACCAACGTAAATTCTATTTTCATCACATCTCTTTAAATGGTGTGAAGCAATGTCTAATGAAGGAGTTTAAAAATATGTATGAAAAAAAAATAAAACCGGTTATTCTTAAGAGTAGAGTAGAGTAGACTCTTAGTGAGAGGAAAGTTCTTTTTTTTTAGTCTACGACGTACGTCGGAAGTGGGTTTTTGTTTCCTCTCAACTGAACTTTTTTTTTTTTTCTCCTTAAAGCGGGAATTTAAAAATTTGATGTTTAAATTATTTAAACTAAACACGTTGCAATTATACTGAAGTTTATGATCCCTCCTAAAAAAAATCATTCCTTGATAAAATTCTCTGCTATGATGTCTCTTCAGGACGTGAATGTCACCCTGAATTGCTCACAATGAAAGCAATACCTTTGTTGACCCCTTATTCTTATTTCTTCTGCCATCCATTTTCTCAAAATTAGGTTTTTCTTTGCTTTTTTTTGTTATATATCCTGTGGGTATCGAATTCTCCAAGTTTTCTTTTTCTTTTTTTATTTATCCCCCAAATTTTGCTTGTTTCATTGTGATTGTTAGTCTGTTTCCTTTTTTTTTTTTTAGTTCCTATTTATGAGACAAAAAACGTCCTCGTTTGTCTCATATGCTGCCAGTGGTATTGTCATTATTCCTTAAATCACCTGATTACACTAACAAGACAGCTGAATTTCTGCATTTTTTTTTTTTTTTTTTTTTTTTGACATCCCCAATGTGTAATTCAAATATTTGGGATGCCCTTTTGCTCACCACTATGCATTTTGTGTCCTTGTCAGAAAAATCCCCCAAAAAAACTAAGCTATTATTATTTTTCATCAGTCTCTTCAAAATTTTCAACAAATAATAAAGCTTAAGGACATAATAAAAGTGGTTTCATTAAGATATTTGCTTATGGTAATAATAAAAAATAATCATGTACAATTCATTTTTTATTCTGCATATTTTCGTTGTAATATTTTTCACCCCTTATGTCGTTTCACTTAAAAACAAAAGACATCTATCTCAGTTTTAATTTTTTTTTCTCTCTCTCTAATATAATTTCATAAAATTTCAAATAAGTTTCTGCAACTAATTTTTCTTAAACCTTTACCTACTTCTAATAACCTAATGTGAATATATGCAATTACTTGATTGATTATCATTGTGCAAAGATGAATTGGCATTTCAAATTCAAATTCTGTCCAAATCTGTTTTTTTTTTTTGTTTTTTTTTTCGTTTAGCACTGATACTCTTGAAAAAACCATGAACCCATCTTCCTCCAACTTATGTTAAATAGCTGGGCCCTTTAGCCTTGATAGGGAAATCTCAACTCTGAATTCAAAAGTCAGCCTCAAGAGGGATTGGTTGTTTTGTTATAGATACATTCATTTCACTGCAAATGATTTTTCTTTTCCTGTTTTTTTTCCTCTGGCTAGTGTAATTGTTTCTATGTTTCCAAACATTAACTATAGAAACAATTACACTAGCCAGAGGAAAAAAAAACAGGAAAAGAAAAATCATTTGGTATACCCCTCCGTTCAACCAAATGGTTAGTATTAAACTAGGACATAAATTCTTAGCCCTAATTGATAAACACTTCCCCACAAACAGTAGGCTTAGTAATATATTTAATAAGAATACCCTAAAATTGAGTTACACCTACACCGAAAACCTAGAAAGTATAATAAAAAAACATAATAATAAAATCCTGAACAAACCCCCATGCCTGAATAGTATTAATAAAAACCCTACGCTTAAGTCTGACAACAACAGTGAAAAATTGTGTAATTGTAGAAACCCAGAGGATTGCCCATTAGAAAATAAATGCTGCATCAAATCTGTGGTATACCAATGTACTATCTCATCCACTGAGAGTCCTAATACTGATATGATATACATTGGGTTCACAAAGAATGATTTTAAAACTAGATGGAGGCAGCATAAGTGCTCTTTCAACAATATAAATAAAAGAAATCAGACTTCTCTATCTAAATATTTTTGGCATCTGAAGGAAATAAATAGGACACCGAAGGTAAAATGGAAAATTATAAACAGGACTAGAACATGTAAAACTTGGGATGACCCATGCCCTTTGTGCCTCCATGAGAAACTGCACATTATCAAGTTTCTAAATAATAAAAATCTATTAAACAATAGACATGAGTTAACGGTTTTTTGCCGACATCATCAAATTCACCCATTGAACAATTTAGCTTAAAAACTAACATACAATAAATTAGCTTTTTAATCCATGGACCCAATAAAAAGTTTTAACACCCTACAAAAAATGATAGCCCTTTATGAAGTCGTCAAATAACAAATGTTTTTATATACACAAAACCCTTTCATAAAGTAATAAAACAAATAAGTAACAAAACAAAAAAATAAATTAATCTTCATAGACAAGTTAACCTGACTGATTGAAAACATCTTCCGCTTTAAATTTAGACACCCCCACCTTACCCTCACTTAACATCTATGAAAGTAACTCTATGTTGATACATATCATTAGCAGCTAACACCCCTACCTATTTCAAATATCCATGATGGCTGTCACCATGGGAATTTTAGATTCCGATATACAACAACACATAAATTTCAGAAACAAGTTATTCCAAAATATTTCGCTTGAAGATGAAACATAGCTCACTTTAACTCAATTTAATTCTAATAATTATATTGAAGTTTTCGGCTCTTGTTTTTGAAACATGAGACTTCTTATGTAGCGTGTTGGAATCATATTTTTAGATAAATAATTATATATGTATATATATATATATATATATATATATATATATATATATATATAAACATTGGTTTATTATCTATCTATATATATATATATATATATATATATATATATAAACATTGGTTTATTATCTATCTATCTATATATATATATATATATATATATATATATATATATATATATAAACATTGGTTTATTATCTATCTATATATATATATATATATATATATATATAAACATTGGTTTATTATATATATATATATATATATATAAACATTGGTTTATTATATATATATATATATATATATAAACATTGGTTTATTATCTATATATATATATATATATATATAAACATTGGTTTATTATCTATATATATATATATATATATAAACATTGGTTTATTATATATATATATATATATATAAACATTGGTTTATTATCTATATATATATATATATATATATAAACATTGGTTTATTATCTATATATATATATATATATATATAAACATTGGTTTATTATCTATATATATATATATATATATATAAACATTGGTTTATTATCTATATATATATATATATATATATAAACATTGGTTTATTATCTATATATATATATATATATATATAAACATTGGTTTATTATCTATATATATATATATATATATATATATATATATATATATATATATATATATAAGCATATTCAAATAATTATATTTCTTGTAAGAGTTCTTTTGTGTATGTGCCTCAGATACCCAGACTGTGGCTTCTGATAGTATAATCTATGAATAGAAGCCAACAAAGAGCAAAAGATTCAAAATATTTTCTCCTAAAGGACAGAAAATCGTGGCGATCCATGATTGCTAAAATTGCAAGGGGATATAGCACAGAAGAAGAATGTCTCCTACTTTGAACAAAATAAATAATTATAGTAAAATAGCTTGCAGTGTAAGTAATGTACATTTTGTTGTACATATACTGCATTTTCTCATTAATTTTCTCATTACTTTATTTTTGTTTGATAGTTTGAAAATATTGATTGAATTAAATTGCATATTTATGTCAGTTAACAGTCAAGTGTAGGTTTGCTAATTGTAAGAAATATAAAAATTTCAAATCCTATTCAGCAATCACATGCTTACCTCATATATGAGAGAGTTGCATATTTTCTACTACTATCAATTATATTAATTATATCAAACCCAATAAAAAGCTAAGAGTCTAAATTTTCATTTGTTTTGTTTTTTTTACTGTGGAACAAGCTCTCTCTACTTCAAAGATTTGCAAATTGCAATTATTCTGCCTTCTGTTTCCCTGTATCCGGTTATGTTTCAGACTAAGCAGTTGATACTGTTTCTATAGTGAGTAGCTTATTGCATTTTTTGGATAGGTGAAAACACATTTGTGTGCAGAAAAAATTAAATTAAATTTTAGTTTTCTATCTTGTTTCTGTCATTTTGAAAAAATTAAGGTATGTTTTATTTTTCTCAAGTTTTGTCAAGATTTGATTTTGAATTATCTTTTAAGAATACATATGCAATGGAATCTGTGCATTACTTAATATTAAATCATAAAGCATAAAAACTTTGAATGAATTCGTAATAATAAGAGTATTTTTCTGCACACACATGTCACTACTGAATATGACATAGCTGAGGTTTAAAATGGGTTTAATGGCAATATGATACAAAAATTGCCCAAACCCCTTGGCACTTCCCCTTTTGGGAATGCCTCAGGCACTAGGCAATAAACCCAGCCTCCTGGTACTGCCTGGAGGGAAGGACCCCTGGGGCTTGAGCTTAATATTTTTTTGAAACTTTAATAATAAGCATTAGAATGAGACAAATGTGACTCTGTTTGAAGTGGTTACTCAGTTCTAAGCAGTTATTAAAATTAACTTACAATGAAAATAATAGATACTTTGAATGCCTTTATGCTATAATTAAATATTAAATAAGATGGGGAAATTAAATTCAAATAAGTATAGTATTTCACAGGATTTTAGTATCAATCACCATTTATATTTCTTTTACATACAGTTAATCTTAATATTTTTAAGCCATATTTAATTTCAGTAAACAAAACTAACATTTTAAATGCCTAAAGTTTGAATATTAAAGATTTTTGTTAAGAAAAGTATTTTTTTAGATTCCAAAAAAAACACAAACTTCATTATTTTACATTGTAACTGTGTAAATTTACTAAAGGTAATAAAAAGTGATTTTATAATTATTTGTACTAGAAAAAAGAAAAAAGTTTGAGTCATCCTTATAAACATGTGAAAGGTCACGTATACATGGCTTTAGGATTGGTCTTGTATCATGTAATGGTCTTAAAAGTTTTTAGCCATAAGCATTTGACTGAAATAAATTTACTAGGTAAAAAGTCAAATTATTCCATGACAATGAACTTAAACATTATTTCAGATGTTATCTTCCCAGAAAACTTTAAAATCTTTTGTGCTGAATATTTACATTTTAACTCTGTGTGTGTGTGTGTCTCTCTCTCTCTCTCTCTCTCTCTCTCTATATATATATATATATATATATATATATATATATATATATATATATATATATATATAGTGTATTTGGGCAGCAATCCTTCTTTTATACAAGTTTCATTAAAGACAAGTGACAAGCTACTGTGATTAAGCTTTTTATTTAATTTTTCTTGTGTTCGAAAAGATGTTTTCTTTTCTGTACACAGTGTGTGTAGAAACTGTTCAAATGTTCTGTAATTCCAAGCACTTTTGCCTATACCTTCAGCCATGATCATGGATGAATATTTTCCTTTTTTCTTTTTTTCTGCTTTTTAGCTGGGTTTTTAACATTGTGGCTGTGTTCATAGTTAATATTATTGAGTGTTAGCTTTTTCTTTTTTTATTATTAAGGCTTCCATTATTTTTAATCTTTTTTACATGTGGATGAGATTATTATGTTTGTGTTTCCTACTAGTATATTCCAGATGGAGTCTGGTAAGTTTGTGTTTTTGTTTAAATGGGTTCTAATGGAGCTGTGGTCAGATAGGTGTAATGTAAGGCATCTGGATAGGCATGTAGTAGTGTGACTGATGTAATTATTTATGAATTTGGTTTGATCAGGAACACTCGTAAATAATGTTCATTCGCTGTAATTTTGATTTTGCTGCTGTGTTGTTATTTTTGAGGCTAAGGTTAGCTGTTCAGGTCACCTTATCAGCCGCCAAATTTGACTATTTCTTCCCAAAGTAAGTAATAATGATAGTGAACACACAGTCAAAAATAACAAATATTTTCTACAAAAGCCAAATGCATGTCAACTACAAATAAGATGAATCTTCATTTAGAAATATCATAAAGAAATACACTACCCAAAATAATTGTTATCCATTTCATAATATATGATGTCATTTGTTTACATTAAGGTGTGCTTTGAACACCTACACACACATTTATTTATATATATATATATATATATATATATATATATACACCCAGATAAAATAAGAACAAATGGAATATAAATCGACTGTATGTAAAATTTAATTTAAAAGAGGGCTCAATACAGAGTCGAGCTATATATATATATATATATATATATATATATATATATATATATATATAAGCTTCTATAATAGTACTATTTATATAACTTTTCTAGACATTTATTCTGAAATTATTTGAAATAGTACATTTTTTTGAAATGCCACTTAAGCTAAAAGAGTTATTAAAAAAGAATGAACAGATTTCATTAGGCAATTATTAAGGAAAAGCAATAGAAAACTCCAGCCAAGTATTCTACTCACAATCAACTTTTATTTCCTTTCTTACAAGTGTTCAATGTGGCCACCACCTGCAGCACAGGCGAAAAGAGAATTCCTCCCAGACATATATCAGCATATCATTATCTATTGAGTTGATCGCTGTTGTTATTCGATGTTTAAAGTCAGTAGGCAGCAGTGGAACATAAATACGATCTTTTACGTATCCCCACAAGAATAAAATCACACACAATTCGGTCTGGGTTTCTTGCAGGCCAAGTATAAAGAGCAAGGTCTTGGTAAGTGCTTTGAAGAAGTTATAGTATCTAAGGTTTCAAATGTTGACATCTTAGCACACACCAGATAGTGGATTGAGAGATTGCAAGCTCATGGCTTGCTTGATTTGTGGACTCCCCTCAAACGTAGCATGGATTCTTGCCACTTGTTCCTCCAAAACTCATCACAACTCTCTTGAAACTGTTTAAACTATCGTCGAATGTTCTTAGAAGAGGGTGAATTAATGTTGAATTGCCCTTGAAAAGCACGCTGCACTGTGACAACTGTATTTGTTTTTGCAAACTTGAGAATGCAAAACGCTTTTTGCTGAGAACTTGCCATTCCAGGGATAGGCAAACTGAATGTTGCCAGAAATATTATGTGACTGCAGTGCTTGCGTAGCAGCCATTCAAAACTTAGAAAACTTCTCTTTCAAATGGACACTGACTCATTCCATGACGATACTTGAGAACTGAGGCAATGCGTCATGAAATCGGTTCATTCTTTTTGAATAACCCTGTATATATATTCATTTTACCTGTTTGTTTTTTTCTTGTAAGTGTATTTTTCTAAATTTGACACAACTTTATTTTTTCACACCTCCTCTCCTATGTTTTTACCAATTCCTTCCAGCTTATGTAGGTTTCTCAATAAGAAAGGGTAACTGATACCAGCTTAAGTGTCTGGATGGGGCAGATACTACACCCTGATCCTAAAATTAAAAAAATGTATGAAGATTATACATACAAACAAAATAATAGTATAAATTAAAGTTTGCTAAACAGAATGAAACATTTCAAATCTAATTTACAATTAAAAGTGAATTGAGAAATAAAAAGTTAAAAATAAAAGATTTGAAATAACTTAGATATTTATTTATTATGCAGAATAAATTTTACAGTAGTTAATATCATCTTACACAGCAGATCCTAAAAATAGATGTAGTATTTTTTATTTTGACTGAAAAATTCAAGAAATAATTGTAAATGTTATTTTTGTATAATTGTTAAAAATTATGGGGAAAGTGAAGAAATTGTACTTGGTCATGTATTTTTGAAAAAAATTGAAGTTCATTTTCAGTTCTTGTTATATTTTTTTTTTTTTTTTTTGTCAATACTACTGAACATTTTCAGTTCATAAAATAAATAGAAAATAATTTGTTTTTTGTTTGAATTTTGTTCTTTGTCTCATCCTTTTCTATCATTTGGAATATACATATATATATATATATATTTTTTAGGAAATGGATTAAATCCAGCATATTTTTAATTTATTCGTTTAAATGTTTTAATGACTACTCACATTTGAGTAGATTCTCTGTTTTTATTATTAAACTGTATATTTATTTATTTATATACATCTACTGGCCTGAATATTCAAGAAATCTCATTAGAAAAATATATGCCCTCCAGCAGGATTTGGACCTGTGTTCTCTAAGGGGAACTTAAAAGATTAATATTTATAATCTCCTGTTAAGATAGTGAAGCTTTCCATTTACATATGGGGAAAAATAAATTTACATACATCCAATTACAAACATATAATATATTGCCACACAACAATTGTAAGAAAATATACAAACACATACATATCCAAGTTCAAAAGATTTTAAAGAATGCATACATATATGCATGTCTATACACATACTTTCCAATATATTCCATAAATGTCAATTAAATACAATTTATACACATCTTATACAGATTCTCAATATAGCACAAATATACACATAAATATAATTCATATATCCACATATACATATAATATACATTCACGCCTACATAGATATGTATAGGTACATACAAATATGATATTACAACTTATATCTACATGTACACAACTACATGCATACAAAAAAAAAAATATATATATATATATATATACACACACACACACGCATCTATATCTATTTATATCTGTATTTTTCATTACTCATGCTTAGTTTGGGGTTGTAAAATTTATGCTTCCACCCTGTTTCAGTTGAATCATCATAATATTTTTGCTGTTTGTCATACTTTATAATAGCTTTATAGATAATATTTTATGGGACAGTCCTCATTATTTTGGCAGTTACAATTTTTTTTGTTTTATTGTCATTGTTATTTTGCAATTGATAATTTATTGTTATCATTCAATAAAGATTTTCCTATATTTCTAATGCAGCTGTAGCTGATCTTTGTTATTTTTGTTAAATATCTTCTTTATTGTTGGTGAACTTCGGTCTTTAATATTAGTGAAATGTTTATCAATTAGTTTGAGGAAGATTCTACCAAATGAAATGCTTATCAATTATCACACATATATACATACATACACACATTCTTGTTTTGTTTCATTTCTATATTGAAGGAAGTAACAGGAAAAGGTATGTCATCAAACATAAGCAAGGTGCAGTTTCTGGAATATGTATGTCCTGATTAGAAAATCATGTTTATATATTCTGCTTGACAAAGTACTTTTGTTCACATGCGAACTTAAGCTTTTTGCTGCTTTCTTTCCTCTTGTAAAGAATTGACATATTTCACTTACAAATACAGGATTCTTTGTTCAAATTTAAAATCAAACATTTCCTACTAATATTTTTAATATATAATCTTTTCCAAATTGTAATTTAATTTTGTACCCTGTCCTATATTTCTATTTAGCAAATCTGTCAACTCTACTCTCATGTAAAGTTTGTTTTAGAATGTTTGCATATTAACTTAAGGAAATGAGATCAACCTAAATCTTGGAAGGTAATTCAAAGGACTATAACAGAAATTTTATTTGTTATATGTTATGGTATATGAATAAATAGCAGAGCAGACTGCTCTCTTTTAGACTTGGTAAACAATTAGCTGAGCAGAGTATTACGAGACAGGAGGATTTCTTTGGTAACAAAGAAAAGAATACTGAGCTACATTACGTGACATCTGTCCTTCTTTACAGCAGTGAATGTTGGACAATTTCCTCAAAGATGAAGAAGAGACTCGAGGCAACAGATGTGGTTCTACAGAAGGATGCTAAGAATATCATGGACTGAGCGTGTGAGCAACGATGAGGTCTTAGAGAGGTTGCAAACAAGGAGGAGGCTTATACTTAACATCAAGAAGAGGCAGCTGAAATTTCTGGGGCACATAATGATGGAGGAGGACCTGGAGAATCTGATACTCACAGGTCAAATAGAGAGAAAGAGAGACAAGGGAAAACAACACATAACATACTTGGCAAGCTTAAGCAAGTAGATGACAGAATATGGTCTGGAGGAAGAAGCAGAGGGAAGGAACTTGTTGAGAGCTGCAAGGGATAGAGGGAGGTGAAGAGCCATGATTGCCTACATCCTGAAAGGACATGGCATATAAAAAGAAAAGAACCAACTAGTCTTAGGTGAGGTTGGAGGAGGACAACAACTAAATCATGAGTAAAATCTATTCTGCCACCATAGAGTTTGCAATATCCCCTCATAAAAATCTGCTGTGATGATTAACATGTAAATTTGAAGAACCAGTCAGATCTAGGATCGTGCATATTGAAAATATTTGAATATTAGTTGGCCTAATTTGTATTGTTGGCATCTTGCTTGCATCTGAGTATGAGGATCATCATCCTCTCTCATTCCCTTTCTCAACTCTGGTGGAGATGGCTATGAATATAATTTGTATACTGTTTTCATGTATATTAAACTTATTTTTACTAAAGAAAAATTACATTGGACATTTTCTATATAGTAATGCATTTTCTTCCTATCAGGATTTTAAGTGATCTTATTTCATTGGGTAATGAGCCTCATGTTAGAAAGTCACTAAAATACCACTTGAACTCACTGTTGCCTATCTTTTATTTCCTTCTTGATTAGGCATGCAATTAGATTAATTAATCTTGTATACAGTTCATAAAGAGAAGCAGATAGCATTGTTTTTACTCAACAGTAGCAATAGTAATAAGAATATTACTATTGTTCATATTGTATACAAACACACTAACATTCCTACTAAATATATATAAAAATTATAAGTTGATATTTTTTAATATAATAATGAAAAGGCAAATTATTATTTTTTGTGATATTGTCTTAGACTTTTTTCTCCAATAAAACAAACTATTCATTTTGTTATTGCACCTTGAATCTTGTAAAATATGTGAAATTACAATATATATATAGACTAACAGTATGGCCCGGTGTTGCTCGTGCTTGATTCAAAAATTGTACGACTCATACAGCAATCGCTATCACTTGACTTAAAATATTTTTGCCCTTCCTTGCCTTTAAAGGAGTGCCCTGTGCTGATGTTGCTACATGCCTTACTTCTTGCCTATCTCACACTGCAAATTTTTTCTAAGCTCTATACTAAACATTAAATCTGTTATGAAAAAAGAACTAAACAAAATGAAAACAAAACGATCAACTTTAAAAAAAGGACTTGTAACTGGAAAAACTGAATGAAAAAAGAATGTTAACAACAAATACTTTTTCACATCCAACCCAGTTCTGCAGAATCAGAATCAATGTTGAGTTTAAGGAAGCGAATGAGCCAATTGGAGTAAAGTGCTATGCAGATTTAAATTTTTCCCACTTGTGACGAATGCAGCTATTGATTTTTTTTGCATGCTAGTTAACATTTGTGTCAGTCAGCTGTTGGCTCTCACACTGGCCAATAGAATCTTCCTGCCTATTTGTGGCAGCCAGCTATTGGCTCTCACTCTGGCCAGTACAAAATGGTCACAAACTACATGAAAACTGCCGTAGAAGCATGAAAAAATCAATTATTTCAACTATTGATGGGGTTTGGGAAATGCAAAGTTGGTCTTGGCCTTCTCGCTAACTTGGAGCATGTTCATGTAAATTTTGGTGCAAATCTGTCGAAAATTGTGGCCATGCATTTGTTACACACACACAATACACACATCCTGCCTTTTATAGATAGATTTATATTCAAATATCCCAAATTATCAAAAGTCAAGTACCAACATTAGCCATCACTATTTTTGTTGTTATTTTTATTGTTATCATTTTATTTGTGATGGTTTTATTACTGGCTATATTACTGCTCTCACAATTTTTTAGTTATCCATGGAAAGTACTAATTTATTTGAAGTTAGTCTTCTATTTTGATTTTCTAACAAAATTTAGAATGTAACTATCAACCTAGTTACAACTTCTTAGTTGAATCTGACTTTATCTAATTGAAGAAGGGAATACATCTTAAAACAATTTATTTATTTTTACAAAGCAGATAAAATCAACCACAAGTATTCAAATTCATTTGCTATTTTCCTATTCCTATAACTTTGGACTTGGTAAGTAAAATTTATTGAATTATGCAAGCTTTGTTACTCAACACTTTCGTCATTCAGCTCAAATTTTACTTGGCAGATTTAATGTATCTTAGATGCCACAGTCTTGTTGAAACTTTGATATTTGGAGCATAAAAACAAATCCAAAGTGCACGTGATTAATGCAAAATTTTATTTTTTTTATTTTAGAATTCTCATATAAAAAATATAGTACAAGTTATTTTAAATTAAAATATTTAAATTTTATTGAAAAGTTTAAGAAAATTTTGCAGAAAATTACTTAACTGTTATTTAGAAGAAATATTTAAAAATCAGTTTAAGCTGTGCCTTTTTTTTTCTTTCATATATTGCAACCATAAAGTTTGTATTTTCTTGATTTCACATGTAAACTATCATATCATATAATGTATCAGTTTAAACGGACACCAGGTGGATATTGGTTAAAATTGAAGTTTATATTTTAAGATGTCTTGATTTTTTTATTGCCTATTGTGAAAAAAAATTAGATGTTGTTTGGGATTGCGGAATTGATTTTTTTTAATAAATTTTAATGGCTTATGAGAAATATGTCTATAAACATTAAAATGTAATTGTAAACAGATTCTCTAAGAATTTTATGAATTTTAAAGATAATTAAAATATTACTAGAATTACATTACAAATTTATTGTAAAGCAGTAAACATTAAATTGAAACATATCTGCTTGCACATGAACTGTCTGGTTTTAAAGCAAATATAACCATCTGTTGCAGACTTTGTGAAGGAAAAATTTATCAATAGATGTGTTTCAAATTATCAAGTACAAAGATTTTTTTTTTTTCTTTTTTTGTAATGAATCTCTCTAGTTTTATGTTACAAATTTTCTTAATGATTATATGCCTTCTAAATCATCTCTAGGTAATATGTCAGGATGATATATTTAACACTTTTATGCAACTGGGAACTGTTAAATGCTTTTGATTGCGTATAAGTTATTTGATATTTGTTGTTATGACCAAAGGGTAAAACATAAAAAGTTTTCTTTTATTAAGCTTTGTAAATCTCATTTTTACTGCTCTGTCTTCTTACAGAATCAATCCAAAGATAATTTATTGCCTTGCTTTTCAATAGAATTAAATTTAGAAGTGGATTTACATGACAATAAATTTTAAAAACAAGGATTATTGTAGCAATAATTTAGCCTTCTATACATTGTTTTGCTAGTTGGCGCATATTATTCTCAGAGACCATTCTTTGAAATTTCAAAGATTCTTGCATTTGTCAAAGAAAACATCTTTCAATTAGCAAAATTAACTTTTGCAACATTTCACAAATAGGATTGCATTATTTTATTTAAAATGAGAAATACTAATGCTCTAAAGAAATCTTTTAAAAATAATTAAATTTGGTCACTGTTCTTGCTATTTAATTATGCTTGTATCTGACTAAACCTGAATCCTATGACCAAACCTTTTTATTTACACATTCTAATTGAGATAAAAGAAAGACAGACTATTATTGTTCTATTATATTAAATTTATTAATTTTGTTTTCTGTTCTCATTGAAGCATGTTCTCAATGATATCTTTTCATTGAATTCAGATAATAAACTACAAGTCAACTTTATACACAAATATTCTTTGGGTACTTTGATGTCATATAATGTTTAGTAAGCTTATCTCACCTATGACTAAAAAGTGTGTTTGATTCTCACAGGATGCTCCATACTTTCAGCCTTGTGCCACATCTAAGCTATGCTTAGAAAATCCCTATACACAAATATTATTTCAAGTCTGGCTCTTAATTGTTATTCTTCTTCTGTGTGCTGTGTCCCTTAGGACATTGGTAATCATAGCTCTCCACAATTTCCTGTCTTTTATAGCTCTTAATAAATTGTCTTTTTGCCATCTCTCACAAACCCTTCACCAACCATTAAATTAAACTTACCAGGAAGATTGTGTTGCTTTACTTTGTGTCTCTTACCTTCAATCAGTCCTGTGAGTATCAAATTTTCCAAATTCTCTTTCCTCATTACGTGCCCTAGATATTTCAACTGTCTCTTCCTGATGTTAAGAATGCTCTTTTTATTGACTCTAAAACTTTGTTGTTGCACACATGTTCAGTTCTTTTGTATTCTCAGCATCCTTCTGTAGAACCACAGTTCTGTAGCTTCCACTCTTTTATTCATATTTGAGGAGATTGTTATTAAATTGTTTTAATTTCTCTTTTCTTTTTAGTTGACTTAGTGCTATACATCATCAGACCATTTCACTTGTTTTCTTAACAATTTATATAAGCACAATGGCTAATTTATAAAATAGCATTTATTTTTTCTTTTTAAAATATTGAATTGATCAACATATTTAAGAAAACCTTTTTCATCTGTCTATATTTCTGAGTTCTGAGATGAGATGTGTAACTATTTACACTATTTACATTGTTCGGACTGTTGTCCTCATCTTAATTACCATATTCATGTTGTTTCGGCCATTGTATGCTCTGGCCTTCTTCAGGTGATATATGTTGGAATTTTGAATCAAACCCTTTATTTAGTCCACCAGGTAGATTGTTCTAGTTCCATGTGTCATGTCTTTTCTGGATATCACAGTTTCAGTTATTTCCCTTTAGTAACTCAACTCTCTAAGTTTTTGTTCACCTCTGCTGTAACCAGAACTCACAACTCTTTGGGTCAGTCACTGAATTACTTCAACCAATGCTTTTATCCACTGGATCATGTGTCCTTGGGGACATCAGTGTATGAATTTTTGGGACTTAAGTTACTAAAAGGAAAAAACTGAAACTCAGATAGCACATGCAACTAGAACAATCTACCCTGGTGAACAAAATGAAGGGTGTGGTTCAAAATTCCAACATATATCATCAAAAGAAGGCTAGAGTGCACAATGGCTGAAACGTGAATATGACAATAAGGATGAGGACAACAGTTTGAACAATGTAAATAGTGTAAACAGAAAACCTTTTTGTTGAAAGCAATTGTATACTTTTTATATTCAAATATATCCAATTTTCCAAATGGGATGTGTTATCTTGCCTCACTTGAAAATCATCATTTAAAAATCCTATTTGAACTTGAGTACCAACCATTTGTACTAGTAGGAAATATTGGGTCAGAACAAGAATTGGTAACATTTTTTTAAGTGAATGTCAAAGACAATATTTAGATATTTGTAGTTAAATTTATTAAACCATGTACATGCCATTTTGTTCTACACACTTTTGTCATCTTTGAGACATTGTCATGATTTCATCCTCCCTAAATTTGTCATCTTTCTGAGTGAACTGGTTCAAGTGGGTTTGACAGGCTTCCAGAGAATTGAAATTCTTCCAGTTAAGAGAAGTTTGTAAAGATTGAAATATGTGTTAATCAGAAGGTGCAACTCAGGTGAGTATAGTGGGTATAATAGGACATACCAGCCAAGCAGTACCAATTTCTGCTAGGTTTAAAAGAAACGTGTAGTGTTGCCGTGATGATAGTCCTATCACTTCATCATCTGCTGCCTTTAATAAGTCCAACAGAGATTAGTACTTTTTTAATTCAACATCTGTTTTGTGAAAGAAGCTTGTAAGGTACAGTGCCTTCCAATCCCACCAGAGATACAGCATCCCCCTCCTTAAGAGGCAGAATGGCTATTGGAGATGTTAATGATGGTGTATTTTTTTCTGCTTCACATTCTTGTAAATAAACTATTTTTCATTGATTGTGATCTTTCTTTTTAAAAATGAGTCATGGTGTTTAAGCAGAAAATTGCAGATGAAAGTGCTATCCATTATTTTTTTTCCATTAAATTATAAGGCACCTAAATATTCTAGTGATTCACATGTCTAAATATTTTCAAATGCCTTACAAAACTCATATTAGATATTTGGAGTATCCCTGTAATGTCTCGAATTATTTTTATGAATTGCTTTAACAGGCCTGCCAGCACATTCTCAGTTTTCTAAATCAAAATTTCCATATATGATTCTAATGTATCACTAACGAACAGTATTCTCGGCTATGGCACTATCTCCATAAATGGCACATATCATTTTTGATTTTTGTAAAGTGTTTTTTCTTTTCCTATCAAATGATGAAAATACATCTCATTTTCCCCCATTTTCACTTTTAACATAAAAACATTTAAAATTCACAATTAGAAAGAATATTCAGAATATGTATAAATGTCGTAAATTTCAGTCACAGATTAAAGGAAATCATATGCTTCAATGTCACCTATTGAAAAATGGTACAAGCTTTTGTTCCAACCCATTACTGCTACGAAGTGCAAGAATAGATTATTCTCTTTCTAGGAATTATTAGCATACTATATTACGGCACATGTCCAGTGCTGGTTACAGATGTTATAGTAATACTTGTAGCACTTTCTTTTTGTTTTTGTAAGATTTCATTTTTTAGGAGCATAAACATAAAATAACTGTAGTGATTGACCCTGTAACATCCCATTTCTATTGGTTATACTCACTGACACAAACCGACCAAGAAATTTCTCTTTTGAATAGAATTCAATAGAATTTCTTTTGTTGAATAGAATTCTTTTCTTCAGTGCAGTCTGTTTTTTGTTTTTTTTTGTTTTTTTTTTATCTTTGTCATTATCTTATCCAAATCAATACATCTTTAAACATTGTCCTTTATTCAGGAGGACAGGTTTGGCAAAGGGGTTTTATTGATTAATTTATGCTTATAAATCTAGCATGAGAAAACTTGCTTATCTCTACAGCTGTCTCAGCAATGACATTCTTTCAGAATAAAAATTATTTGAATTGTTCAGTTTGGTGTCCGCCAACTCGCATTATTTAACAATGTGCTCTTGCAGGTCATCATTAGTGTGTTTGCTCTTCACTAGGTGTCCTCCTTTTATAACTTTATTTTAAGCTAAGCTAAAAAAAAATACTTATACTGGCCAATGTATTTGGAAATCTGTTTTGTTTCACTATTTCTTAACTTTTAATAGTTTTATATACATGAAACAATTTTTTCTTTGTTTTAACCAGAATTATTATTTGTATAAAACTCAGTACAATGTCACTAGATAAAGCCAGTCAGTAGACAAATTTTTGTAACATAGCTATTTTTTAAATTTTGTATTATTCAATTTTTTTAATTGGTATCACCCCATGCAAGGCAATAAAGCCACTAAAACATAAGGGGTTACAGGGTGTGGAGGAATTAGGAATAGAAACATTAATAATGAGTAGAAAGAGAAAAGAGTAATCAGGAGGACAGTAGATAGCGATTGACATTGCATTCAAATTTTTGCAGATTAAAGTTGACTGGAATTCATGGAGCTGGAAGCAAGTTCCACAAGTAAGAAGTGTGAGGAAAGAAACTGTTAGCATAGAACTTATGGCTACATCTATCCAGCTCAACTGTCAATTGATGAGATCTTGATGCTAGTCTAGTACTGTGCTTAAATTTATGAAGTCTAGGTACCATAGTGAAGCACTCATCCGAACAATTACCATGAAAGTATTTATAGAAAAGTCACAGAGAAGCAACCTTATGCCAATGGGAAAGTGACTGAAGCCAAGCTGCCAGATCAGGACTAATAATATTTCTCCTTTGGATTTTATCAAGGAGCTTTAGGTAAATAGCAGGGGCACTAGACCAATATGGCACTAATATTCTAAGCATGGACAAATGGTAGACTTATTCATATGTAAGATAGATTCTGGAGGGAAAAATTACAGTGAACCAACTTTCTTGGCAGCTACCCTAGCAATGCATTCAATATAGTCTTTCCACTTCATGTCAGCTGAGAACATTAGCCCAAGAAGGTGCGATGATTTGCTTTCCTGGAGGTTAGCATCAGCCATGCTGATAGAAGTTCAGAGAGGAGTCTCTCAGATGATTAATGGAGAGAAGTTTAGTTTTGGAGGCATTAAAATTAACAAGCCATCTTTTGCTAAGCTAACAATGGACTGGAGGTTATTTGGATATCGGCTGCCAATTTGACAATGTCAGACTCATCAGCCTTACAATTGAGGCAGGTTGTGTCATCAGCATAGATGTCAAGTTGAGAGATGATGTCATCAGGAAGGTCATTAATGAAAATTAAAAACAAAGTAGGACCTGGGAAAACACCTGGGTTTGTATGAAAGGATGTAGGTGAGTGGCAGTTCAGGATAACTTTCATTTGATAGGAAAGACTGAATTAGTTCAAAAATGTGTCTGGAGACACTGTAACTTTTCAGCTTGTGTAGAAGACCTGTATGCCAAACCTTCTCAAAGGCTTTTGAGATACCCAAAGCTACATCTGAGAAACTTGAAAAGATGTTGCTCTTAGTGATAGTCATGTATTTTATCATTAAACTACAAAAGTGAAAGACTGACTACTCTAAGATTTTCAATAAATTAATATATATATATATATATATATATATATATAAAACAATCATAGCACTAAATTATCTAGAAGAATAAAATTAATTTTAAAAATGTCCACTTTGGTTATCTGAAATGAGACAGCCAAGTTTAAGATTAATGAAAACCCATTAAAAGATAGTGTGTTTTGATATGTTGGACACTCCTGAAACAGGAAAAGGGATCCAGGCATTCAAGAACAAGTGCCTGAGAAAGCTCCTTCATATCTACTACTGGGAACACAAAACTGACAACTATTAGGTTGGTGCAAAAATAATGACGTAATAATGTCGTTTTTTGACGTATTTTTTAACGTCAAAAAACGACATTATTACGTTATTATTTTTGCACCAACCTAATATGTATAGAGCAAGGTCAAAATCAAAAGTCTTGTGAGCCAACCAGAATCTTTCCTCACTACTATTAAGTGTTGGAAGATGGTATGGTTTGGCCATGTCACATAGCATGACAACCTCTGCAAGACACTCTTGAAGGTAAACACAGGTGGGGACAGCAATGCAAGAGTTGGTTAGATGACATCAAAGAGTGGACAGACATGGCAATGCTGGAACTCCAGAGATCAATCACCAGCAGATCAGCCTGGAGGAGGTTGTCTGTTTCTTCTGGCCTCAGTTCCATGATGATGACCTGATAATTAAAAAAGAAAAAAAAATTAAATAAATTTCTAAAAATAAGGTTCAGTCAAGTCTTTTATAAATTTCATGAAAATTAAAATTTAAATTCTGGGCTATTAATTAGTAGTGATAAGAAAAACTGATAATGTTAATTCTTAAAAATGTATCTACTTTTAATATAAAAAAAAGTAATAGACTTTTCATGATATGCTTTATCTTGAATGTTAGACATATTAGGTTAACTATTTACTCTTATTCAGACTGTTGCCTTCATCTGTATTGCCATATTCAGAATAATTCAGCTGTTGTACACTCTGGGCTTCTTCAGGTGATATTTTTTGGAATTTCAAAACACACCCTTTATTTACTCCACAGGAGTAGATTGTTCTAATTCCATCTGTCATGCCTTTGGATATCTCAAGGACACATGGCCAAGGTGGTAAAAGCATTAGTCAATTGATTGAAAAGATATTTGACCCAAAGGGTTGTTAGTTCAATAACTAGCCACAGAAGAGGAAACAAAAACTTGGAGAGTTATCCAGGGGAATTAACTGAAACTGAGATAACCAAAGTCATGGCACATGGAATTATTAGGTTGGTGCTAAAAAAATACGTCAAAAACTGTCATTATTTTTGCACCAACCTAATAGAACAATCTACTCCTGTGGACTAAATAAAGGGTTCATGCAAAACAAAAATAGGATTGATTGATGATAATCACAGTTTCTTGTATTTGTAACTTTGTATAAAATTACACATTTGATATATGAATATAACAAATTAATTTCTCATTTTAATATGAAGAATTTAAAGATTTTATTTATTTAAATGACTCTTTGCACTCTGATAACATAGTAATGATGATGTACATCTATGACCTGTTAAAGTCCCACCTATGGACAAATAGTGAACCTCCCAAACAAAAAACAAAACATGATGAAATTGAACCCATAGGCCTTAACCATGGTGATGGAAAGCGGTCGAATGGCATTACCATTTTTCCTTTTAAAATGGGGAAGTTGTTGATTTGGGATGCAACCTGTGCAGATACATTTTCAGACGGTAATTTGATCAGGTCCGGTTGAGCCGGAGTCCATTGCCCGGGACGCAGAGATAAAAAATATAGTTAAATATTATTCTCTTGTTGATAGATTTTTTTTTACTCCTGTGGCAGTGGAGACTTCTGGGGTTATTGGCCCTCGTTCGATGGTGTTCCTTCGGAGGATTGGTGTGATTGCGTCGCGATTAAGGGACGAGCCTCACGAAACAGAGTGGTTCTTGCAGCGTGTCTCACTGGCGATGGTTCGAGGTAATGCTTTCTCCATCATTGCAGCTGGAAGAGGATAGAAAAAAAACATTGTTTATAGTTACTTTGTTCAAACTTTTTTTTTTTTCAATAAATGATGAAAGTATAAAAATACATTTTTATAGTAAAGATACCAGCAATACATTTTTAAAAAACAATTACCGACAATACCTATTTTATAGCAGAAATTGTACAATTTCATAAATCAAAATGTATTCCAAAATATAACTTCAACTACAACATAAAACACACATATCACCACCTCTAGTAATTATGTACACACAAAAATGTATATGCACAAAAGCTGAGTATCATCTACCATGTATTCAATTGTGAAAGCAGAGTAACATGTATCATATTTTTATTACTTTAAAACTCCCAAGAAAATTAAATTTCAGCATTAAATGACTCCTACAGTTGATATGCCATTAAACAAATGTACATCTATGAAGTTTTTTGCTGTTGATATTAATCATTCCTAGTAATAATCATAATTAAATATGATTTCATAATAAATAAAAATCAAATAATGTTAATTATTTTTTTATTTTTACAATGATGTTCACCCTGTACAAGGTCCAAGAGCCACTCAAAGTAGAGGGTTACAGAGTAAGAGGCACAGTTTATGTGGATAAAAATACTTTCATGGTAACTGTTCATCAGAACAATTACCATTACTATGGTACTTAGACTTTATGAATTTAAGCAGAGTACTAGACTGGCAGCAAGGTCTCATCATTCTACAATTGAAATGGCTAAATGTAACCGGAATTTCTGTTAACAGTTTCTTCTATCAGATTTCTTGCTTGTGGAACTTTCTTCTGGCTTCTTCTTTCCCAGGCAACTTTGATCTTCAAAAATTTAAATGCAATATCTATGATTATCTCCTGTTTTCATAATTCTTGTTCTTTTATTGTTCTCTGTCCTCCATAGTGGGTTTTTTTTTTATTCTCTAAAACTCAATAGTCCCTTAGTGGTTTTATTACCTTGCTTAGGGTGAAATGGTTAAAAAAATAAGTGGAAAAGATAATTGTTCACCTTATACTTGAACAGGTTAAGTTTGTAGAGATTGAGGAAGCCCACTTTATGAGTCAGTTCCACAAAGCAACAGTTCATGGGAAGAAGCTGTTGGAGTGGAACTTATGTCTCATCAATGGAATACGAAGGGAATAGGCGGTTCTCTAAAATGTGCATGGCATGTCAGGTCTTAACTGCAACAGTTATAACTGGTGGGACCAAGGAATATAGATTGAACTCTTTCCATGGAAATAATGATAGAACAATGAGAGGTTTGCAACATTTCATTTGTGAAAATGTTTTAATGCAGTTTCGTATATCTATGAAAATATGAGTAGGAATACCTTGTCTGTCTTAATATACAAGAATAATTCTCTATTACTATATTATTGAATGCTGCTTTGTTTTTTGTTGTGAATGTATCGCATTAGGTAAACATAAATTTCCACCATTAGCTGCTCTTGTTTTAGTTTGACGTATTTGTTGAGCATTTTTCTCACTTGTCTATTAATATTAATTAGTTTCCGCCTCATTTCTCATATTGTTATTTTAGCCACTTACCAAAATGACAGTGACAAATTAGTAGACATATTCCTAACTTATGACACATTCTAAAGTATATTCAGTGCACTTGCTTTGGATTACATGGCTACTTTGAAATTTGTAAAGTGTTTTTAAAAACATATTGTTGCCTATTTGAACTGATTGATGATTTTAAAAGGGCAAGCTTTCTACTTGAATTTTAAGTACAATAATTTTTAGTTTCAGCTCTAAAACATAAAACCTCTGTCACTATTGTATCTTTCACAGTTCTAAAGAATGGACAACAAATTTTATACAGTTTAATTTTTTCAACTATTAACACAGGTGAAAGATCAAAGTGGGGAAACTATGACACCTTTATAACAATAACCTGATGATTGATAGTCTTATTTTACAAGTGCTAACCTTTTCCCTATTTCATGATAAGAATGTCAAAACTAATATAATTGCTACTTTTTTTTTTTTTTTTTACATTATGTTTGCTCTTGTCACGTTGCTAGTTGTCTATACTCAACAGCTGGTATCAAAGTGTAAGAAAGTTTATTAATCACTTAATGTTGTTTCAGAAAAATGGAACTACCAATAATGTAGTATTGTTTAAAAAAGAAATAAACATAAAAGTAAAATTGGGACCTTGTCTTTTTATAGGATAAATACTATTCCAAGAAATGAACAATTGTTTTTTTCTGTAAAAAGTTGGAAAAGAACTACCACCAAAGTTAGATAATAAATCAGTTATTGTGAAAATTTTAACTAGATTTTCAAATAGCAATAATGCATTAACATGGTTGATACTTATGGTTTTATATATATTCAGATATATTTTAGTTAAAAAAAATGTTCACATGAGACATTGTAATCATTGTATATTCTAATCTGTTTGTGACAAGGTAAAACCAGCACCCCCTTAAAATAACATGGAAGAAAAATCAGATTTAGTTGATCATGTTTGAAAGAGAAGTATGTCAACCTCTTTGAAAGGAAATCAAAATAATAGACATAGAATAACATTGGAGATAAAAACATTTGATGGGTTCAAAATATATACAATGTTTAAATCATCCAATCAGTCAAGCATAGATATCGATAGCATGTAAGAGTAACTGATTAAAAAAGAACAAATGATAAAACTCCCTATCCTGTGGAAGTTGACCTAAAAATGGGAGTGCTGGTGATAGAAACTTGCAAGTTCAACACATTGGTAAGAGAAAGACAGCTCTAAAAATTCATAAGGAGATGAAAGAGGAAATATATTCTCCCTCAGATCAAGGTTAGACATTCTAACACATAAGCTGGCTATTCAGAATGTTGTAATGAAAAAAAAAACAGACAAGGAAATTAGTCTTAATGAAACATTATATACAATTATAAAATCTAGGAAAATTAGTTTTAATAACTTATGTAATATTGTTTTAATTATTTACCTAATTATTTAGATATTTTATGCTATTATTTAACAATTTCTTAATGAAATAAAATAACTGTCTATATTGTAACTATTTACACAATTTACATTGTTCCGACTATTGGCCTCTTTATTGCTATATTCCAGCCTTTTTCAGGTGATATATGTTGGAATTTTGAACCGAACCCTTTATTTTATCAACCAGGGTAGATTGTTCTTGTTCCATGTGCCATGCCTTTTCTAGATATATCAGTTTCAGTTATTTCCCTGTGTCCTTGAAGAAATAAAATAAATTTGTAAAAATATATATGCAAATTATGTTAATATGTTTTCATAAGTATAAAATGTAACTTAAATAAAATAGAATATTGCAAAACAAAATGTACTTCATACACATTTCAAATTTCTGATGTAAAGCATCTTTATTGTTCTTTTGTGCGTGTAAACAATTTATTTCTCCTTAGAATTATCTTTAAAATGTAAAAATATTTGTATATAGAACTTGTTATCAAGTGCTTCCATAAAAATTAAGGAATGAATATTTAGTAATATCGTTATAGCTATTAATACTACACACACACACACACACACACATATATATATATGAGTATCACCCATCTTTCATCACCATTGGCCCAAAAAAGATAGAAGTAATACAAGACTATATTATAATATATAATCTATATTGAACCATAGCTTCCAATATCAAACTGAATGAGATAAATACCAACCTGACAAACTAAACTTTTGATAGACTCTTGTTTTTGTAGTATTTCTTGAAATTTTATGCTTCTGAATTTATAACACCATTGTACTGTCTACTCCACTTTATAGAACCAAATTCTTGGTCATATACCAATATATGCTATTGCTCCTCAAATATTTCCATCAAATTTGCTTCTACATCATTCTCAATGCTCACTGGACTTCATTGCAAATTCTGAAGTCACTCAAATATTGAAGCTATACAGCAAAAACCTCATTTGTTTGAAAGGATGGCAGACTATCATCTTCCAAAGATCCTCCTGTTTAGTAAACTGGTTTCCAGCTAGTAGATGAAGTAGGTACCAGAGAAGAAGTGCAGGTAATTAAGGACCGCCATCTTTTGTAATACCAACTACCAGTCATCCCCTGACAGTGACTTGAACTTGTGCAGTCATTTTGGAAAAAGTTTGCCTGTTCCTCATGGTTATTGCTGACCATCAGAAGACCTGCAACAGATGTGGAGAACACTCTTAACTTATATGAAGCTTAACCATAATGGCAGCTTTTCTGTCAGGCTGAAGTAAGGTTATTAAAACAATTTTGGTATTAGTGTATATATGCTCATTTGTGTATCTACTTTATAAAAAAAAATAAAAATTCCTATTGCCATGAAATAATTGCTTTAAATACTTCTTGCTAGTATAAATTCCGCAGAAGTTTTATGGTTGGGCAAATCAAAGTTTTTTTTGTTTTGTTTTTTTAAAATCATTAATAGAATCCACTAAGATGTAAAGGGTAACAGTGTTAAAGAATTGCAGAGGACAATAAAAAATATAAAAAGGGATTTAAGGAGACAAAAGATGACACATGACATTTGATTTAAATTTTTGAAGATTGTATTTGACAGGAAAGTAGGAAACCAGAAGAGTTTCACAAGTGAGAAGTGTGGAGAAGAAACTATTAGCATAGAACTTACGGTTACATCTAGCAATGTCAACTGTGAAATTATGAGATCTAGCTGCCAATCATACTGCACTCAAATTTGTAAAGTCAAGGGGCCAAAGAGGAAACCTCATCTGAACAATTACCATGAAAATATTAATAGAAAAAGTGCAGGCAAGCTACATGATGACAGTAGGAAGGCAAGATGTCAGGTCAGGATTAGACTAGATGTGACAGCAATATTCACTGCATGAACAAATGATAGACTTAGAAATATACATGATAGATTCTGATGAGAAAAATTGTCTAGCATGATATAGTGAACTGACTCTCCTAGCAACAGATTTAGCAATTGGTTCAATATAATTGTACCACTTCATGTTGATGGAAAATGTGACACTGAGAAGTTACAGTGTGTTGTTCTCCTGGAGGTTAGCATCAGTCATGCTGATGGAAGTTAAAAAAGGTTCTTTTCCAGAGGTTTACATGGATTTTATTAATCTTGCATTATGATTTATTTGCTTCCTTTGAAAACTATTGCCATTTACTAGGAAAAATAATTCTACTTATATTGATAATAAAATAGTATCTGTTAACATATGTTGTCATTTAAAACTTTGATAAAATTTTCTTTTATATAAAATGCATCTAAATTCTTTATAGTTGATGATTTCAGTACAAATCTTTACTTATATGCATTCTCATTTTATTTATTATTTCATGTCATTATAATAAAGTTTTTAAATAAATAAATATGAACGCCACCAAGTGGTCCCTAATCTTTTTTTTTTCTTGTGTTGAGAAACAAAACCTCAAAATTTAATGCTAAAACTGTTACCATAATTTTATGTAGAGAAATTCTTATAAAACTGATACAAAAGTTAAGAAGATAACAATGTAATATAAAAAAGCACTAACTTGCAATGGAACACAGCTATGGTAGAAAGATATATTTCCCCAGTTATAGGCATTATTATATCTATGATATAATAACACTGTACTTGATGAACGCAATGGAATAGCTGAAAGGAAAAAGAAATGAAAAACCTGCTTTGTTCTCAGAGAGACTCTTATACCACTATGACATACACAAAACTATATATTTACATATATACAAGTGTCCCACATGGAGAATAATATATTGTATATCTATACAGCAAAGCAGAGTGTATGGAAAAACAAAAAGGAAGGGTCTTACATATAATATAGAGATACTCCTGCGTCTAGAAAAGTCATTTTTAGGATTCCAGATTCAAATGGGGCAGATTTATATATGTCACTGTATAGAGTGACATCCTTAAGAACTGGTCACATGACTTATCTCCACCAAAGGGAGATAAGTGCCTTCTGTATCCCTACAACTTTTTATAGTAAACCTCAAATAGTAAATAAATAGAATACAAAGAAAAACAACATTGTTCCTCATATTTTATTCAGTAAATACATTTTTTATTATTTGTTCATTTATTTTTCAGTGTACTCGCCAAATACCAGGCATCAGCATTATGAATCTAAATCACAAGAAAACGAGCTATCCAAATACCTTAAAGCCAGAATCCGTGCCACAGGTCCTATCACTGTTGCAGAATATATGAAAACTGTCCTCACACACCCAAGGGCTGTAAGTACTTTTGATATTATTTCAACTTTATGCGAGGTTATTTTACAACATTCAGTTATTTTAATAAATCAAGAAGAAATGTCCTCACACTGGCTTGTGATATTCAACCATTCTTCATAGACTCCCATGAAACCAAAAGTTTTAAAATTTGGAAACTGGTTAAGGTTTCAAGAAAAATATCTAGGTTTTGTCTAAAGAAGAAAATGAGTCCATTTTGAAATTTTTACTAAAATAAAAAGGCCATGTGTTTTATTATGCTGTTGGCAAAAAGAATCACATAGAGATTGGCCCAACAGTCTTTGTATTTTAGTGAAATTCACTTGTAAACAGTTAATCATCAGAATAGTTTTTTTAAGACATATTCTTTCAAGATCATCTGAAAGTTAGCACTACTATGAAATTATCAAGATGTTTTACTGGCTTAATATTTTATAATAAAGAAGGAAATCTAATTCAAGTTGATATCTCTGATCCTGAAGAAATAGTTGTGTGTAACTTTGTTCTTTTTCTTAGGTTCTATCAGTTCATTACTTATTCATGACTATTCAATAATTAAGTAAGATCAGGTCTGAAAAAGTATTGTTTGCCTTTCTGTTTTGATCTATCTCATCTTTTGTATTGTCTCATTATGACATTATATATCAGACCTAATTTATTATAGTCTGATGCTTATTTGTGATTAGAAGACTAAACTTCCATATATTCTGTTTTTTTTTTTTTTAAGTTACTTAGCTTATCAGTTATACAAATTAAGATTTGTCCATTAAAATTGGTTCATTTCATAAAATTTAACTTAAAAAAATTCTTCCTTTTAGTTATCAGAAAATCAGTTATCTTCCAGCAGGTTAATACAAAATCGCATCAAAACTTGTGGGGAAAATCCTCAGGTTATAATTTTTTAATTTTTCTCTCTACTAAAACAGCTTAGTGCTTTAGCAGATGTTCTTGCCTTAATATTTCCTGTCACAGCTGTATAACATGTTCTACATGCACTTCTTAGTCAGTTTGTTTTTCTTGAAGGTTTTATTTTGTTGTAAAAGTTTTGAATAATGTTCTTTCTTTGAATATTTTATACTACACCTCTGATCTAAGCTAGGGTAGCTTTCGCCAATTTATTCGTTTTTGTTTACTGTACCCATGTTATATTGGTGGATGGAATCATAATTTAAATAACACAAGTTATTCAGTGAATATCAGCCTATGGTATATGACTTTAAACCTACCTTCTATGCAAGTTATTAGTATATTCAAAAAATTTAATTCACCATTGTTTCCTTTTCAAGCATGAACTGTATTAAAGGTCACATGTAGGGTCAGATTATCCTTTAGGCTAGTATAGATGGCAGCGTAGATCTGGATTATCTTTTAGGCTACTATAGGCAGAAGCCTACAGCCAAATTATCATTTAGGCTAGTATAAGTGGCAGCCTAGGGCCAGTTTATCCTTTAGGCTGGCATAGGCAGAAGCCTAGGACAAGCTTTTATAAAGCAATGATTTTAATTTTCCAGATGTTGTAACTTCTAAATAGTTTCAAAAACTGAAATGGTATCAAGATGGTAAACTCATATTTATTTTGATTGTTTTATTATAATGCTGGTTATAAAACCTGGAGGCACGGTGGAGTAATTGATTACAGCTCAGATTGAGGACTTGGGGAGCTGAGTTCAAACTCCAGTCAAATTCATTATATTCACTTATGTGCTAATACTCTTAGGAAAGGTATGTATCCATCTCTTTTCCTACTAGCTATGGGTAAATAGCAGGACAGACTAGGTTCTATAGCCTTGGATGGTAACCGGTCTAGGAGAAGGAAAACTCTGAATTCAAACTAGCCTGGAGAGGGTTGGGCTCTGTCAGGCTAGCTTGCTCAAGACATGCCATATGGCTGCAGTAAATGTGATACCTCTATGCCTCATGTCATGGGACTTGTGATTGTGATAAAGATCTGTTAGACCATATGACCAGGACTTGATTATGACCTTGGGTGGCTAAGGTCATAATCTAGCCCTTGTCATATGGTCTAACAGCTCTTCCACATCTTTCTGGTGAGGCCTATGAAAGCCTCATCTGCATATCAACCTGTTGCTATTCATACAGCCATTTCCTCAAAGTATGCCAGGTGTTTATTCACCATTAGTAAAGACAATGGTGAATTCATAATTATACATTCTTCCTGTCTAGATCTAATTGGAAGTGTGTTGTTTATGCATAAAATATTAGCATTTTCATTAGATTTTCTATCAGGATGCACATACATCCCCCAAAGGTTGGAGTAGACTCTAGTTTTTCTGAAAACAATGACAGGATGTCATCCATAGAGACTTTGGTGAATAGACTTCCAATTTTATAACTCACCAAGTGGGTGTATTGAATGTGGGAGAATCTCTAATTATTTCAACTAAGTGGATTGAGTTCTTTAAATAGGTTGAAAACTTGCCTGTCTATAGGCTGGCTATATTTGTCAAGAATCAGCTCAAATGATAACATGCTGATCATCAGTAACTAACAATAAGTTTTACTGGAATTTCTACTTCATACATTTGGGACAGGTTTTACATGTGTAGTAGTTTACTTTGATGTTGTATCAGCTGTCTCTGTTTACGTGAACCCTGTTCTTCAAGATCTGGAACAGCTTAATTTCAATTTTTAATATTACATTCTTTTTTTTTATTTTTCAACAGTAGACATCCCCTATTAGATTTCTCACTTTTTCTAGTATTCCAATTTGTCCATCACATATTGTCTTTGCTGATAGTTTAATTATACTACTACCCATCTGTAAGGCTTCAATGACCATTTCTCTCCCCCACCCCATCTTTTGTGATGATTGGTTTAGGAAGCTAGGTTCTACTGCTTGTCTCTCCACCTAAGCTCATCGATCTATGTTTACAAATCTTCATGTCATCATCCTTGATTGGGGCTGTTATGTCTAGATATGGCACTCATTTATAATAGTGATGACTTTTGTTCAGCATTACTTTCTGAGAAGTAATTAACTAATAGTTGTTGGTATTGATAACTTGAGCATTATAGCATCCTGTTTGTTGGGTCTTTTCAACTTCTGTGTAGCACAATGATTAAAACTACCTGCTTAAAAACTTCAAGCAAGAATAATTTAATAGTCTGTCTCCAATGCTAGATTAGTAGTATAAATTCACCCAGGTTAGAGAAACTTTCTCTCAAGTTGAAAGTGAGTGCTTATAAAGGCATGATAGCCAAATGGTATAAGATTAACTTTACCACATTACACTATTTTAAGTGTGCATTACAGCCTAATTATGCAAATTAATATCATGGTTTATTTACTAAACTTTGACAGTTACATGAAGAATGTGGATAGTTCCAACTGTGTGTTCCAGAAAAACCTGCAACACAAATTCTACTATAAGAAATTATTGCACTTGATAACCTAGTTTTATGAGAGATCAGAAAATTAAAGATGAGAAATTTTACATTTCATTTCAACTCTTCTGTATTGTGAGATTTATAAACTATATTGATTTAACCCTTTAGCACAAACCCAAACCTACCCTGTAAATATTTGCTTTCAATGTTCAACTTGCTGTAATATATGACAACATCATTATAAATAACACAGGAAGTCACATAAACGATAAGATTTTGATCACAAAAAGTGAAACTTTGAGAGCTAATATTTAATAGGCATGTTTGAATGTGTTGAATGATAAAGAGTTAAAGGTTACTTCTACTTGAAATATATATATTTTTCTCTATTAAAATAAATAACTTCTGTCAATTTAAAAAAATATATTTTTGCCAATGATATTTCTCAGAAAGCTTATTACACAAGTTCTAATAAATTTCTGTTTTTCATTATTTGTGATTTTCTTTGACTTTTTCATTTACTTTTACATTTCTTTATAACATTTCTAACTTTGCTTTCATTCTTTTTCTGAAGGGTTACTATATGCATCGAGATGTATTTGGTGTAGAAGGTGATTTTATCACAGCTCCTGAAATCAGTCAGCTATTTGGAGAGGTTTGTTCTATTTTCTTACAGATCACTTTCCTTGCTTTTCTTATTTCCAGCAACTAGCTGAATTTTCTAAATTTTACATTAGTATTTCAACAGATTTTTCTCATACAAAAACCATTATACATCATTAAATATAAGATGTAACATACAAATTTATATATCAGATCAATAGTGGGTAAGCAGATTATATCACTTAGGAATTTTTGCATTTGATCATTTGCTTATTCACTTTACTTTTACCTTTTATTTTCTGTTATGTTGAATATATGATTTGTAATCATATTGCAATAAACACTGTTTACACTTGTTACCAATCGCCACTCTGATTCCATATGTTAAAAGTTGCCAGTGTCCCTGGCAACTCTTTCTTGGGACTGGACCAGCTAGATGGAGTTTCAATCAAGATCTTCAATATCCCTTCATCAACCTTCCTTTCCCAGATCTTTCAACACAGCATGGGTGCAAAAAGCTTTTACCGAGCAACACTGTGGAACTGGCTAGAGTTGATCCTGTGTTTACCAAAGGAGAGCAACTCTACCTCACCAACAGCACTTGGTCACAATACACACAGTATACATTATGTGGTTGAGTAGACTATATGTCTTTTTATTTGTTTGTACAAAGAATAAATAGACAGGGATTATTATTTTTATGAATATATGTTCATTGACAGTCAGTTTACTATAAAAACCCAAGAGAAATAACAGCAGTCACTTCATGATGTCACATACACCATATTTTGAAAGGAGTTATATTGTTTGACAGTTTGAAAATGAAAAAAGAAACAAGCATCAAAATTAGAAATTCTACTTTCATCTGTGTACGATGACACAACTTACTAATATATTTATTGTTTATATATTATTTTTATAGATACAGATATTTAAATAAATGCTTCATTTATAATAAACAATATTAACAACATTTACCAGCCTGAATGTCTGAGAAATTTCATAGAAAATATGTGTCCTCTGACAGGAATCGAACCTGTATCCTACATGGAACCGCCATATAGCCTGACATGCTATACCATTTAGCTACAGAGGAAGCATCTAGTTAGCAAGGTCGAATTACTGTTTTTAAACTACAAATTTCCCATGACTTTTCTTGAACACTCATATCTGCTTGAAGCATATCTTAACATAAACAAATGATGTCATATTATGAAATGGACTAACTAATGGGAAAAGACACTTCATCTGTAGCTAAATGGTATAGCACATCGGGCTAAATGACATTTCTGTGTAGGATACAGGTTCGATTCCTGTCGGAGGACATGTTTTCTATGAAATTTCTCAGACATTCAGGCCAGTAAATATAGTTAATACTGTTTATTATAAACAGAGCATTTACTTAAATATTTGTATCTATAAAAATAAACAATAAAAATATGAAAATAATTGTCGGACTTAGTCCATTTCATAATATACAAATTACTAATGAAATAAAAGCAAATTACTGCATCTTGCTCAACATGAGCCATCAGAAATGTATCTTTGTGTAATGAAACAATAAAAAAATAACCTGTAAGGCAGTAGTCGTGATAATGTGTCAAAATCAGCCTCCAAACAACAATGCAGTAACTTTATTTCAGATTATTATGGCAGAATAGCTAAAAGAAAGCCACTTTTTAAACTCATCGACATTCAGCAGAGACAGTAGAGGACAATTGAAATGATGAACAGACACTAGAAGTTTTGGCACACTTTTCAAGAGTTTGCATCTGCTTGTAGATGAATGTAAGTCTGGAAATAACTTATCCAATAATATTGTTTGCAACTCATTATCAAAACATACATTATTTCCTAATGTGATAGAGAATAATTTGGATCTGGTTATTCAAAGCTTCAAGAATGAATGAGGAATATAATTTCAGAAAAATACATGTCCATTCTACAGCGGGTCTTCTAATTTTTATTAATGGTTATTTGAACAACGACAACACCTTTTTTCATGGAGGATAGATCTAGATTCTATACAATGAAAAAATTAAAAAATACAAATACAAAAAAAAATAATCATTATAATTCTACTTGTCCCTCCCTTAGTTTCTATATGCTTATATTATGTCCTGCTAATATTTAATAAATAATGGACTATCCATTTTGATCAAGTGGAAAGATGAAAAAGACATATCAGAGATGCTACTTGCTTTCATTGAGAAAATGAAAGAAAAAAAATAAAAGAAGATAGAAGAAGCAATAACACTCTCTTGTGTTTGTCTGTTTCAGTGAAATGGAAAAAGTTGTCAATTTTCAAATCTTTTCATTAGTATTAGGTTGGTTCAAAAATAATGTCGTTTTCTCACATATGTTACTATGTGTGAAAACAACATTATTTTTGCACCAACCTAATAACTCCTTACTTTAAATACAGACCAAGATTCATATTTATGATTGCTATTAAGCTTAAATATTTAACAATGTGATAGGAAAATTTATATGGATATTTTATTGTCATAAAACTTGCTATGAGCTTATTCAATCATTAACATAAGAATTAATATTCATCAGAAAAGGAAAATAGGAAAATCATTAAATTTTCATGGTTATTTCTAGTAAAAAATAATTTTAATTGCTGAACCTGCCTAGGATCTGGATTAGAAAATAAAGAAAATACATAGAAAATCTACAAAAGATTCACTTTGTGTTTTGAATGTAGCTTCATCAGATATCTCACAGAAAATAGAAAATCTGATAAATTGAATCCCTAGGGACATAAAAATTTGCTCACAGCAAGTCCACCAAATCATAATTTGTTATTAAAATAGTCTTAAATTATTTAGATTGTTGAATAAAAGGACTTGCTTGAAAATAGTGTTGTCTGTTTACTTTGATCAGACCTTTGTACTGTCAAATTAATGCATACAGATTTTCTATTTGAAGAAGTTATTTGATATTTAATAATTTCTGTAGCGGATCCCCCGAGCGCCCCCGTATCACAAAAGGGTGATGAGGTCACAAGAGGTCCACTAACATTTTCGAAGACATTAAATCTGACAAGGTGAAACAACATAGACGACAGAATGAGGATATATAAGATATAAGCTAATTTATTCTAGAAAAGTAATAAGGAAATAAAGTTGGTCGGAACGGTAGAGATGCAGATGTTCCGGTGCAGGCATTGATGGTCGAGGTTGGTTGTTACAGGTGATCGCTGCTGGTCATGTAGATGATCGCTGTTGGTCGTTGCAGTTGAAGTTGATGTTGGTCATTGCAGATAATTGCTGCTGGTCATTGTAGTTTGAGGTTGATGTTGGTCGTTGCCATGATGCCAACTTGACGTGTTAGGAAGGAAAGATCATGTCAAAGATCCAGTGCAGGCGTTGCGTGTCTGCCGGTCGAGCCCAATATTAGTAACCTCCCGTAACAATTACAAATGTAGTGTACGGGAAAGGTTATGGACGACGTGCAGGCAGCCAGTAGGGACGGAATGCCGAGAATTGGCAAGGAGCCAGAAGTAAGAGGCAAAGTTTCCAACTATCGTCAAGTTAGCAGACAAAAAAAAAACAGGAGCATAACTTAATACACAGCCCGGTGATCGATGTCCACAGAGGCTAGGGCTCTGCATACCAACCGTTTCAGTCGCCGATCCTAAATTTAGCAAGAAGTCACTGTCTTGTGGTAAGGGAGACCAGCAAGAGAATTGGTAAGCTAACACTATCTAAAAAATGAGTAGAGCTTAGCTAAAAGAAAACCAAGGCCTAAAAATGCCTAGAAGTATATTACGACTAGGTTCGTAATATAACTAAACTGAAAAGTTAACTTGCTAGCCTCTACCTCGGGTTAACAGCGTGTAGGGAGCACAACCGAAAGGTCAAGGTTAAAATGACCTGTTCTCTTCCGATTTAAGAAGCCAAGGAGGAGCTAACTCCGACATTTCTATAAGACTAAATAACTTTTAATAAACAAGCATTTAGAATAACTTCACCACAATCTACCAACAAAGAATCATTTTTACTGAAAAAAAAATTCCAAAATCAGTAATGAAACTCCTTATACAATGTCCTTCTTAAAATAAATAAAATATCATTTCTTTTTACAAATCTATTTAAGTCATGATGTAGCTTCCCTATGCCTTTTCTATAAATATTTTCATGGTAATTGTTCTGATGAGCTTTCCTCTTTGATACCTTGACTTTATGAATTAAAGTGTACTACTAGATTAGCAGAAGGTCTTATCATTTTACAGTTGTAATGTCTCAAAGTTCTATGCTAACAATTTCTTCTCTTGCACTTCTCACTTATGGAAATCTTTTTCATCTTGCTTTCCAGTCAACTCTGATCTTCAAAAATTTAAATGCAATGTCAATCATTATCTTCTGTCTTCTTAATTCCTGTTCTTTTATTATTCTCTCTCCTTAATAATGTTTCTTTTTCTCATATTCTCTCACACTTAATAACTCCTTGTGTTTTAGTGGCTTTATTGCCTTTCTTAGTCACCCCAATGATTAAAAATATCTTGAAAGTAGTCAGTGTATTTTGAAATCAATTATTTGTGAAAATTGATTCAATAATTAGTGAAAATGTATGGAGTATAAAATGAAAATGTTCCTGTTCGGCATTTACATTAAAATTTGTATCCAGATTGTATTACAAATAATGTCCTGCATATGATCATAAACTACATTTGGCAGCAAGACCTCATTTAGAGATTTTGAGGAGCATGGAACCACCTCCTAATTGCTGTTGTTGCTAGGTCCATCCTGACCAGGGGTGATAACACCTGTTAGGGTTCCAGCTATGAGCAAATATTTAACCCCCAAACTGAGGTCAAAACACTATGAAATCATAAAAATACATTTTTATAGTAAAAATACCAGCAATACATTTTTGAAAAAAAAAAAAATGACTACTAAGACATTTTTTGTAAAAGAAATTACTAATGCTCACAAGAAAATTAAATTTTGGTATTAAATGACCCATAAGTTAATATGCCGCTAAACAAACTCTTACAAATAAAAAAGCCAGCTTTTATTTTTGCAATCATGTTTAAAAATTCTAACAGCTTTTGATTTAAGAATCTTGGTATATGAACACTTAAAATATCATTATTCTCTCCAGTGTAAAGATAAAAATATATTATCATATCTAATTACAAAACTACACTACAAAATATCACTGCTTGGGTTTAGATTTTTATAGTCTGTAGTTTAATGTTGATTAAAACATTTATTTTACACAACAAATACTAATTTTTAAACATGATCTCCTTCTTTGCTGTTACACTTAATTCAGTGGTATATATTAATCACAAAGATTAATATATACCAATGAACTCTACAGTGAGGATTTCAGATCAAAATTCATTCGATAATAATTAAATCTGGCTACAGATTTAATTGATCTACTCTTATAAGTAAAATAACTGTTTAAGGTAGATGAACATTTTTTCAAATCCTTAGACTTTTAAAAGAATACTGATAAGTTACCCCAAATCTGAATCTCAACAGGTTTCTCAGTTGATGTATATGTTTAAATGATCTTCACAAAGTCCTATATGTCTAGTAGTTATGCTTAGATGAATCAAGCCCATTGAAATACTTTTTGGAAAGATAAAAAAAATAGTATTAGATTTAGATTCTGATCTCAAAAATTAAGAACTGATTTTAACTTATTTGTCACTTTTGGATAATTTCAAATATTTCCCTGAATTTATATTTATAATAATTTTATTGAATTAATAACAACTACATAAAAAACAACTTAGTGATAAGCCATTTTATCAATGTATTCAGTCCTGATAAAAATCAAATTTGTCTACTGAAATGTTGTTAAATTTCAGCTCAAGAATTGAGTATATTGTGCATTAACTTTTGGCATTGTTTAATTAATAACAACTTCTATGACTACTAGCACCAAATATTCCTTTAGTTTTTCTCTTCTTTTCAGCTTCTTGGTGTTTGGTGTGTAAATGAGTGGATACAATGTGGAAAACCACCAAAAATTCAAGTAGTCGAATTTGGTCCAGGCCGTGGCACTCTAGCATATGATTTATTAAGGGTAAGTTATTTATGCAACATTTTTTTTTAAATAATAAAAGAAAACTCTTGATACATTACTTTGTTATGAAAGGTACAGTTAAGATTATACAAGTCACAGATGCTTGGGAAAACATCATTAACTTTTTTTAGATAATTTTTTTCTGTCAGGTCCACCTTTTAACATGTGGATGTTAACAAGGTTGTGGTTTGTTTTGTGTTTATTTTATTTTATTTTTCTTGGTGGTGGTGCATGTTCAATATGTAAACAGAGAAGATAGAAGAAGCATACAAAAAAACTTGAGTTTCTGCTATGGACATTTATTTCTTTTATGTTCACTGTATTGGAACAAAGCTAAATGTCTCTTGAGTATGTCCGTTTGCCTTTTTGGTTCAGAAATTATTTATGGAATAAGTAAGGATAAGATCAGGTAAAGATGGTCAAGCTCAAGTCAGCCTTGCGCTGAGATGGGATGGCTGAATCTCTACTTCATAAGTAGGGCTGCTGAAAAATATGCTCAAATGACCTCCTTGGAAAGTGGAAAGAAATATTCTGTTCTTTACAGAAGTGGGGTCATAAAATTGCACATGTGACCAGAAACAGTTTCCTGTTCTTTATAACTTGCATCATGGGAAAATAAATTTTATTTATTCATTATTATTTTATTTATTGGTTTTATTTAATTTTCCTGCAACCATAAAAATTGAATAAAAGTAAACATGTTGTAGATCAGAGATACCCCAAGTGGTGGCTATCAACTTTTGTGGAATCAATAAATCATGTGGCCTTACAACTAAAATACACTAATTTCCAACCAATCAATATTTTTGCTATTGCTCATCAAATATATCCTTTCCATTCATGATATCAAACACTTCAATGAAAAGGTATATTAATTATTACCTATTATTACCTATGGTGTAAAACTTTTCCTCGTTAACATTATTATTATTATTATTTGAACAAACACATCTAATATAGGAAGACAAAGATTGAAAATAGAATGACAAAATATAAAGTTATGTGTAGCTTAGATGTGACTCAAGACCAAAAGTATAGGCACCCAGTAAGAATCAAACTGACTAAACAAGCTTTCTAACCATTATACCATGTTGAATTTCCCCCTGCCTGGGTGTGTGGGGAAAATTATGAAAATGGCCTACCTTGGAAACGCCCGCGAATCTGTGCTTCATGCAAACTTCGATTGTGCAACGATAAAAATAACCAAAATGGCGGCACCCATGTTTTATGCCGGGCAGTCTCAGAACGTTAACGCAAAGTCTCGTTGTCTTGTTATTCGCATGCAAATTATGGTCGGTCCTCGGTTGTATAAAGCAGGCGCGTTTTTGTTTCTGGGCACTGAGCTTTTTGCTCGTGAGAAGGTTGGATGTGTGACACTATTTTGTCGATTACCCCCCCGGTTCCTATCTGCTACTATCAGTTGAGTCATTTCTTTACCACCACAGGGTGTTGATGAGGGATCAAGGATTCCTTGAAGGCGTTGATGGTTTAAAAAGTTTGGAAATCCCTGTTATAGAGCAAAAGAAGAAAGACCTATTAATTTTATTTATATTTTTAATAGTCTAGTATAAAAGCTTAAAATCCCTTTTAATTCAGATTAGAGTACTATTTTGTTTTAGTTCAATAAAGTATTTGTTTAAATAAAACATCTTAATATTCAATGAAAACAAAGTATATAAGAAATGTATTACTATAAAACATTTTTACTACACATATATATGCCATAAAATTATGTATAAAATGATTCAATTAATGATAGTTTTAGAAATAATGTTATTAATATCTGTTTTATATTAATTCTCACTGTAAATTTTTATAATTATACCATTTGAATTTGCTTTAAACATATTTCCTTGAAAATAATGATGAATGAAAAATGCTTCTGGATGCTTGCACAATTTTAAAATATTGTTGATATCTGAAGAGCAACTTAGCAGAAAACATGCTAATAACCAACAATTATTTAAGACTTGGATTTGATATATAACAGACTTGAGCTTATATGTTGCTTTTTACTGAAGACAGTTGTTTCAGCTGTTACAGCACAAATATATATATATATATATATATATATATATATATATAATTCTTTGTAACTACAAACGAAGGAAATTTGTTTTTGATAAGAAACTCTAAGGTAAAAAGTATTGATTTCTTTGGTGTGGAATTTAGCAGACATACGATGGAAATAAAAGGTAAAATGATGAATGTTAGTTTCAAATAGATTAACATTGTAACAATGAAAGTAAACTTTAAAAGTTAGTATTGTAATGATGAAGTATGCTTGTATTAATAAACATTTGAATTTTATATAAATAGAAACAGATTTTGGGGTAGAATATTGTGGAGATGAAATAAGTAGCAGTGATAGTAATTATAGTACTAAGTATAACTAGGTAGTTCTGGCTTTTTTCCTCTATTCAAATATAGTGGAAACTAATTATACAAAAACAATTGACAATCATCAAATATATTCTGTAAATCTAATAAAATAATTTATTTTGAACTAATGAAAACTGTTAGATTAAAAAATAATTCTATTTTCATTGTCTTTTTCCAAAATAAGAAAATTGATAAATTGTCAATGAAGCAAATAAGATTTCAATGAGTTTCAGAATAAGGCACATAAATTAAAATCATCACTGTTATTGCATCTACTTCATTAACTTGTATTTCTCTATATTTATTCCTGTGTGTTGTCCTGGGTATGACGATAAACTACATCTGGCAACAAGGCCTCTGATTGGGAGATTTTGAGGAGCAAGGAACCACTTCTTAATTGCTGTTGTTCCTAGATCCACCCTAACCTGGGGTGGTTGCACCTGTTAGGGTCCCAGCTATGGACAAATAAAAAAAAAAAAAACTAGGGTCAAAACACTGAGAGTATAAAAAATACATTTTTATATTAAAAATACAAGCAATAAATTTTCATAGTGCAAAAATTACCAGCAATACATTTTTGTAAAAGAAATTACTAATGCTCTCAAGAAAATAAAATTTTGGCATTAAATGATCCAGAAGGAGTTGATATGCCACTAAACAATACTTCTTTTGTTGTCATAACATCACATATGGCTTCAAACAAATACATTTGATAAATCTTTTATCCAACCCTATAAGATTGGCACTACAAAATTACAATTAATCAAATAATAAAACTGCATCACTTGAAGATTTCCAACAGTGTCAACAACAAATATGGGTATCCACATGTAGCTAGAAGAAAAAATAATGATATAATCAAGATGCTGACTTTCTACACTACCAAAAATAAAAGTTTTGAAAGGAAACTCCTAAAAAAGAGTAATAATAGTAGATTTGAGAAGTCTAATTTTCTGAAAAATTGTTCTGTTAAAAAGATTTTATAAATTTCAACTGACAGTAACACAAACTGTTCAGTCAATGCTGAATGTTTTCTGCATGGAGACTGCTAATGCTGTTATTATTATTATTACAACATTGGTTAACATCAAAGAAATGTTTTTGCATGTAAATCATCTGAGAGATCACTTTCTGCCTTCTATCAGCATGGCTGATGCTAACCTCTAGGAGAGTCTCATTGCATCTTCTTGGGCTGGCATGAAATACAAAGACTATATTTAATCCATTGCTAGGTCTGCTGCTACGAAAGTTTGTTTATTATGTCATGCTAAACAATTTTCTCTCCAGAATTTATCTTAGATACCTATTAGTCCACCATTCCTCTGTGCTTTGAATATTGCTGCCACATATGGTCCAGTGCTCCTGCTGTATGAATATTTAGTGGGGACATAGACTCATGAATAAATATTTTGGTGGGGACATAGTTGTGTACATGCAAACAATAACCTCAATTATGCCACCAATGATCAGTTGGCAAAAAATGAAGAGTAAGTTTGTTTCATTAGATTTGATCTTCTGCCAACTGTAAATGGCAAATCAGCTGTTATATTGGTTGTATGATTTCCTGTTTTAGTAAAACAGGCACCTGCAGCCAAAAGGGATGAGTGTTCAAATCTCACTAAGAGCTTCTTTTTTTTCTTTTTTTACTTCCAATCCATGCTGTTTACTAATGATTGTAGACTAACAGTTTGTGCTGTTGCAATGAAAAGCAACTAAAATTAAAATGAAAGAAAACTAGTCAAAAATCAATTTCTTTTAATGGCTTCTTTAAAATTTTATTATTACTTTTTTTGTTTGCAGGTATTTTCTCAGTTTCCTGCTATGAGAGATGCTGTTTCCTTGCATCTGGTGGAAGTTAGTAACAAGATGAGTGAAATGCAATACCAGAAACTTGTTGGTCACACTCTATTCCAGGAATGTAACAACAATAGCTTTATGGCCAATGCTGTAGTCAAAGAACCTGAATCTTACAACCATTGCATCAGCAAATTCAATATTCCAGTCAATTGGTACCACAAGGTGGAGGATGTCCCACAAGAATTTTCTTGTTTCATAGCACATGAGTTCTTTGATGCTCTTCCTATTCATAAGTTCCAGGTAAATAGTTTATTAGACATTTGGTAAGATAACTGAACTGTATCCTAAAATAATATTTTGATTGATAATCTCAAATTTTCTTCAAACAATATTGAAATAGTTGGCATGCAAAATAAAAAAAATTACTGTGATTTGTTTTGTAACTATTATACAGTTCTGAACACTAGTACTGTTGTCATGAATTATCTTCTTATAAATACTAGATGTGTGTGTGTGTGTGTGTATTCATAAAGCGGATTGGTAAATATAGGTATGGCCTTGGATTGTACCTATTTGCATATGTTAAGTAAACGAAATATAAAGTGTACAGTAAATTAAAAGACAGGTGGGAAGTTGACTGCTGACCACATTTCATAGAAAACAATGCAATATGGCATATCCATTAGAATGTTTAAGTTGCTTGGATTAACCAAAATTAGTCGATACTAGGATTTGGTGTTTTGCAGCTCAGGTTAAAAATTGAAAGGCAATCAGGCAAGAGGGGGAGAAGATGGAATAACTCTTTCTCACTTTGGCAGGTTGTGAACCTATAATGAACATTTCTATTATGGCATGCCCCAAACAATTGGAGAATTTGATTTCATCGAAATTTCAGAAATTATAAATAGAAGTTTGGCTTTCAAAGAAACTTGTCATAATGAAAAGAACCAAATTTCTGTCCATTAAACAGAAACAAGACGAATCAATTCTACAATATCTTCACAGATTAAGAGAAGCTAGCTGATTCTGTGAACTTTTTAAACTTGGAACTCAAGATTTGACTATTGTGAATGAATTGATTCAATTACATGAGTTCTTCAGATCAGGACACTGCAATAGAAGACAGGCCTATGAATGATATTGGAAGTGACTCAGACAGGGAAGATGAAATAAGACTATGATCTCCATTAAATAGAACAGGACATAAACCTCAAGAGGGATAGAAGGAAAGAGGTTGTAAAAGAAGTTTGAGAACACCAAAAACACCAATTAACCCTCTTCAGTTTATGGTAGTGTAGTGTATTGGTAAATGGGATTGTATCTATTTGCATATATTAAGTAGAAGAGATATAAAGTGTACAGTAAACTAAATGATAGGTAGGAAGTTGACTACTGATCATGTGTCATAGAACAAACAATACATCAAGGCTCTTGAAATTTTATTATCAAATTACACTTCCTGTGTTCCATAGTCATTTAAGTCAGATAAGATTTGATTTACTGTGAATTAAAAAAAAAAAAAAAAAAAAAAAAAGGAAGCACAATTTAGTCTATAAATCTTTGAATGTCTGTAATTAATATTTATTTTTGGTGACCTCCCAACACCTAGTAATACTATCCCACATTAGGAAATAGTATATGAATTTGCAAAAATCAGCTGTTGAAGTTTAATGCACATATAAACTTGAAGGTTTAATTTTTTTAATTTTTAGCTTTAATATCAAATTATTAAGTATTCCAAATTCAGTTTTCAGTTTTATTTAGCATATATTTAATTATAGCAATCAATTGTCACAAAGAAGAAATCATTATAAAAGATATTTTTGTGCAGATTAAAGAAAAATAATTTGAAATCTATAATCATAGTAACCAGAAATGTGACAGTTAAAAGGGTTATTCTAAAAAGACTTAGTTTTTATTTATAACTGTTGATATTCTCACTCGATAATGGCCTGACCTAATAAATTATAGTGATCACATAATCATTTTAACATTCTTGAAAATCTTACCTGGGATCTTTTCACCCCAAATAATGAGAGGTTACTTATCACAAATATTAATTCTCCCCAAGAAATTATAAATTTTAAATCAAAGTTTTTTTTTTTTTTATTATTAAAGTTTTGGCACTCTTTTGAAATTATAAATTTTAAATCAAAATTTGTTTAGCTTGCCATGAAGTTGCTGCAGTTAATACAATAACCCATCGACAAGGAAAGTGGTGTTTTTACTTATAGAGAGTAAATATTCTTCCTAAGTTGATGAAATGCTCTTAATGATATGAGTTTGAGCTTAACAGATTGACAGTGAATGTCATGAATAAAAGCTGGAAAGGAAATGAAATATAATAAGTACATGTTTGGGACTCATCGCAGCATGATAAACTCCTATCTTTTGAGATGTAAGGCAAAAAATAACAATGAATGCATTTTTGAACAAATTTTAAAGGACATTTCTGAATATTGCTGTGAATTTTAGTTAATATAAATTCTTTTTATTTTTTGGGTGAATTAATATTTTGGGATGAATTAACAGAAAAGATCTCCTGTCTGATATGATTTGGTATAGATTTACTCCTTTAAGAACCAACCAAACTGCAAAGAAATGATGGTACTGTCTGTCATTAATGGTGTTATGTACCTTACTTTCCAGCACATTTAAATTTAAAAAAATATGCAAATATTACACTATCTAATACACTGGTATTATGACTGAGTTGGGTAGCTTACCAAAGTTTGAAATGGACATCTATGGGGATTTGGATGAGTTTCAATGTGGGTTAATCTTCCATATATGCTTCTTATAAGCTAGCAAATAGGTTACTCTTCAGGCTGTCTCTATTATTGTAATTTAATTATACTGACATGTATGTGTAGTAGCCAATGTATACATCTGTAAATTAATAACAAAATGTTTATTTTATAAGTGGTTTGCTAGAAATTTTTGGATATTTTTTCTTTTACTGTTTTCTCAGGAAAACATATTTTCAAAGTTTTTAAAATTACTTGAGAATCTTTTATAAAATGTTATAATCTTAATGAAATATTTTAGTCCAGACCAAAAATGTTTGAATATTTGCACAAAAAGTACATCTATTTTTTTTTTTTTTTTTTTTTTTTTTTTTTTACTGTTCAATGTAGTTTTTATTTAAAAAAAAAAATACATCTTTATTTTTAGTACATTTCTCTCAGAATACCGTCCATCCATCTCTCTCATATATGTGAAAATATATAGAAAATAGGAAAGAACTCGTTAGGTAAATAATCCAAAGTTCTTTAGCATTTTAGCTATTATTTTTTAAAAATAGTGCTCAATACAAAAGTAGAGCATAAATATAATTATTTATTTAAAAATATGATTCCAACACGCTACATAAGAGTTCTCATGTTTTCGGCTCTTGTTTTGAAACATGAGAACTCTTATGTAGCGTGTTGGAATCATATTTTTAAATAAATAATTATATATATATATATATATATATATATGTACACACACACACACACACACACACACACATGCACGTAAGGTGTTTGTCTCAATCCTAAAGAAAAAAAATTAAAATTTTAAAGTTGATGGCTATAGTGTGTGTGTATGCAGATATGTGTGCAATGCTTTTCAGAACTCACAGATATTACTTGGATCTTAAATAGAAGTACCAATCCTATGTAAAATAAACCAGTCATTTTTTATGGGCACTATGCTAGTTTAATATGAATGTAAAAAAAAAGCATAATTAAATTTATTTTTTAAATTAAAGCCCAGGGCTACTTTATAGAGCCAGTTTATTTACTTTTTTTATAATTTACTAGTTCAAACATTCACATTGTAGATATGTGTCAACTTAGAAATGTATAATAATCTTCTATGATGTTAAAAACTTAACAGTTTGTTCTATTAGCATTAGTCCATGCAGCAAATATTTTTACCACATCTGATCTGGTGCTTCTGCTATATATATCTAGTGATACTTGAAGCAGATTCCAAGGAAGGATCTGCAACATTATTGTTCCTGACCTGGCATCTCAGCTTCAGTTATTTTCCCACCACCATAATGTAGCCTCCATGTGCTTTTTCTATAAATATTTTCATGGTAATTTTTCTGCTGAGCTTTCCTCGTGGTACCTTAACCTTACAAATTTAAGTGCAGTACTAAATTGGCAGTTAGGTTTTATAATTTCACTGCTGAAATTGCTGGATATAACCACAGATTCTATGCTTTTGCACTTAATTTGTGGAACTCTCTTTTGACTACTTGCTTTTTTTAGTTACAACTTTGATACAATCCACAAAACTTTAAATACAACATCAATCATCATTTTCTGTCTCCTTGAATCCTGTTCTTTTATTGTTCTCTTTCACTTTCTTTCAATCTCAGTAACCCTTTGCATCTTAGTGGCTTTTATCATTTTGCTTGGGGTGAAATACTTAAAAAAAATTATTGAGTCATTTTGTTAACTGTACAATAAGTGCTGTTTCAGTTTTCAGATTTGTTTTCTGTTTGCAAAATGTTATTTTTTATTCTCACACAGTTCTATATTATTTATTATATTATTTTCCAGAAAACAGAACAAGGTTGGTGTGAAGTATTTATAGATATTGATGATAACCCAGCTTCCATCAATGACTTCAAGTTTACATTGTCCAAGTCTCTGACTCCAGCTCTAGTCTGCTTTGATGTAAGCTAGCTCCAATAGTGAGCATTTGAATAAAAATCTACTATTATTATATTTATCAATCATTGTTTTAATATGCTGTTATGCATAGAATATTCAACTCTTACAAGGAGTTATTTGATTTAAATTCACAATCTTCTTCATTTGTTGGAGTTCTTTTTAAAACATTTTTGTCTCTGATTGATATTTATGCTAACATAAATATATTAAAACATTATTTTTTTTTTCATTTGGATACAATTCTGGGTCAGTTAAAAGTAGAGTAGGATTTATGTGTGTTTATTCAATGGCAGACTTGGTGTTCATCGCATTTGGGTCGGTTTTCTCACACACTTCTTAGAGGGACAGCTGGTAGAATGCCGCACCAGGCATGACCCAGTGGGTAACCTGCAGAAAACCAGAGTTTGGTTCCAGTGGGAGTATGCTTGCAAAGCTGAAACATGTTTAATCAAATGGTGGTAGTGTGTTTCAGCTTTGCAACCATAAGATTAATCTCTGGTCAGTTTATATTTCTGATAATGTCATGAAAAAAATAAAACTTTTTGATATCTTTTAATATTTTGTTTGAATTTTACTTTTAGATTGACAAGAATGACCCAAGAGAGCACATAGAAGTTAGCCTTGAATCTGGTGCCATAATTGAAAGAATATCTCACAGAATCACAGAAAATGGAGGTTTTGCTTTAATTACTGACTATGGGCATCAGGGAGAGAAGACTGATACATTGCGGGTAATTATCAACAATTTTATCTAGCTTTCAATCTGCTATCTAAAATAGATAAACCATCTATTATCTTCAATAAACTATACTATTATGACAAATATTTTCAGTTACAACTTTGATACGTTTTTTTTTTTGTAAATAATTTTTTAATGATAAAACCAAGAATTTTCAAATTCTTCCATTCATGACAACTAACAATGAGACAATTTCTTGTTCAATTTCAAGTAAGTTGCATAATTAATTTATAAAAGCTATTTAAAATTGTAAAAGCAACACAAATTATCTTGCTATTAAAAAAGTGAAATTAAGGAAAATAATCATAAAATACCAATTTTTTAATTTTTTTTATTTTCATTAGTAAGTACAATTTTCACACCAGCATTATATTTGTAACTAAAATTGTATCTTAGCTTATTTTGGTGCATATTACAGTTTGTTAGTATTTACTAATTTGCCCAGTGGATGACTTTATTGTTGAATCATAATTTGGAAATGAAGAAAGCATTTCATAAGCTTCTTCATAAAAAAAGTGCTACACATATCCTGAGGACACAATTTTAACTTTTTCTAGTTAAGAATCCATTAGTATTTGTGTTCATGCCTAACTGAATTGATCCTGCAATTTATTTAACACTAATGCAGTAAGGCAATAAAAATGCTTTTTTTTAATTAAAAGTCCTTCAATCTTTTGTCCAAGTATGTGTACTTGGAAAATACAGAAAAGAATGCCTGTATGTTACATGCTTTAACTAGATTTTGATTATAAAATCACAAATTCTAATTCTGTATAAATCCCTGTATCTGATATTAAAGAACGTTTTATGCAAATATTTCAAAATGATTTTCTTTCTTTCTAAATTAAAAAAGTTTTGTTCACTTTTTCTATTTATACCAAAACTTATATGGTTCATCGTGTTTTTTTTTTTTTTATTAATAAATATGTTTGTTAATTAATTTTTAATTCTTAGTCAGCCATGCAAAAAAAAAAAAAATAGTTTCTGTAAAAGATCCAGGAAAATTTTTTTTAGTAAGATGTAAAATGGCTGTACAGGGTGTGATGTAGAAATTGTCATCTAAATTACGCAAAAATGGAAAATAACACTGACATCTCATTTTAACAGATATATTTACCAAAATTACACAAAAATATTTTGAAGCACTAAAGAATAAATTTATTCAATAAAATTACCATTGGCCTCAACCACAGCCTCCAGATGACTTCAGAATCTCCAGCAACTTTTCTGGGCTGTCTCCATTTTTAAGTTGGTGAATGCTGCCATAATCCTTGCCTTCAGTTCATATTTGTTGGTCAAGTTTTGTTGGTCTCTCAGTCAACTGTGCCCCACACATAATAATCAAGGAGGTTGCAGTCTGGAGAGTTAGGTGGCCCGATGCAAGGGGTGATGTGACTGCAGAAATTGTCTGACAGCCATGACTGTGTTCTCCTGCTTGTGTGGCATGGTGCAGAGTTCTGTTACCAGACATAGTCTTCCAGCAGCCACCCTCTTGACCTAGAGCAACACTACTTCCTCAGGGCACTTGATGTAGGCCTCCATGAGGCCCTGTGGGAAGATGAATGGAGTTCTTTTCTTATCAGAATGATCAGAGTGAGTTTTTCAAGCTGCTGTACCTTCATAATCACTATTAGACTCATCCAACTCTTTCTGACTCCTCTGCACTGTCTACACTCAAACACACTGAAATGTTTGTATTGGAGCTTGCAGTGCAAAATCCAAGCAGTACAGCATGTCATTTCTAAATTTCTGATAGAGTGAATTACATCATAGTGCTCTTTTTCTCACAGATGGTACCCAACTGACTCTACTATTTATTGCAGTCAAACAAAAACAAACAACGTGCATTTGCAAAATTAAAAATATAAAATGGCGACAATTTACCCATCGCACCCTGTATGTCTAAACTAAGAATCTAGAATAAAAATATTAATTTTTCTAGCAGCATTTTGTAATCATATTCTTTAGAATTGATTTTGTCATAAAACTCCAGTTTGATGTTTTTATTTATATAACTTAATAGACACACATAGGGTCATTTAATTTGTCTCTTTTGACAAATTAACAAACTAGAAAATTAATTTCCTCCAATTATCATAAAGAACTGATATTTTCTTTCAGGGTTTCCACAAACATACAGTGCTTGATAATGTTCTGAGTGAACCTGGAAGTTCTGACTTGACCGCCGATGTCGATTTCAAATATTTATCTAAAATGGCTGGAGACAAAGGTTAGTATTTTAGAAAAAATATTTTAGTGATAAGTGTTAAGAGGAACAATATTAGAAAAATTGCCTTGGTCAATATTAAAATTAACTAGTAACTCTTTATAGATTAACTAGAAGATCTCTTGGGATGGTCAGTAAAAACTGTCTTAGAAACTTGTTATATAATTTTTAAAACAGAAAAGTATTTCTCTGTATGAGTACTCTTGATTTTCTATAAGCTTTGCAAATTTTATTAGTACAAAACTGATTGTCAGAGTAAATAGCTCTGTTTTTAATGATTTTAATTAGTTTAGTATTTGAGAAACCTGTTTGACAAATTGACAAGTTATTTGTTCGTCATCTGTACTGGTATTAAATTTCTCACTCAGCTTGATTTTCTTTACAATCTCTGGTTTGAAGCTAAAAACATAAAGTGAGATTTTAAAATATTCTCATCTATTCATGATTGGAATAAATAATCTGAGAACATTTGATGACTAATTGTGAATTTAGTCATGGATTTATGTCCCATCTGCTGTCATTTTTAGAATGATTTTTCACATATGTTGTATTCTTAAAAAGTTAACTTTTTACAAGACAGTTTAGTTTCCAAGTTCTACTAAATGTTAGTAAATGTAAAATATATATCGCTGCTGTTGAAATTAACATTAAGTTTGTTTCAGCTGTCATCATGGTTTGGGGAAGCATAAAAGAGTAATTTGAAAATTTTAAAGTCAAATAGATTAGTGAAATTTATTAAAGTTGTATTGAACAAATGGGCAAAAAAACATAAATATGAATTTTTAAAAGAAAATTTTCATATTAATGTCACTCTTTATTTGCATGCAGAATTCCAAAATGAAAAAGTATTTGCTCCTTTGATTATTTTACTATGTATTATATCTTTTAGTCAAAACTTATCTACCACAATGATGAAACAAAGCTATAAGAGTAATAATCTTATTTATGAACCGAACATGTTATTATTTACACTATTTACATGCAGACTGTTGTCCTCATCTTACACATTTCAGTCAATCTGCCCTTTGACGTTCATCAGGTGTATGCTGATCTGGATAACCTAGCCCAGTGGATTAAAACATTAGTTTATTAATTTGGTGACATATTAATTGTGAGTTCAATCCCTGGGCCAGGTAGTGTGTACTTGGACTCACTGGAAATTGAGTGAGTAATAACTGAGTAATACAAAAAATAAGAATTAGATGAGATATCTCTACACATGGGCAGGCGAACGAGAATAGTCTAACCTCCATAGATTAAATAGTGTTCAGTTTGGAATTTTTTGTAGACTACCTGGATTGACAACAATCAGTTGAAGGCCGGGGGGTGGGGGGCACAATGCCCAAAACATTATGATGGCAACAACAAATATGAGGACAATAGTCTGCATGTAAATAGTATGATAAATCCTCATCCCAGAAATTTAGACAGAAATGAAGATGTTAACAGAGGCCTAAAAGTGCTAATAAATAATTTTACAGTTACGCTAGTCCTGTATTAAAGGAAAAAAAAAAATTTACAAATTGTTAATGAGATTAAAAATAATGAGAGAACAACAGTTTATCTGATCATATTTTGCATCATTTAAAAAAAAACAAAAAAACTTTACACTGGTGATCTAGATTCATCAAATAATGTAATTGCATTGACTGTTTGGTCACTTCAGTATGGTGTAATGGTTAGCAAGCTTGTTTTATGAGATCAATTATGACTGAAAAGTGAGTTTGATCCTCACTGGGTACCCCATACTTTCAGTCTTGTGCCACATCTAATCTACACTTAGAAAATTACCATTATCACTTTCACTGTTTAAATGACCAGGCAGTGTTGAGAAGTTTTATCCTAAGCATTAGTGAAATCAATTTAAAAGAACAAAAAATAATTTCAACCTATACAAATCTTCAAAGCTTTGCAGTGCAAATAAATAGTTGAAAATGAATATTGTAGGTACCTCCATTTTTTGCTAAAAAAGAGTATAGCATGATGAAAAAAGGCCCCAAACTTGATGAAAACAAAGTTTTATCGTCAAAATGTTTATTATTATTAAGAGAATTTTTTGATTATTTTATTAATTTTTTTAATCCTTTCCTTCATAATTTTGGTAAATAATCTATTTTATTTTTTGCATCAGCAGTGAGCCAAAGATTACTATGGCATTTTTAGCACCTTTTTTTCTGTTAAAATGCACATTGATTTGGAAATTCTTGCAAAAATCAAATAATTGTCAGATTTTAATGAGATTTTCAGGGCTTATTCATAAATGAATTAATTTATTTTTTAAATATTTTTTTAGAAAATCTTGATAAAAATATATTTTTTTTTTTGTAATTGTTACCCCCACTTTATGAAATTTTGAGAAATTAAATTTTGATTGCTAAATTTTTTTTATTAATTAAATGCAGGACTCCTTGGAGAATGTAAAATTTTCTGTACATTTCCTTCTAAGCATAGACTTATACAGTAGGGAGATAACTTTCTTAAAGATATTCTTTATTTAGCCATTTTTTTATTTAATTATTTTCCTAAATGATGATGTGTCATTGACTTCTTATTAATTGCCTATCACCAGTTACCAATCATCTTCATAAGACATGTTTATTTGTATGTGTAAGAAAAAAAGTCCTTACTAATAGTCTATAAATTCATAATGGAAATTAGTGTCATCATTTATAAATAAAAGAGTCAAGAACTTTTTTTTTTTTTTCGAAAGCTTAGGAAAATTGATTGAAAGAAACAAACTTCAAGCTATACAAAGAATTTATGTTTATACTTTTAGCCTTTATAGGTTTCATTTGAAACTCAAGTATTTTCATATGGGCATGTTTCGTTCTAAATGTTTGTTTTCTGATGAAATTATTTTGTTTATTGCTGTTTAGATAATATTTAAAAATAACTTACTATTATTAGTTGTAAGATTTTTTTAACTTTCATTCTCTGTATTTCTGAAAATATGTCTATTAAATACAAGATTCAATCATGATAAAAATACCAATTTGTGTTCTGTATTAAATTATTGTAAGTGTTCATATCTATCTTTTATCAAGTCGTTTTTTACCATGCATACTGCAATAAAGCATTTTACGGTTTTGTTATGGCCTGTTGATTCCCCTCTGCCCTGAAATATCCACCTTTTTATGTTACATGGTAGAACATAAAAGAATTGATTTCTTGGCTAGTATGTATTTTTTAGCTATTTTGATCATTTAAAACATCAGTTATAAAGATATAGGTTATTTTTAATTTAGCAAACATGGCATGTTGCTTTCTAGATCAATAATAGTTCAACAAAACAAACTAAATTACTGTTGAAACTGTCTTTCAAGTTGTGATTTGCATAAATCTAATAGACTTTTGCAGCTGTGCTACTTATTTCTTAGTTTATACAATAGACACAAGTAATGGTAATGATTTAGATTACTCTAGAATTCCGTTCATTGGTGTTGCACAAATAGAATATCTGCTTACATAAAAGAAATTTCTATTATTTCAACTCAGTCTATTATGACACTTATATCTAAATGCCTAATAAATTGAATTCTATGATGCAAAAGCTTGTGGAAATCTTTAGTCATTTATTTTTTAAACTTATAAGTAATTATAAGTATTTGTACTTGACAAACTTGATTCACCACAGATTGTTTCTATTAAAGTTTAAAATTGCATCTGATACCAAAACCTTGTATGCTTTACATTTGGCTGAATTGTATGTTTATATTTTTCTCTCATTATCTTGGATTTTACCTTAAGACTTGTCTAAAAGACATTTTCATTGCCTGAATAACTGAAAAATAATTGCTCACTGGTAGCATTAGTTGGTGAGGAATATGTATATATATTAATATACTTAATAGCTCTGTTATATTACATTGAGCACTATTTTATTAACACTATGGTTTGGTTATGTCCAATGAGCTTTGTCATGAATTAGGACTGTCTTGGAGTTCAGGGTTCCTGGTCATAGAGGTTGAGGTAGACCTAGAAAGACATGGAAGGACTGCATTGGGGAGGTGGGGGGGGGAGTGCAGCTTTGTCCATATTACCCCCCTTGACAGAGATGCTTAGAAAGAAGTAGTGGGAGCTAACTGACTGCTGCTTATTTCAGTCACTGGGAAACTTACAGCAGTATAATCAAAGCTCCAGATCTTGATTTGTTTCAATGTGCAATATTTTATATATATATGTGTGTGTGTGTGTGTGTATTTCCGCGTATATGGTCACCTTTAGATAAAGCAACATAAAAAATATAGGAAATTTTCAGAGAGTGAAAGTAAGAGAAAAAGATCGGGTATGGGGGGGGATTGAGGAAAGGATAAAAAGAACGGGGATTAAGGCATCAGAAGATGTTAATTGACATTTCATTTAAATTTTTGAAGATATAATTATCAGGAAAGCAAGTAAGAGGAAGGGAGTTCCACTGATGGGAAGTGCAAGAGAAGAAACTGTTGGAGTAGAAGAGGAGATTACATTTAACTGTTTCAACAGTAAAAGGGTGGGACTGAGATGCCAACCCAGTAGGACACTTAAATTCATGTAGTCAGAGCACAAGTGAAAATAGCTCATCATAATAGTTGTTGCCATGAAAATATTTGTAGAAAAGAGAGACAGAAACCAAATTACATCTATGAGAAAGTGACTGGAGTTGAGATGCCAAGTCAGGACCGATCACATTGCATATCTGTCTTTGGATTTTGTCGAGAACCTCGAGACGAACAGCAGGAGCAACAGACCATATATTGCAACAGTATTTCATGCATGGATGAATGATAGATTTGTAGATGTGAAGGATGAACTCAAATGAGAAAAACCTTCTGGCACAACACAGAGAACCAACTTTCCTTGCAATAGATGCAGCTATTGATTCAATGTTGTTGTTCCACCTCAGGTCAGTGGAAAACGTGAGACCAAGAAGGTGTAGTGAGACACTCTTGTGAAGTTGAGCATGAACCATGCTGATAGGAGTCAGAGAGGCTCCTCTATGGTAGTTAAATGAGAGCAGTTTCGTTTTGGAGACATTAAAATTTATAAGCCATTTTCCATAGATTGGAGGTCCTTTTTGAGACCAACGGACAGGTTAACTTTGTCAGCAATGCCGGATTTACTATTGAGACAGGAGTAAATGGTAGTGTTGTCTGTGCAGATGCCTACTTGAGAACTGATGATGCCAGGAAGATCATTGAAGAAGATCAGAAACAGTGTAGGATAGGGCCTTGAGGAACACCAGTGTTTGTATGAAAGGAACTGGAAGAGAATTCATTCAGAATAACCTTCATTTCACAGTTTGATAGGAATGATTGATTAAATCAAATAATTGTCTTGTAATACAGCTTATATACAAGGCTAGCATGACAAAACCTGTCAGACGCCTTTGAGATATCTAAAGCCACATCTTGAGCTTTGCCATTATTATCAAGAGCTTGGTATGGATATTCAGTTATGGCCATAAGCACATTAGAGGTAGACTAGGAAAATTTGAAACCATATTGTTTGTCAGAGAGTACATCGTGAGAATTAAGGTGCATAACCAATTCAGCATTGATTAAAACCTTGAGGACCTTACTGAAGAGTGGTAAGGGTCTGGTGTTATTGGACTGGAGGGGTCAATCCCAGCATGCAGCACTTTTGGAAAGTGCCTGAAAACTATATCACGGGTTGACCCAAGCCTTGTGAGTGAAATTAGGTAAACGGAACCCTTGGGTACCGTCAATAGCTGTGCTTGTACAAAGTCACAATTCACTGTGGCCAATGGCTTGAGCATACTCACCTTGTTCAAATCGTTGATCACACTAGATAACACACTCTTTTCCAGAAACTATAAGGTCTGCTCAACATAGTTTCAGTATAAAGCACAGGTGGGTTCTGTGGGTGTTGAATAAACACAAATGCACCTGAGCAAGCGTCTGCAATGGGGATTGGCTAGCCGCCTTAGTAGACAGGTATCTTCAAATATGAGTGGCCAGCTATGCGCAGCAGCTGAGCAAGCAGGTGAGAACCAAGGAGATGAGTGCAATTTAACTTGGTATTTTCTTGCTGGGATGAAAGCCTCGATGCCAACTTTTACCCAGGAGGGGATCTCAGCTGCACATTTTTGAATGGGATGATTAAAAACCACATTCTAAGGGATGTCACAAAGAAAATCACGGAACAACCTCAGTCTGCACGTTGATAACAGAAAGATATTCTTTTAGTAGGAGGTTCATGGCTGGAAGAGGATTGGAAGGAGTTGTTAACAGACACTACCACATGATCAGAGTTGTCAAGAAGGCAGAGCTGTGTAGTATGACAGGAATCAGGGATAGAGGTAAAACAGATTGAGAAGGGAAATGTTACCATCAGGGTTACTGGGAAAATATATAGAAAAGTCAACCACTTGCGTGAGGGATTGAGTGATTGAAAAGTTAAGGGTTTGGGTGCCATCAAATTCAATTAGTGTTTAAGCCACATGGTATGGTGGATATTAAAGTCACCAAACATGAATATGTTTGCAAAAGGATGCAGAGAGATGGCCTTGTCTATATTATCGGAAATGTTATCGAGTACACAACAGTCTTGAGAGGAAGGGGAATGGTAGAGAAAGAAGAGATAGCTTACTGAATTGAGTAGAGATAGACGGAGACACATATATAAATGGTCTGGAGATCCCAAAGAGGGTTCCCTCACCAGCAGTAGATTGTCATGGACATAAACTCCCAAACCATGCCTGTGGATTTTAGAGTCCTTTCTATGGAGAGGAAGGTATTTACTGATCCTTAGTAATTCAAAATAAATGAAATAGTAAAAACAATTCTATATCATGATTTTCCTACACACATCCCCTAAAAGAGAAACAATTGTTTTGTTTACATTTCATCTTCTGATCTCTTGTGAATACTGATTTTCCTTGTTCTTCTATATCTAAACAGTTACAAACAGCCTGGTGTGCTAATAGCCATTTACTTATACTTCATCGACAGTTACAAAATACTGCTAATAACAGTAGGATAATGTACAAAAATAGTATATTCCACTTTCATTATATTTTTAATATTATGTTATCATAAATGTTATTACTAACATAATTAATACTACCCTGATGATTATTGAAAGTTTAATGAAAGATAAAGGTTGCTGTGAATGCAGTCATAACTCATTTACATTTTCTCAGCTGAGCTTGCATGGATATTGATATGGAATTATTCTTCAAATAGGCAATTTATTATAAAATCATGTCAGTAATATATAAAGTAGAAATGGTTTTATTACTTTTATTATCAGTTTATTTGATAATGTAAATATTTTCATGTACATTATTGGTTATCGCACTGAGGCTGAGGTTAGCCTACCAACAAACAACACTCAGAATTGAAGGTTTCTTAATTAGAATTGTAGTATTTTAAGGGTGATTTTTGGGATTTAAAGTTTGTCTTATACACAGAAATATACAGTGTGTGTGTGTGTGTGTGTATATATATATATATATATATATATATATATATATATTTGTCCCCTTCAAAGCACTCCTTTTTTGAAGCTTGGTACTTTGTGGGATGATGTTGCCATTGCTGGAGACATTGTTGGAGCTTATTTTCAGGAATACCGTAGCACCTCGGTGTGGCATAATGGTTAGCAAGCTTGTCTCACTAGAACAATTACAATTGAGTAGTGAGTTCGATCCTCATTGGATGCTCCATGCCTTCGGCCTTATGCCACATCTAAACAATGCTTAGAAAATCAATATTTTCAGGAATGCCTTTCAGTAATGCAGTCACATGTTCCTGGATGTTAGGGATGTTAGTAAATCTTTGTCCTTTAAGGTCATTTTTCAATTTTAGGAATAGCCAGAAATCACAGGGGTCTAAATCTGTAGAATAAGGTGGATGACCAGTTTTTGGCATAGATTTCTTAGCCAGGAACTTGTAAATTCCAAACGCATTGTTTTTCTCATTTCCAAATTATTTGTTACCATCTGTTGCACTTTTTACTTATTTATATTCAGTTCTGTCATCCACTGCACACTTAATTTTTTATGTGAGTGCTCAAGTACACTTATTTTTTACTAACCAATAATATAAACAATATTAATTTCTATTTATAGATGGAATATTAAAGAAATATTAAGGAACTGTTTATATTTTAATTATACTATAGAAATACTTTACAGGTCATTTTACTAAAATAAGAATATTACATGTTTTGTTAAGTTAAAAGGATGAAATGAAAAATAAAACATTCTTTTACTGATAATACATCCAAATAATTTATATATGAAAAATATTTTTCAGTGTTAAACACTGGTAGTCAGAATAGTCATATTATAATTTGTATATTTTTATTCAAAGTTTCAGTATAAGTTATCAAATAATTAGTTTGTAATTGCAGTAGGTAATGTCTGCTTTCTTTTTAGGAATATCAACAGGCTGTTCATAGATTCTACTAATGAAGAAAAGACTATGTTTAGTTGTTTCTCTAAAATATTTCTAAGTATAAAGATAAATATAAAGATTTTAAAAGAATAAATAATGGAAGCTTTTTGAAAAAGCTAAAGTTTATTCTCTCTTCTTACAGTGAATGTATTTGGACCTATAAGCCAAGCTGAATTTCTTAATAACATGGGAATTGCAATCAGATTACAGGTAAGTATATATATATATATATATATATATATATATATATTTTATAGCATTATTGGTAATTGATTAGTGCTAAAGAAGTTGAGTGATAAATGTGCATATATGTATTAATTAAACAAAATCTACTGGAAACAGCTGGAGCAGTATAATTTGGAAGCTTTTAAATACATTTGTTGCTATTTTAAAATTCACACAATCTTTTCTTTAAATCAAATAAACTATGAAAACCAGTTGCCATGTTATAACACATTTCCAAAGAGATAATGTGCTCATACACTGTCAGATTTACGCAGTTTGCTTTGGGTCATCAAACGGTCAACCTTTAGTGGTTCTTGGGTCTTGTACAGGGTGAACATCATTGTTAAAAAAAAAATTTTTTAAAATCAATATAAGAATTAGATATAAGTATTGTAGGCAACTTTGCCAAAGAAAAAAAATGTCTTCATTGATAATAAATCAAAATGGCACTTGTGTGAAGAATAGATTTCAGAACTTATTGACATTAAAATAGTAGAATAATAGGTTTTGCTTCTAAATCAAACTTAGCAGAGACATATTTACAGTCATGTCTTTAAATTTGCTAATATCTTTATTTGAGCAGATATTTTAAAGAACAATCACTATTTAATTATTTATTTAAATATAATTAATGGTTTTACTTGATATAACCACGTTAAATGATCAATTTGTTTTCTAATTATTAATTTTCAATTTCATTCATGAAGCATTTTCTCTTAATAACTTTGGTTTTGTTCTTTGTTGGTATAGAGTTAAAATCTATATTTTCCTTATTCAAATTCAATTTTCTATATTCTAAAAAGGTTTCTTTAATTACTTTTATAAGCTTTTATTACTTTGTTAGATATAAATAACCATATAAATCAAAATCTTTTATTTAAAAGAAAATTTAAACAAAAATTTTCATAAGCCTAAGAAACCAAAAGAAAATAGTACCTTATAGATAGACTTCTCTGTTTTCATTGCTATTATCTATGAGAAGCAACTTTAATTAAGATTAAAACAGTATCAACAATTATGGAATGAATGGTACTTCAGGTAAGAAAACAATTGCTCTTAAAAGAAGGCCCTTGTAAGACTAAAAAAAATGCAATGATACAATAGTTGGACATTATTTGTTTTTATATGTTTATCATTTCATGATTTTTAGAATTTTATCAGAAATATTTAACTTTGTAATCTAAGTTATATTTCTATATAGAATAATTATAATTTCATGCCTGAATTCATGAGATGAGGAATTATTATACAATGATTTATTTCAACTCGTTTATAAGTGTTTGGTGCAATATGCAAAACACTTTCCCCTCCCCATTTTATAGGCAGAAGCACACAAATGAATGTTGTGATTTTTTCCTAACCGATAAAATAGACTGGTACTTGGTTTCATATGACTCAGTCCCAGTCTGTCTTGTTTCGAAGTCAGGATGCTACATTCGCTTGTGTGAATTTGCTTTTGTGCATCAACCCCAATTCTTAGTTTGTGAACTTTTAGCCATATTACAGTTGCTTTGCCTTGCATATATTGTTTACTTGCTTTATATTATTTTTTGCCTTATTCCTTTCTTTGTTATTTGCTTATTGCAAACTTTGTCAGTTCTATTTGTCGGACATTTCTGTTACTTATTTTGCATTTAACTATGGCTACTCACTCCACAATAAGTTGATATTTGGGCCAGCCTAAATTTTGACTATAATAATCAAGATGATTATATCAATTCAAATAAATCTTTGTATGGTCCAGTCACACAACGAAAGGACTAAATTTTGACTAAATAGGGTACTACCATTATCTTAAAAGATACGTGGATGCCTACTATTGATTCATTTTTTTTTTTTAAAGTGATAATTTTATTGTTTAAATTTCCTGCTGATGTTTTGTTTGCTTTATGTGCAGGTTCTTCTTCAGAAAGTACAGAAGCAGCAACGCAAGGACCTGATATCTGGCTACAAAATGTTGACCGAGGCAACTCAAATGGGACAAAGATACAAGTTTTTATCTTTCATGCAAAAAAAGAAAGAATCAGAATACAAACCAGCTGGATTTGTCAATCTAAATATTTAGTATTTCATTGTAAGCTCAATGAAAGATTACCACTTACACTGATAAAATCCTAAAAAATGTTACCCTTTGCAAAAAGAAGCAATGTAACACATTATTTATGTAACATTTTTAAAAATTATCTAATCTCTACCTGATAAATAAAATCAATAGTAACTCTTCTTTGCACAACATTGTCTATTAAGTTGCTAAGCTGTGAAATGCAGTCTAATTTTTTTTCTTTTTCTGTCAACTTTTTTTTTTATATAATAAATTATTTTTAAGAATAATGTAAAGGTGGCATTATACATTTTATTTGTATTTTAAGAAATTCAAAAAAAATGTTGATGTCCCTTATTAAAACAAAAAAATTTTAAGATTAGCCTAAAATATTAGTTCTATATTTTCAGATAGTATTTATTTCTGTCTATATTTCTGAGAGGAAGTATTGTAATTATTTACATTGTTCAGACTGTTGTCCTCATCTTTGTTGACATTCATGATGTTTCGGTCATTGTACACTCTGGCCTTCTTCAGGTGATTGGAATTTTGAACTGAACCCTTTATTTGGAAATAAAGGGTTCAGTTTGAAATTTCAATCACCTAAAGAAGGCCAAAGCATACAATGGCCAAAATGTTGTGAATATAGCAATAAAGGTGAAGACAATAGTCCGAACAATTTAAGTAGTGTAAGTATTTATTTGATATTAATTTTTTTGATTTAAACATATAACTAAATCTATATTTAAATCTAAATACTGTTTGTTTTTTTTTGTTTTTTTTTTCAATGACATTTTTTTCATGCATTTTATATATTAACTGCTTTGTAGATGTTATCCAATGTTTGGTGTAATATTAAAGAATCTATAGGCAACATTAACTCTTTCAAGATCTAAATCACATTGTGCATGTAGATGATCTACATAAATGTTCTATAAAAAAAATAATCTATAAAAGTTGTCAATTTAAAATAACTTAATTATTTTTCTTGAAGTGTAGATTTTTGAGGGTTATATTCTACACAAAATCTTAGCAGATTATTCCTTTAGTCAAAAATATATCCCCCAAAATTTAGTATTTTCTTTGCTCCTCATTTGTTATCTTGTTGCTTTAAACACCACAATTTTATTATTAGCTTCTGACAAAGTAACCAATATTCTAATATGGTCATTTTTCTTTGTATGCACTGTTGGCATGAATTTTTCACCACTGTATTCATTTTGTGTAAGAACTGTTAGTGTTTGTTTTTTATGCTGACCAAATTACTTGCTTAAACAATTAACTAGTAAACAATAATAGGACCTGTTTGAATTGATGTGATTTGCAGAGATTTAATTACTCTAATAAGAAAAAATATTAGGTAGTCTGTGTTCTAAAAAGAAAAAAAAACGAGTACATAACAAGTGCAGTTTATATTTTTTTATATTCAATTGATATCACTGGTCATTCTGAATTCAGTAAAATGGCAAGCATTGATTTACAATAGGAAAAAAGCTCTTCATTCTTCCCTTTCTATATATGTAATTTTTATTTAAGCAAAACATCACATTGATTTTGGTTTTGTTTTTCTATTAACTAGATCTTTTTTTCTCCTAGATTAATTAAATATTTTATTATAAGATAAAACTGTACTGCTTTTATGTTTAAAGAAGTGATCATTGTTTTTACTTAATCTTTATAGCAATTTGATTCTATTTCACACTACTATTCTCTTAAACTTGAGACAAAATTAGCAACATTTCAAACATTACATATTCCTAAAAGATTAGATTAAATATTTAATGATATTTGACTTATAACTTGTACGAAATACAAGTGCCACTTGGGACAGTCATGCCAATGGGAAATTTTTAATTATAAAGTGAGTGTGTTGGTTTAAACAAATACTCCACCAGGTATTTTTATATAAGTTTAATACATATGGAACAAAAATCATACCACAGAAAAAATTACTTGAAAAACGATAAATGTGCCAAATACAAACAAAAAAAAAACTGAACACCATGCTGGGTTTGGGAGGAATTGAAGGAAATTATTAAATCATGCTGGCACTTGTATTTGCTACATAAAGACTAATTTTCTCTTTCTAAAATTGTGACACCTGTTAAAGCTTATCACTTTAGATCAGTGTTTCTCAATTTTTTTTACTACACTTATAAAATAACTAAAACTCTGAGGTGCACTTTAAATTTTTAATAAGGAAAAATTAGTCATGAAGTTTGAAAATATGAAATTTTAGTTTAGCATTCTCAAAAAATAGCAGTACAGTTTTTTTATTTAAGTGATTATGAATTTAGTGAGGCTGGTAATGACATATTTAAATCCCTGGAGGAAGGCAAAAGGACTATCCACTCCTTAAGGAATTTATTATCCAGTTTAAAATATCAAATGACAAAGACTTAGACATGGAAACCATGTGCTTGGCATCTTTAATTCATAAATTACTCTTCTGTTGGGACATACTAGTGTTTTAGATAATTGGCATTTGTTCCTGATTTAATATGACTTATGTTTCAAGAGTTACAATTTCAGAAAGAAAACAAAAGTCACCATTATAATTAGATTGTATGTAACTAAAATTGTAAGAAAGCATATTTTTCAAGATAGAATTTTTCAGCTTAAACTAGAAATCTCAGGAAAAACTGAAAAAGATGAAGTCAGAAATAAAAGAAGCAAAATTTGTAATTACATATTTTTATTAAGAAATTTGAGAAATAGAATATGTTTCATTGAAACTAGATTTGATTATGTGTTTCACATTTCTATGCTTTATCATATTAAAAACAAAAGAAAGGAATGTATGTATGCTTAAATAACGAGTCTCAGTACTTTTTCTTAAAGCTGGTGTTCCTTGTAATTAAAGAAGAAAGAAAATGAATGACTTAAAAAATCCATTAACATTTATTCTGTTTCTTTTCTTAGACCTAAAAACATGTGAATCTTGTACTTTCCACCCTTTCTGAAGGATGGACAAGGAGTTGCCTTGGATTCATTTCAGAAAAAGCTATATAAATTTCTTCGCTTTCAAACTATTCTGAAAATGAGATGAAAATTTGATACAAAAAAGCTAGGAAAAATGTATTAACAACTTTCAACATGAACTAAGAATTATAAAGAAAAGATACAGAATAAATGTTAACGGCTTTTTTAAAAGTCACTCAGAAGCCTAGAAAAGCAAAATACATAATCAAATTTTTGTAATGTTGATCTTCCTACAATGGTCCATTTGAGTTGAACAATTTTGGGGAATTGGGAATAAATGCTGAAATATGGTAAAAATGAGTACATGAGCAAAAATGGTTGTGAACCACTGATTGAAACAAATCTGAAATGTTTTCCATTTGTCAAATTTCTTAAAAACTTTCTCAGAATTTTATATCCTATTTTAAATACATTTTTATTTATGAAAGAAAATTGGAAGAAAATCTTGTACTACTTGTTCCTCTGGTTTATTTCTATTCATGTTATTGACTTTATATTTGATCATTTGTACTTTGATCACATTACAATACTTTGTACATGTGTATCTGTTTGATAAAGATTTTAAAAACTTGCTGATACAAATAAGATCAAGATTTGTACATTCAAGTAAGTGAGCCAGTCATGGAAGAGTGAATGAGAATAAAGAGGAAAGGAACAATTTATCTAACCAGTTCAATAAACAGGAAGGAATATTAATAAGTTATTCTTTGGAACAAACTTTACAAAGATCTTTAATTAAAAAAAAAATCACGTTGGAATCGGATCTAAATCAGAGGTTCTCATCCACTGGGGGAATTTAATGGGGGAACTGGGACCACAGATTGATAGATTCAAATTGTTTTAATATTGATCTTCCTATCATGGACCATTTTGGTCACACAATTTTTGGGAATTGGGAATAAATTCTGAAATATGGTAAAAATGAGTACATGAACAAAAATGGTTGAGAATCACTGATTAAAACAGATCTGAATTTCAAAAGAAATACTTAATGTTGAACAATTTATGTGCATACCTACTCAAGAATGTTAGTGAGATTTATTAAAAAGTCATCTTAAAGGGAAAGCTAACTTCAAATCAAAGCAGAAAAAAGTTCTTTCTATAAACAGTAAATTTTTTAAAAAAATACTCAAATAACTACTTACAAATGTAAGGTGTGGTATAGCTCATTTGATAAAAATGCTCTTGTAATAAAGATATGTTGATTTTTGTCTCATGTTCATACCTTTGAATATTGGTCCTTTTTATAATATAACAAAGATTCAAACTTAAGTATTGATATCTTGACTGTGGCTGTGTTTGTTTTTGAGGTTTATGTACATTTTTTTTTTAATCTGGTGAAGTTCTAGGATCTTTAACCAGCCATAGTGATAATATACAGGAATCCCTCAATTAGTATGGCTAATGTGTACCTCAGTAACTATAAAAAAATTAATTTTCAATTACAATGTTTAAACTGAAGAATGTTTTACTGTACTAATCAAGTATTATGTATGCACTAATTGAATTTTGGAAAATAAAAATTTTAGATCACTAATCAAAAATGCATTAAACGAATGTGCACTAATCAAGAGATGACTGTAGTTGGTTTGGATGTGATACAACTGGTGACGATAACTTGTATGAAAAGTTTTATCAGGAAAATTGTTAAGTAACCAGTTAAGACTTAGATTAGTGGTTCCCAAATGGTGTGGCACACCTCATAATTGCTGCAGAATGATTAAAAGACAATCAAAGATTTAGAAACAGTTTCAAAAAATTAATTTGCCAAAAATAAATATGATTTCCAAATTTCAAATATTGTTATGGATTACTTGTAATTGCATTCATGAATCTTAGTATAAATAGTTATAAATAATTAATGGCTGATTTTATCATTATATTTTTGCATTATATCAAGTTTTAATATAGTAACTAGTGTCTGCAAATTGGCAAAGAGAGTTATCAATGATAATGTCCTTACTTTGAATCCACAATTATCTCCCTTTAACCCTCACTCTTTTTTAAAATTTTTAAATTTACTTCCTATCATATAAAATTTGGTGAGGTGTGAGCAAATTTTAATTCCGAAAATTCAGCCCAGAGAAAAAATGTTTGGGAACCACTGCTTTAGATAATCTGTCAAATTTCCTACACCGAAAGTGTTATCAATATTCATAACCAAATATTGTGTGTGTTATGCAACACTTTAAAATTTCATGTCAGTAGGAAAAAAAACTCTGACCTATATGTGTGTATGTTCATTTATAAGTACATGAATAGTTATAATAATGCTCAAGTAATTCTAGATAAGCTCGAATATTATGATGGTCACTTTGCAATGGTTTATTTACATTTGTTAATCTTTTTTTCTGATCTGATAAATTTTGAATTGTGTAAAATAGTTTAGATAACACACTTGAGTTCTTTATACAAATAACATTTGTCAATCTAGTGTGTGATGCCGAGTGGGATTCTAGACTCATTACAAAGTGACTCAATTCACAGGATGTTGATTTAAGCAACGGGTGTCTTGAGTCACCTGTTTGAATATGGAATTTTGATTTTATTAAATCTTTACAAATTAAATTTTATATGGAAAAAGAAAATTTCACTGGTACAGCTTTATAATGTAGGACCTGGTGCTAATGTTTCCATTCCAAGATATAATAGGGTATGAGATACATGTCTGTAAAAATTATAATTTCAAACAAAATACTAAAAAATATCTTAGTGAATGAAATAAATAAAATGAATATAAACATTATTTTTTGTAAACTTTTATTTGTTTCTTTGGCAGAGTTAATTTTTTACCACTCACAGGTGAGCAAAAAAAAGTTATAATGAAATAAGTAATATTTTAATAAACAAGTTTATTGAAATATTATTTTTTCTTTACTACAAATTAAATATATCTTTTATTTTACGATATGTTAAAGAAATGAAAATATTGCTTATTTTATTAAAAATATTAACTATTCTAAATTAGAAATAACATTTTTTTTTTTTTTTACTTAATATTACTATATTAATTTTTCTACTCACAAGCCAGTCATGACTTTTATCCTACACTAACAATGAATCTCCAGCAAATTTGGACCTTTATGCCTGCAAAGTGTTGAAATACATTTTTTTTCCCTTGACACCACTATTATTTTAATTACCTTCCACCCTTAGCAATGTTCATTGTTTTAAAAAGTGATTATTAGAATTGTAATAAAACCTGAACATATGAAAATGAATTTATACACTTTAAAGACTATTTGTTTATTTACAAGAATAAATTTATATTTACAACATAATACAATTAAAACTGACATCCATTAAACATGGCACGTGGAACTAGAACAGTCTACCCCAGTAAGTGAAATAAAGGGTTCAGTTCGATATTCCAACCACCAGAAAAACGCCGGAGCATACAACAGCCGAAACGTAATAAATATGGTGACAAAGATGAGGACAATAGTCCGAATAATGTAAATAATCTACATAATACCTCATCTCAGAAATATAGACAGATAACAAAGAAAATGTATAAATTTACTTTCACATGTTTAGGTTTTATTAAAATTCTAATCATTGTTTTTTAAAACAATAAACATTGTTGAGGAGTGAAGGTGGTTAAAATAATAGCAGTGTCATGAGAAAAAGCATTCTTTTGACACAGTTTTTTTTTTTTTTTTTTTTTTCAGGCATGAAGGTCTAAATCTGCTATATATCTCCTATAACTTGTCTTCCATGACTTTTTTTTCTTATAAATGAGCATATACAGTGAAGATAATGCAAGTATATTGTTATTAGCAACATGATTTGTTCAATGACTTGAAGAGCAGGGAAAAGGAATTGTATAAATTGAAAAAACCTTTTAAATCTAAATAAAACTGGTTGAAAAATAGAAAGACTTTTGAATTGTTGTATTATTCTGTACAAAGTTTATTCACTATATTAAAACTGAATTATTTAGAAGTAGGTTAGAAAAGACAAAGTACCCTTGACAAAATGATTGCAAATTATTACCACTATAGAGAAGGCTATTAAAGTAATAATACAAATGACAATGGATGAGCATCAGATAAAATATTTCTTTTGATACAAAAAACAACATTGGTTGTTTTCAATTTCCTTTCTGGAGGTGAGTTTTCTTTAAGAATTTTAAATATATCTTGCATTTTTTTATGCAAAATACATAAAGTGCTTTTCAATTTTATTGCTTTTTCTGTATTTGCCATTGGGGCATTGTATGATTTATGTATATTCTTCATATACGTGGCACTACCTCAGCCTTTCATTTTTCTTTTTTTAATTACTTTGTGTCTGTGTTTTACTGTTTCTCTCTCCCTGAGTATCTTTTTTTTACTTCTTACACTTTTGCTATTTGTCATTCTGTCAGCTGCTATTGATTTCATGACCCTGGGCTGCTAATGAAAGTTGCGTTTTGTATGTGTAAATATCTGTATTAATTGACTCACCTTCACAAATTATTTGAATTTAAAGTCATCAGTTGCTGCTTATTGAAGATTTTAGGAGCTGTCAACTTTGAAGCACTGTTGACAATTTTAGGAAATCTGGCATCGGATAATGAATTGATGAATGGTCCATTTTCATTCAGTTCCAACCATTAACTTTATTGCAAGGATAAACAAGATTATAATATTCCTGACTCAAATATCATTCTTTTGATTTCATCTTGGAAATGTTTTGACTGTCAAACAAATTTGGCTGAGGCTTTCCACATTTTAGAATACTTAGTTAACCTGTCTTAATTTCAAGGAAAAGCACTTTTATTAAATTGCCGTTTTCTCATTGAACAATCCTTTACAAGCAACTTTGTCAGTTCGAATACATCCCTCAGATTGACATATTTCACCAAAAAGACTCATGGCTTGTAGTGCTGAATCCTCTTGGTTAACTCTGGGTTTGAAACCTAATGTCACACCTACCCAACAGTTTTTTTCATTTTTTAGTCATTTCATTCCAAACAAGGTGATAATGCCACTAAGATGCAAGGTGTTACTGGGAGTGAAAGAATATGAGAAGACTTTAGTAAGGGGGGAAAAAAGAACAGTATTCAGGAATACAGAAGATTACAATTGACATTGCATTTAAATTTTTGAAAATTGTAGGTGGCAAGGAAGCAAAAAACCAGGAAAGAGTTCCACAGGTGAGAAGTGCTATAAAAACAAAATAGAAAGTTACATCTAATTAATTTTAGCAGTAAAATGCTGCTAATCTAATAGTACACTTAAATTTATGCAGTCAAGATACCAAGAAGAACTCATTGGAATAACTTCCATGAAAATAGTTCTATAAAAGACAAAGGGAAAATATTACAGCAGTGTGAAAGTGACTGAAGTTGTGATGACAGTTTAGAATTGATTAAAGACCCTTCTTTGGATTTTGTTGAAAATCTTGAGATAGAAGGCCGGAGCACTGGATCAGATATGGCAGCAATATTCAATGTGTAGATGAATGGTCAATTTATAAATGTGTAAAGTGTCTTCTGACAAGAAAAATTGTCTGGCATGACACAATGAACCAACTTTCCTAGCAAATGATTTAATATAATCGTTTCATGAGAGTGGAAAATGTAAGACCAAGAAAAAAGATCAAATGTTTTAGACTTAACCTGCTTACTATACTGACTAATAGTATCAAATTTACATATTCTAAGCTTTACTTTGTTGCAGGATACTAGTATGTTTGGATAAAAATAAGTCACCATTATGTGGGAATCAAGATTTTGGATAGTAAATATTTATGGCTTCCTGGAACATTTATCCCACAAGCAATATTGGCAGACTCGATGTGAGTTCAGGTAAAAATGAGTAAGACAAAACAATAAATATAAAACAAATGACAATGCATGTATTAACAAAAGTAATTACAGGTGTAGACAATTGCAGTGAAAGGAAAAAAACATTTAAACAAGTTATAATAAGAATGTTCTTGTTTGTGTGTGTATGCATATGTGAGAGGGTACATAAATCAAAGGAGGACCATAGAAGTGAACACACCTTGTCAACAGTGTTCCTATCTACATGTGATTACATCTGAGAGCCAGAATTAAAACAGCTAAAAAAGCAGAGTAAGAATATTGCCTATTTATAGTTTTGTTTGTGTGTATATTTATATGTGAGAGGGTACAAAGAAAAGTCAAAATTTAATACTTTTTTTTGGCATGTTCCAATTGGTTGAGAAAGGTCACATGGTGTGCTTCCTAATACATTGGTATGAGGTAACATCAAGTCTACTTTTACACTTGATGAAAATGTAGTTGAGGTAATTTGAAAGTGTATTGATTTTTATGTATTTTCAGTGTCCCAATGTTGCAGGATGCTAGTGGTATGGTCAGGTAAATATTAGTCACTATTATATTACAGGAATCAACATTTTGAATAGTAAATATTTATGGCTTCCTGGAACATTTATTCCACAAACAATATTGGCAGGCTCAATATGAGTCCAGGTAAAAATAACACAAAACAATAAATATAAAACAAATGACAATACATGTATTTAGAAAAAGAATTTACATGTGTAGACAATTGTAATGAAAGGAAAAAAACAAGTTATAAGAAATATGTGCTTGTTTCTGTGTGTGTTTGTGTGTAACAAGCATGTGTGATAGACATGTGTGTATATGAGTGTGGGAGAGAGTTCCAAAATCAAAAGAAGACCAAAGAAGTGAATGTGACTTGTAGGCAGCATTCCTATCTACTTACAACTACATCTGAAAGCAAGGGTTAAAAAGATAAAAAGCGAGAATATGATTGCCTATTTATAGGCATAAAGAGCGCCTCCTAGCAGGTGTTTTGGCAAAGGCAAGTGGGATAACCTACAACTTAATCTGGCAGAAAGTTATGAATTTTTCCAGTAACTGGAATTTCTAAGAATTTTGTATTTGGTGTTGCTGATATATCTGGGTTGGAGCTGTTCAATCCTTGCTTTTCAACCTTGATAGAGCTCAAAATTGTTTATATGGTTTTGTGGGTGGTGACATATTTTCCATTCTACAACCTCTTTCTCACAGATACAATATTGCAAGCCTGTTGCAATTTGCTATTTCCATGGCAAATGTTCAGATGAGCTTCATTCCTTAGCTCCACCAGTTCAGACCTTTAAGAATAAAAATACCATTGTAAACAATGAATCTTTAAAATAAAACCTTATCACTAATATGGTGATTATTAATGCTGCTAACTGTAAAGAAACAAAAACAGGAGTTTAATTTTTTTTTAATATTTACCAGAAGGAAACTCTCCATCTGCATATTGTAGAAATTGCATCCAAATTCTTTCAAAGACTTCCTTTTTTCCCAGTGAGGTTCTGCAATAATAGAATTACATTTTTTAATAATTTTCCCACACTCATATAATCTGAAATAAAAAAACAAGCAAAATGACACAATTTTAAAGAATGTTATGAAAAAGAAACAAAATAAATCAAAAGATGGAAAATGTATTGTAAAATAATTTTTTTAAAACACAACTCAGCATAAATATTACTTTTTGTCAGTTGTGTTCATATCTCAACCTTGTCTATAGCATAATTTCTTCTTGAATTTCATTGAAATTTATTATGTGACCACATTACTGCTAGAAGTTTGTCTATAAGCAACTTTAAATTGAACAAATTTAAATAGCTCCATGACTGAAATTGGTGTGGTTTAAGCAACTAGAAAAAAAGAGAAATGTAAAATTAAACAAAAGCTGTTACTAAATGTTATTTTAAATTGTATTCAAGAATTCTACCAGCTTAGTTACAGTGAAATATCTTTTTTTCTAAGAGCCAAGTATCAAGAATTTAAGCAACAAATTTTTGTGTAAAGATTAAGCATTCCGAGTACAGGTCAGAATACTACATTGCTTATAAAAAAATTGTAATTGTAATATTGAGAAATCAAAAATCAAATTTTCCAATCTTATTAAATTTTATTACATTTGTTTGCAGTAATCATCAAGTGAATATAAAATTTTAAAACAGCATCAAATTTAGAATATAAACTGGGCTTGTGCCACATGCAACCCTCATGGTGGGGGTAGCTAAATATACTAGCTGTTGAGTACAAATCAGACTTACACAAGAACTACTGATCTTCCAATAGTAGCACTCAATACTGGATTGACTTGCAATGACCTTGTGCATAACTTTTACCTTTATTCTTATTGTACTGGTTTTTTACAATAAACCTTTACTTATTTTATCAACCTTGTTTTTCAAGTTTATATTCCTATTAACACAGAATATAACATAGACAAAGGCTTAGTAGGCGGTTGCTGGTTAATTCCTTCTATTGTGTGCATGGACAAGGCCTTAGTGGCTGCTGACTGTCTCTCTTGCGTTGTGTGCATGTGTGTGTGTGTGCGTACGCATGTGTAGATCAAACTGGCTTCCAAAATTGTTTTGAACCTTGAGAAGTAGTAGGTTTTTACTTTTTATATATTTGTAAAGAGATTCAAAATCTAATTTCACAATAAATGTGTGACCTTTTTGAATACACGGTTAGCATTGGTTAGCAATTTAGCATTGGTAGCAATTCAAAGGCATACTTGGCTGCTTCAGCTACTGCAACCTGAGTAGTGTGAAAACACACATTATCCTGGAGCAAGAGTACACCTGCCCTCAGTTTCTCTCTGTGTTTCAACTTGATTTCTTCCTTCAGACATCTTAATTTTAGTGCATAGTACTGTCCATTAATAGGTTTTCTTTTTTTCAGGTAGTTTATCATGATTACACCTTCAGAATCCCAAAAGATAGACACCATCTCCTTGAGAAGCTGCTTTCTTGAACTTCTTTGTCGGTGAAGAACCAGAATGTTTCCACTGTTTTCTTTGAATCTTGAGTTACTAATTAGAAGTGAGTTATAAATGTCCTGGAAATGTCAACCCTTTTCAGCTTCTACTCTGGTGTCAGCATTCGTGGGGCCCATCTTGAAGACAGCTTGCTTATCCCTAAGTTAAAACAGTATGGATATAACCAGAACTATGCCTATGGACTTAGCTATCTGCTGGATAGTAAGACGTCTGTTATTCAAAATTATATGCTGAATGATATCAACTTGTTCATCAGTGGTTGAGGTTTTTGGACGACCTGACTGAGGGTCATATTTTGTGCTTGTTCTACCCCACTTGAATTCTGCAGCCTATTTCTTTACAGTTGCATAGGAAGAGGAGGTCCTCAGCAAGTATATGTACCATTTCTTCATGGATTCCCTTTGGTGTCATACCTTTCTTTTGCAGATAATTTATAATTGCTTGGGCCTCAGTTTTGTCCATTTTTATATTTGTCACACACCTCTCACCTTTGTATGAGCTTCACTGCACAGAAATTAAAATCTGAATTAGTTTTTCTAGTTTTATAAGAAGTGGTAGTATGTTGCCATAACAAAAATGTTCATCTATGGCTCTTCTTTCTGGGTGAGGCTTAATACTTTTTCAACAAGCCTTGTACAATTAGCATTGTTACATTGTCATATCTTGGGAAACAAAGAAAATCTCTCTACCTTAAAGAACAACATTCAAAATCTTATCTTTTACTTGTATTAGATTGAGTCATAAGTAATTTATGTCTGTCGGAACCAGCTCTAATAATGAATGTATCATCCTAACTATTAAACATATGTGGCAGTTAAGTGGAGTAACTAACATATGATAGATTAGGTTGTCATAAGTAATTTCCATTTTGGGGGACCAGTTGTAATGGCAAATGTATCATCCTAACTACTAATTATAAAGTGGCAGTTAAGTGGAGTAACTAACAGATAGATAGATAGATCCTAACTATAAATCCTACATGAAAGTTAAGAATAAATTTGAAATACACTAACATAGCTTAGTGTTTGCAAGGCAATGGATTAAAGAAAAAATATTGTTTTTCTCCATGACAATGCAAGGCTGAATAACACAGGATAAAATTTGGGAGCCTGATTGGTCTGTTCAAGGTCATGTTCACATGACCTTGTACAAACAAATTATTACCTCTTTTCAATCACTGCAAAACACTTTAATGGAAAAAACTTTCTTTAATAAAAACCAGATTCAAGAGTTTGTTGAAAACATTTTCACATCAAAACCTGCAGAATTTTATTCAAAAGGTATCAAGTCATGATACCTTTTGATAAAGTCATTACAAAAGAATGGTAAATATAGAATTGAATAAAATGTAGTTTTAATTTATTTTTTGAAGAATAAAATGGATAAACGAAAAACAGAAATTATTTATGATTCAACGTAATACATGAAATCTCACCAACATCAGCAGAATATATGCAGTTACTTCAGTCACCATGCAAGTTTATTGTTTATATCCTAAAAGGATTTCTTAAGCCTAATTTAAGTTTGGCATAAGGCCACAAGTATGAAGCCCTCAATTTCTAGTTTTTGTTGTTGAAGTTTTATTACATTATTTTAACTTGGACTAATGTCATCATCTTTGTTGTTAAAATCACAACATTTTTTTTTTTAATGTTTTGCTCTCCAAACTTCTTTAGGTATTTTCCATTGGTGTATTACACCGAGACCATACTAATTAGATCATTACTGAGATGAGAAGTTATCATTATTTACAGTCGGACTAATGTCTTCATCTTTTTTGTTACAATTGTAACATTTCAGCCATTATGTCCTCTAGCCTTCTTCTGGTGTCTCTCCATTGGTGTATTACATTTGGTCTGTGTTGATTAGAAGAACGGCTGAAACATTATAATAGTAACAACAAAAATGAAGACATTAGCCCCGCTATAAATAATTGTAACTTCACATCTTAGAAATGCACTGCTTTTTATTACTTAAGAATGAAATTTGTCATTTTGAATCTCTTGTTGGGAGAAAATGATTTTTTATATACCAGAACAATGTTATCTAATCTAAGCATAAATTTTGTTACAACTACTTCTAAAACAATAAGAGACTTAATTAATACAAAACAAAATAACAATAACTAAAACTTGAAGGAGGAATTTACTCTATTACTTGTAATAATTGCCACAATGGATACATAGAAGAAACCTTGAGGAATTTATATAAATGATTATATGAACACAAAAGAGATTTTTTACTAAGTAACACACTCAGTGCATTAGTTGCTCACCGTAATGAATCTGACCAGCATTCTGATTTCTACTTTATATATTATATATTATATATATATATATATATATATATAATATTATATATATATATATATATAATATTATATATTATATATATAATGGAATATATAATATAGTATATATCAAAACACATTAAAAAAAGTCTAAAAATTCTCAGCATCCCTTTTTCTTCATGTGCATGTGTAGTCACATCAATGTAAACATTTAGTTTGATGAAGTCGTAAGGGACAAAGTGCATCACATGAAAATTGATTTCCATTTATTTATTAATTTTCCTAAATCTCTGATGAGAATATTTTGTAGTCATCAATAATCAAGCAGAAAACGGATAAAGGGAGATAAATAAAAAATAACTTTCGTTATTATATCATGGGAAAATGTGTGTGTGTGTGTTCCTTTCTTTCATTCTTTTTATGTATGTTGATGAATTATATTTCATTTTATTTACAACTAGCAAGGACTACCTGACATTGCTCAGCAATTCCACTTCTTTACCCTGTTACCACTTCCCAGAACAGAGAGCAAAAGTTGGATTTTAGGAGGCAAAAAGATTTGGTAGGTTTTGGTTGTTAAGCAAGCCAAACCGTTTTTCCAGGAGGAACAGTTACCAATTTTCATCCTGGACTCACTTTTAAATTGCATATCAAATTACTGCAAAGTCCTTGGATTCACAATGTTTGATGTTTTGCCTCCTGGTGCTAAGATGTAGAAAGATTCTGCCAATCCTATCCTAGAACATCCTACATAAGACTGCCTATAGCTAAAGCAATGTGAAGTTAGGTTGTGACCAACAACTGCCAGTGATTGTCCTTGAGACTTATTAATAGTCATACCAAAACACACTCTAACTGGGAATTGAAGCCTTTTAAATCTAATTGTAGAATCTGATAAAATAAGGGGTATTCTAGAAATGAAAGTCAGTTTTCCTTTTGCCCTACCAGTTTGTATGACAGCTTCAATGACATGAGGTTGTATGCATTTCATACAGAGTCTTGTTCCATTACATAATCTTGGAATATCAAGATTTTGGAGCAACATAATGGACATCCAACTTTTAGGCTTAAGTTGTGTGTTGGCAGACCAGACAATTCTAAGGAATTTAAAAATTTTGTAGGATATTGCATAGCCTGTTCATCATCCAAAGTTGAATCCACAGAATAGAAAGTTTTTTCCTCACCTGGAATTTCATTGAGCAGTTGTTGATTGATAACATGTGACAAGTCATTTTTAGGTGCTAAAATTGCTTTTTCAGTTAGTCATTCATGATTCACACGGTTTTCTGCCATATTTGAGTACACCTTTTTCTTCAGTTCTTCAAATGAAGAAACAATTGATGCTAATCTTGGAGGAATTACAATGTTGTCATGGCTGCTCTTAGCAATCTTGCCATCTTCTATTCTCAGTAGTAGAAATGCAAACTCACCATCCATTGGGTCTCTATTAAGATAAGCTCTCATGTTAGTATTTAACATTACTGTCTTGATGTCCTTCCATAAATATTATTTAATGCAAGCATTGAGTTCGTCAGTGGGGTTTCCATATGGAACAACTGGAAGTGTTTGTTGGAAGCCACCTGATAATAAAAGTGTAATGCCACCCATCAATGCATCAAATCTCTTGAGATCATGCAATGTTTTATCTAGAGTTTCAAATGCTTTTTATGTGCATTCATCTCATACAATCAATTAACAATTCTGTAAAATATTTTCAGAATCTGATCCACTGTGCATTTAGCAAATTGGATTATTGTCTCTGGTTAAGGACAATGCTGTTCTACCACCAGGAAGTAGAGTGGCTGTAATACCAGAAGAAGTTATGGCCACAGCTACTTTGAATTTTGATCTCACTTTGGCAATAATCAACTTAGTAATAAATGTCTTTCCTGTACCTCTTGGTGCATCAAGGAATATTAGACCACCTTGCTGTTTTTTACACAATCAAGTACAGCATGAGATGCATACACCATTATTATTGAGCTGTGTCAAACTATAATGAACAATTTCTTCTTGCTGATGTGGCTGAGAACTAATTTCACGTATCCATGCATTATTGACAAGATGTGTATAAGTTCAATCAGGTGAGTCAAGACCCAAGTTCATAAGAGTTTTGCCATTAATATGAGAAGTGATTTCGTTGATATCAGTCAGAGCCATATTGAAGATGACTTAGGAAAACTGTATATCAACTCCAGGATATTTATTGCATTTATGAAGAAGAAAATCATCGCTTAAGGATTCTTTGTGTGCATCCCAAAGTTATTTTGGATCTGACACTGCACATGTAGTCAACATGATGGCAAACAAATGTTTTAGTTTATTTGGCAATTCTTATATAGATGCTATCTGCAATGTAGCATTCCAGTGGTTATCATTCTCAAGGAGTCCATGGGCAATATATGCATCCCTGAAAATGTTTTCAAATTGACCATTTATACTTTTCAGGTCATTAAAGCTCTGTGGTCCTCTAACACAATGTAGAAGAAATCTCAAACAGAAACATTCAAATTGAATTGGATGCACTGTGTACATCCTGCCCAAAACTTCAGCTTTTTTTATAGCCTGGTAGTCTGGAACTGGTTTTCCTTATACTTGTCTTTTGAAGATGTTATTTTTAGTATCTCATGTGTAATATTCAGGAGCATCAACACACAAAAGGGTTTTTGCAAAATCATCACTTCAACACAATTTGAAGAAAGCCATCAAATTTGTTGATCATAGATTTGCAGTTCTATCTGCGTCATTACTTTGATTAAAGTATATCCTCTGTCCATTTTCTAGATAGACTGACTGTTGAATAACTTGGGGGATGATGTACATATATGTGGAATTTTATTCACATTTTATTTAAGAACTTATTTATGTGTGTCCACCTTTCAATAATTAATGCACTGTCCGCTGGTCAGACAGAATAAAATCAGCTTTCCACTTTATATTACAGATTATGTTTCTTTGTTTTGTGTCTTATAAACTCCATACCTGACATCTGCATTGCTGTATTATTCTGTTTGAAAAAATTTTTTTGTTATGTTTTTATTAAATTTTTAAAAATAGTATTTATTAATTAACATTAATAAGCAAAAAAAAAAAAAAGAATAACAAAAGATATTTTAGTCAGTTTTTTATTTTAAAATATAGTGGAAAAGCTTATAAGATCTGTGTCTAATGTGTGGTGAATATGAAATAAAAATAACTCTCTTGTCTCCACTTCTTTCAAATTTGGGAGCCTATGTGAAAATTTATTTTAACCAATAGAAAAGGGAGCTGCTTACAAACTGAGAATAAAGTATCAAGCCGATCTGAAATTGCTTTTTGATATAAATAGGCAAAGAAAGTGGAATCAAGGAGAGAGAGAGAGAGAGAGAGAGAGAGAGAGAGAGAGAGAGAGAGAGGAAGCAGAAAACTAGAGTTCCATGATATATGAATAACGCTGGTGTCAAATTACACACTGTTACATTATCAGCCTCTAATGAGAGCAGAGCAATTTCAAAGAACTCTGTTCAACTCCAAAGCTAAGTACCTTAAAATATATCTTTTAATTCGTGTTGAATACAACCATATAAATTTTATGTGAAAAACGAATTCTCTCAATTTGTTTTAAACATTTTGGTATATTACTTTGTATCCAATAATTTAATATGAGCATTTTCTCTTATTGACAATTCATTGAAACTACAAACTTTATTTGATTCCTTTTCCTGAAACAAGTGACTAACAACTTCAAATGTGTAAATTTGTAAATAAATTCCTTATCTTGTTTCATTAACTATAACATGTGTGTTTCCTCGTCATTAACACTCAATACTTCAAATGTAAAGAATCTTTTGGGATGAAACTGCATCATAGTCCTATAACTTTTGAATTGTTTTGCAAAATAAGTGTTGTCTTTGGAGTCTCACAGTGGGAAGTATTTCATCTGACTGCGTTGCTTCCCTTGAATTGTTGAATTTTTCTTCGGTGAAAAGAATAAAATAAAATCATTATCGTGAAATATTCATGCAAGTATTTGATTTCAATATAAGTGAGGAATCACTCCGTTCATTTTCAACATAAGAAGTTATGAAATAAGAGTCTAGTTTTTTAGTTAAAGAGTTTTTTTTTTCTGGGATAAGTTAAATGGAATTATCCATAGAGTAGGTACTTAAGACAAATACTGTGTTTTAATCAGTGAATCCAACTCATAATTCTTTAAAAGTAAAAAAACAACTTTTGCAGGAAATCGTCACATCCATTCAAGATACAATAACCTATTTCCTTTTTTTTATGGCTCATACTCCACCACTTAAACTTAACTGTTTTCAGAGTGAAATTCAACTTATCATCAATAAATCTTCTATTCAATAATTACTTTTTATTAATAAAGATTTTTGTAATTATTGTTTCTCATTGGTATCAGGCATCAATTACAACGATCTGATTTATATTTCTGGATTTGTTACCATAACAAGGCAAAAAATGGCACAGTATAGTGAGATATTTATTAGCTCAATACCATTTAGAAATTTTCAAACTTGACAAATAAAAACAATGTCTACTCCAATTTGCAATTTAATAATAAAAGCATGGGCTCTCCATATGATACACTCCCACTGCAGTAATTATATCTAGTATTAGCCCATGAAAATTCCACGGTTTTTAATCATATTCTGATGAATCCTAATTCTTAAGTTAATGATTGAGTAAAGTAAGCTTATGATGAATTCCATGACAATAAAATATTTTAAAGATATTTTTATGTTTATACATTCTTAATAATTGTCGGACTTTGTCCATTTCATAATAAAATATCTGTAGAAATTCCCCTATCGCATTGTCAAATATTTGAGCTTAACAGCTTGAATAAAATACAGAGACAGTCATAAAATATGAATGCTGGTCGTTAAGTGGAAAGATTTGAAAATTACACCTTTTTCCATTTCACTGGAACAAACGTTAAACATTTCCATGTGTCCTTCATTCATTCATTCATTTTCTCACTGAAACCAAGTTGTGCTTTTCCCCTCACTTTCCACTCAATCAAAACGTTAGTCCATTATTTACGAGACATCGGTTGTGCGAAATAACGAAGAGAGAGACAAGAAGCATAATTATAAGATGGGCTTATGTTTCAAGGGGAATAACTCCAGATATATTATTACATACTTTTTATTGAGTAATTTCCCGTTTTTCTTTATCTTCAAATTATTGAATAATTTTATAAATTAAACATTTTTAAATGAAAACAAAAATGCTCAATTTCAATTCTAATACTTCAATTAAAAATATTTTAATGCCAAAAGGGATTAATTTAAAAACTTACTAATGCAAATACTTCCATACCATAAAGCAAACTGACCTGCTTTCTTTTTAGTTTTTACTTTTATTTTTTTAATCAGTTCACCCGAGTATGGCCACTACATTGCCACTAAGACGCACTGAGCTACTGGAAGTGAAAGAGAATGAAAAGACTTTAGAACGAAACGGAAACACAGGCCTAAACAGAGAACAAGGATAAACCTCTACTCCCATTCAAAAAACTGGGGTGGAGCGTTCTCTGTTTTCTTTCTTTCAAACTCAAAGTTACCCCATTTATTTTTCTAAAAAACCGCCTCTTCTGGGCGCTCCCGAAGCCTATGAATAGGAAGTGACATTCTCTGTTATGCTTTTTCACCTAGGGACAGTATAATGTAGTTTGAAAATTTTATTTAAAAAAAAAAAATAAAAAAATGAAATCAATTTACAATACATTAATAGAAAAATAAAAGTTGTATATCTGTTCATTTTTAAATATTTACGTTTCTTCGAAATTTGCGACTTGCACTACATCCTTTTTTTTTTTTTTATCTTGGAGATGCGTTTCCCCTGGATTATACTTCAGGCAGAATATCAGAATATTGCTCTCATCCTAGACATATGTTAAAATTTCTGGATCTGTGGTAAATCTTCCGAGTTTACCTTGTAAAATATTTAATGCAATTTGTAAAAGACATCAAATTGTTTGATGTTGTTGTCTTAAGTAAAGAAAGTGATTCGTTTCCAAATTAAAAAGGACTTGAGTTTTTGACTATTGGAAAAAAATAAACTTGTTCCTAAGATGGGAAAAATTGTAAAAATAGTAAAATCGATTTGTTAGCCCAGAAAGCTAACATTACAAAATACTATCATTCGATATAAATAATTTTATTTTTATTCTTTCTTTTGTTAATCTTTTTAAAATATAAACTCAGTAATTTCAGATTATTTAAAAATTACAAGCCTAGGTTGAAATTTGTTTAATTAACTGTTCCTTTGCAGTTTAAAAAAAGAAGCAAGAAGCAAAGTTATAACATTATTAATAAGAAGAAACAATGTTATAAAATTAAGAATACAAGAAAAGAGAACCAAGAAATAATTTTATTTTTAAATGTAAAGATAAGAAGAAAAATGTAAAGTTACGAACATTTAAATGGGGAAAAATATGTTCTAAGAAAATTTGTCTGTTTTTTAAAAAAAGGTCTTTAATTTTATTTTTAACAGACTCCCAAAAATGTGAGTAAAATGTTTATTTTATTTATTTATTTATTTATCTTTTGTTACTGTATATGACATATGAAAAAAAAAATATCTCTTACAATAAAAATTTTAAGATCTGTGAACCCTTTTCTTTGTTGAATCTATTGAAAGATTTAAAAACGAATAGAGAAAAATCAAAGCGCATTCCCCTTTTTCTAAACGTTAAATATTTTTTCTACTGTTACAACCCTCTCCTCTCCTTTTTTTCAGTAGGTTGAATGCGTAGAAAAGCGCGCGCGCACGCACGCACGCACGCAAGTACCTTTCCCTTCACTTTCTTCCATGTTGCAACATTGTGTAAACACCTTTAGGACTTTACACCTACTCACACATTCTCGAACAATTCAAATGTTTTCTTATTTCCTATTCATTGCTTTGTCACACGCAACAATATTCTATTGTCTATGTATATCATACCCTTGTTTTGTTATAGTTATTTGTTTCTATACATAATTTTTTGTTGTTACCCGGACTCGCATTCCAACTCTGCCATTTTTGTTGTAAGAAAAATACCAGGAGACGCGTGTTTTCTAAACATATAGACTAGAGCACACCCGCAATATTCTCTTGTACGGGCATTATTATTATAAATGAATAAAAAATAAAATATAAAAAAAAAATAAATAAATAAAATAATAATAGTAATAATAATAATAATAATAATAATAATAATAATAATAATAAATAATAATAAAAAAAAATTTATAAAAAAAATAAAACAGTAACATTAAAACTTTGGATAGAATAAAGTAAATAAAAAATAAGAATAAAATTTCTCCCAGCATGCAACATTTTAATTCAGTAAAGGTTTAAAATGATTTTTTTAAAATAGAAAAAGCTTTCATTTTAGCTTTAATTGAAAGCTAAAGGATTTAAAATTTACAATTTCCTGCCAGCAAAACCATTTTGACTGTTTTCTGTTGGAAAAGGAGAGAGAGATGAACCTTAATTGAAATTAATTAGAAGCAATTTCTTCAAAAACTCGGAAAGTCCTGACAGATTGTGAGAAGCAGCAGATTGCAAATGTTACTGAGTGCCTAGGATGGAGAATTATTGCGGCCATGAATTCGCATGGATATAGCAACAAGTTAGGGCTGGTCAACGTAGTAATGTACTTTATTGAAAACAAAGGATTTCCATTGTCCTCATACGCTAGATTCGAAAAGAATCGGCTGCATATAATTTTTATGCTAGTTGCAATCAATCATTGAAGATGTAAAAAATTTGTCTTCACACTTGATGCCAAAAATGACACTGTTACTAGGTTGAAGCAGTTGATTACAGAAGTCACTGTCATACAATTACAATTGCTGGGAATCATTGGAAAGATGCTATCGGGGCCTTGAATGAGTGCTTTACTGACCTTACAAAACAAAACAAAACAAAAAACAAAACAAAACAAAACAAAAAACAAAACAAAACAAATCCACCGACACAATGAACATTGTTAAGGGGGTAATTGAAAAAAAATTAAGGTACTAACTGAGGCCTCGATGACTATTTTGTTACCTGAAAATGAATTTTTTGGAAATGTATTTAAAAAAATTATATAGATTCTTTGCTGATTCCACCCAGCAATGAACTGATATTTCGAGAAATGATAATTGTCTGCTTAAAAAGGATCATGGAAGTGTTAAGCAGGCAGTATGAAAAATCCTTCTCCACAGTAGAAGCTTCTTCCCAGCCAGTGCTAACTGGTGAGGCAGCACACCATGCTAACTGAAAGCATCATTGGTGAATTCTGTGGAAGAAAGAAGCTTGCATTTAATGCTTATGTCTCCAGCATAAGTGATACCATCAAGGCCATGCAGAATAAAGTCAGGAAATTTATCTGGATGCTAAACAACTCACCGATTATTTGAAGTTAGCACTGACTTACAGCAGAGAAAGAACTGTTCAAAAAAAGATTCGGCATCAGAAGGTACTTGAAGAAATTGGCCGGAGGATCAAGGTGAAGGGTTCAAAAGATGAAATGAGGAAGAGAAAGAAAATTCAGGGCAAATTAAAAGAACTTAAAGATGTGTCAATTGTTTCTCTGCAGATCGAATATCCACAATGTGCAGAAGACTTACAACAAATACTCACCTGTAACATGGTTGGCTATACCATCAGACATATTTGGATAACTGATGGCCTAAAAACCATGAATTTGTTGGCTTTATCAACAGTTTTGTAAATCCATTTTATGAGATTTATTACCTCAGGGGCGTTGTTGAAGACTGTCAATTGGATAAATATGAAGTAGGTACTGACTATGTTATGCCGGACTTATTTCTTGAAGCAGCCCAGCATTGATGATGGTTGTAAAGGCAACAAAAGAAAAAAATGCTGGCCACAAAATATTCCAAAAAGTCTTATCACTGTTATGTATGGTAGCATTTTTTTTGATATAATATTGAGGTACTGGGTTATGCTTAAATAAAATAAGTGTACAATTCACTAAATAATAATAAAATTTAAGTACTTAAAAAATTTAATAAATAAAAATAATTTTAACATTTCATAATCATCAAAATATAGCAATTAATAATAAAGAATAAAATGAAAAAAATAAGATCTTAATAAGTATAAATTAATAATAAATACCATGAAATTTCAAACTATACACTTACCTTTATTCTTACATTTTATATTATTTTAGTTAAAAATTTAATAACTGAGAGTGAGATAATTCATTTTTAATTTAATAACTGAGATAATATAATTAAAATTATTATATTATCTCAACAATTTAATAATTGAGAGTGAGATAGTAATCAAATTATCTCGCTCTCTTATTAAATTGATAAATGAGATAATACAATAATTTAATAATTGAAAGTGAGATGGTTATTAACGTATCATCTCACTGTTAATAAAATGATAACAATAATTTTATTATATTATTTCAGTTATTAAAAATTAAATTATCGAGATAATATTAATAAAATTATTATATCTCAGTTACCAATTTAAAAATTTAATAACTGAGTGAGATAATTTAATTATTAATTTAAATTTAATAATTAAAATAAATTGTAATAACAGATAATATAATAATTAATAAAATTATTTATCATATCTTATTTATTAAATAATGAAATGCCATTATAGAGGTAACTCAATAATTTAAGAAATGTTTATAGTATTTTAAATTATTATAAGAAAGCATCTTCAAAATTACCTAAAAAGATTCAGTAAAATATTAGATAATTACTGAAAATATTTTGTTAATTTTTAAACATTACCTGGTAGATAAAAAAAAGGTTCTTGCATAGAATTTGTAAATTTATGTCAATTCTGGTCCACCATATTTAAACTGTTACTTCATTCGGCAGTAAATTATATTGATGGATACGTTAGAAAAACAAGACCCTGCCGTCAAGAAATGCTTATATGCCATAAATAAGTAATATTTATTTCAGAAAAGTTTAATTTAATCTTAATTTTGCTAATTTTACGAAAATAACGTTACAGAATGGTATATTTTATTTTTGCGGGCTTTTTGAAACCGATAACTAAGTTTTGTTTACATTTCTGTTAAAAATGGCCGTTTCGATTGGTTTTTCTGAAGAATCGACTAAAAATCATTATAATTTCTATTTGAAATACACCACAGTACTTTGTTTTTTGAAATTAGAAAATTTAATTTCAATTGAAACTGGGGAAAGCTTCAAAAAGAATTTTTCATTTATCAAAAATACATTTAAACCTTAGGTATACCGAACTAATGGAGGTACCTAATTAAAATCGATCAAAACAGCCATTTTTGACACATTTGTAAACAAAGGTTAATTCTCGGTTTTAAAAATCTTGCAAAAATAAAATATATATTCCTGAAACGTTATTTGAGGAAAATTAGCAAATTTAAAGTTAAATTAATCTGATTTGAAACAAATATTGTCTACTTATAGCATAAAATGTTGTATACAAACATTTCTTAACTAAAGGGGTCTTGTTCTTCTTACATGTTAATCGTGTATTGACAGTCGATTTACAGCCTAACCTATTCATAGTTAAGTATGATGAAGCAGACGATAAAATTTGAGGATTTTTTTTTTTTTTTGCCTTAAAACTCGTGACCTTTAAATGCTAGATTTATCGGTTTGTACATCCATACTTCAGAAATTATGCACGTAATCACAGATACAAAAACAAATCGAGATTCTTTTAAAAATATTCGGGGTCGTCAGATTGTAAGCTTTATAATATATGATTAGTAGATATAGTCTTAATGAACAATATTTCCTGAGAATTATATAATTGAAAATGAATTTTAAAATATTAAGATTTTAAGATTTAAAAAAATGAAAACAAATCTTGTAAAAATTAATTTTTCGTCGAAGTTTTTTTTCTTTGGACAATATTGCTTTTAGTATATATTATTCATAAAAGAAATTAAAAGCTTCTCTAAATGATGTCTTAATTCTATTGTGTTTTATTTTTTATTTTTCGATTCAGAACAGATTTTCGGTAAGCCTGGATCCAATTTTGCAACAAAATTCGGTGATTTAAATTTTTCAAAGATTTATGCTTTTAATTAATATAGTTACTGAAATTATCTCGTTGAATTTCTCAAGTTTTGATAAATTAAGTAAGTGGCTGAAACACGTGTAAAAATATTTATACCAAGATTTTCTAATAAGAAAAATAATTGCATTCATTTGTGAATAAGTTCTGAAAATTTCATTAAAATTGGACAATTATTTGATTTTTGCAAGAATTTCCAAATTAATGTTTCTGCCACCGCAAAAAGAAGCCAAAATTTGCTAATTTCGAATGTTCTAAAAATGAGTAAAAAATGTAATTAAATAATCAAAAGATAATTTTGATATCCTTCCTCTTAATATTAACATAATGATTTTTTAACGATAAAACCATGTTTTCATTACATTTGAAGCATGTTTTCATATGCTTATTTTTAAGCGTTTTCGTGGAGTTACCTACTGTGAAGTATGTTTTTATTACTGTGAACATGAGGCTATTTCTGTTTCTATGATGTGAGTGACCCCACACTCTTATTCATATATATATATATATATATAATCACATTAAGTATTTTGTTTTAACAATAATGCAGTAAATATGTTGTGTATATTGAATATATCTGCGATATATGTACTTTATTTGTCATGACTGACAAAAGATATACAGTATTTAGCAGCTGTTGTAATCAACGGGAAGAGTAATAACTTAATTACCAAGTCTTCATCTAATAATACAAATTTAATTTAATTTATTTTAACTCATTTGTTATTTATAACACTTTATAAGAAAAAATAAGGAAGAAAGCTAGGTGGTTAGATGTGGGGTTTCACGCCTCAAATAGTAGAGCTGATGTCATATTAAGACAGGCTTCTTACGAACAAAAGGGATATGAGTTCGAGTCTTGCCAAAAGCTTAATCTTTATTTCTAATTTGCACTGTTTACTGACAGTCATATAATGACGATTTATTATGACTGAGTAGTGAGTTTTATCCTCACTGGGTGCATCTAAGCTACGTTTAGAAAATTGACAACTTCAACGTGGTATAATACTTAGCCAGCATTTCTCGTTAGATCAATTACGACTGAAAAGTGAGTTCGATCCTTACTGGGTACTCCCAAACTTTTGGCCTTGTGCCACATCTGAGCTACGAGCTTAGAAAACCATCATATAATGATGACCTGAAATATAATCTCATTGTAAATTATTTAAAAAACTGTAACAACTTCATCTTTCCCTGAGAGTGTTTTTGTTGAGTTCCTGGAGATGGCTACGAAGTCTGTCTCCTTCAGCTTTGACAACCACATGTATCAGCAGATAGATGGAGTAGTGATGGGTAGTCCTTTGGGTCCTTTGTTGGCCAACATTTTTGTTGGCTTTCATGAAAAACAGCTATTTAATAAGATTAATAAGTCCTATTGCTACTTCCGCTTTGTAGATGACACCTTCACTGCTTTAGGTAAAGCGGAGGAGTTTTTCTCTCAGCTTAACAATCTCCATCTTTTCTAAAATATACGGTGGAGATAGAAGAGAAAGATCAGCTTCCTTTCTTAGATGTACTGGTGGAGAGAAAACCTGTAGGTTTTCTTACCAGTGTTTATCGTAAACTTACTTTTTCTGGGCTTTACTTAACTTGGGATTCTTTTGCACCCAGATTCAGAAAGATTAATCTTATTAGGATCCTTACTCATCATGCATTGATATTGTGCTCTGAATGTAGACTCGGCGCCGAGCAGAAGAAAATTAAACAACTTTTATTGATGAATGGTTACCCTGAATGTGAGTTGATAGCGAGCATTGAACAAAAGATCAATAAGTTCAATGAATCTAAGAGATATGGTCCATCTAAGTGTCCTGTTTATATGAGACTCCCATGGATCGATCCTGGGAGTCAAACATATGCAGACAGAATTGCTAATTCAATTAAACGGTGTTTTAATACTGTTACTGTCCGAAGTATTTTTACTACAAAAAAGGCTTTCCCCGCTCTCTGTAAGGATGTCTTGCCTACCAGTCAACAATTATTAGTTATATATCAATATAAATGGCAAAGTGAGATCGACTATGTGGCAAGACCATTCAACGGTTAGAGGTAAGAATCGGCCGGCACGTTCCGGGCAAGGTGCGAAGAAACGAGCCTATTATATCCGTGTGTTCGCCGACTCACGAATCTGCGATTGGTGAGCACCTATTAAATTCTGTCGTTTGCAGGACGAACTATTCTCCTGATTTTTTTTCTGTCATACACAGGGCTAGGACAAGACTCCACTTAGACATCTTGGAGTCTATTATTATTAATATGCAACATCCTGCCCTGTGTAGACAACGGGAGATGAAATATAGGTTGGCCCTATTCGGGAAAACTACTGCCTGAGTGGGAAGATATTTAGTAATGACTAGCAGCATGGCCGGGCGTTGCCCGTGCTTGATTAAAAAATCGTACGACTCATACAGCAATCGCTATCACTTGACTTAAAATATTTTGCCCTTCCTTGCCTTTAAAGGAGTGCCCTTTGCCGTGCTGATGTTGCTACATGCCTTACTTCTTGCCTATCTCACACTGCGAGTTAATTCTAAGCTCTATACTAAACATTAAATCTGTTACGAAAAAAGAACTAAACAAAATGAACACAAAACGATCAGCTTTAATAAAGAACTCGTAACTGGAAAAACCGAATGAAAAAAGAATGTTAACAACAAATACTTTTTCACATCCAACCCAGTTCTGCGGAATCAGAATCAATGTTGAGTTTAAGCAAGCGAATGAGCCACTTGGAGTAAAGTGCCATGCAGATTTAAATTTTTCCCACTTGTGACGAATGCAGCTATTGATTTTTTTTGCATGCTAGTTAACATTCGTGTCAGTCAGCTGTTGGCTCTCACACTGGCCAATAGAATCTTCCTGTCTATTCGTGGCATCCAGCTATTGGCTCTCACTCTGGCCAGTACAAAATGGCCGCAAACTACATGAAAACTGCCGTAGAAGCATGAAAAAATCGATTACTTCCACTATCGATGGGAGTTGGGAAATGCAAAGTCAGTCTTGGCCTTTCCACTAACTTGGAGCATGTGCATGTAAATTTTGGTACAAATCCGTCGAAAATTGCGGGCGTGCATTCGTTATACACACACACACACACACACACACACACACACACACACACACACACACACGCACACACACACACACATCCTGCCTTTTATAGATAGAGATTTTTTTCTTTCCCCTCTTATATGACTTTTAGGTAATTTTAGGCCACTGAATTTTCATAATAATTGCCATGAAAGCCTTAAAAAGTTATATTCATTGTTTTACAGTTGCACTGAAAAAAACTCAATTACTAGGTTTGCAGTCCCTACACGCAAGCCCCAAATCTGTCACTGGGTGGCATGCCACTAGCGTTTACCGCTGGTGGCCCACTGTCGGGCTTTCAGCAGGATCGTCTATGCAATATTACCACTAGCGGAACGCTAGAGGCCCGCCGGTGGCTGCCACCAGATAACTGCTGGCGTTGCCAACAGCGGCCCGCCAATGGACTACTAGAGGCTCGCGTGTAGGGGTGTTGGTTTAGGCAATTTTTTCCCCCAGAATCTTATATCTATAAAGATATAAGATTCTGGGGGAAAAAATTATCATTTTCCATGTATTAAATATTACTGCCACATTTAGTTTGGTACTCCTGTTATCTATCGAAAATCTTTTGACATAATTCAAAAAAGAATCTGCAATGTTATTAGTTCTGGCCTGGCATTTCAGAATCAGGTATTTTTCCACTGCTGTAACGAAGCCTCCTTGTGACTTTCCTATAAATATTTTCATGGTAATTGTTCTGATGAGCATTCCTCTTTGGTACCCCAACTTCATGAATTTAAGTATATTACTAGATTGGCAGTTAGGTCTCATCATTTTACTGTTGAAATTGCTAGATGTAATCATGTTCTATGCGAATAGTTTCTTCTCTCGCAGTTCTTGTTTGTGGAACTCTCTTCCGGCTTCCTGTCAATTACGTTCTTCAAAAATTTAAATGCAACGTCAATTGTCATCTATCTCCTTCATCCTGTTCTGTTATTGTCTTCTCTCCTCAGATTCTTTCAATCTCAGTAATCTTGTGCATCTTAGTGGCTTTATCGCCTTGCTTGGGATGAAATGATTAAAAAAATATATCCAGCTAAACCTTGAAGTTGTTTTTTGCCCAGTGAAAAGTATCGCTTTTCAACTTTCCTCTTATGACTTACACTTTCGTGTGTTTGTGGGATCTTAACATGCCATGAAATCAGTATATACCCTCGATACTCCCACCACAAGTACATCCGGAAATCCTAATTGTTATTCGGTTTCTTTTACCATTATGAACAAGTTAGAAAGTTTCATGACAAGTTTTCACATGCTTATCAATAACAAAAAATGTGTGTTCAAATAGGGCGGAAAGATTAATACGGTCAATTTATAAATCATAAAACATTTTCAAAACAATGGTATTCATATGTAGATACATAAGGTTATAATGCTTGTATGCGTGTGTATATGTGTGTTGCGGTAACTTGGTGTACATAATGCTTCAGTGTTAATAGTCATTGGTGCACATTTATAGAATTTATGGAGATATCTTTTTCATTTTTTTTTATCTATGAAATTCGGTGTGTTAGATATGGTCCTAAGTATAAGAAAGGCTGTATCTATTGTATTTACAAAGAGAGTTATCAAACTGTAATTTTTTAGTTTTCATAATTCAGGTCTATATATTTGATAAAATGTACAGAACATTTCTGTTTTATTCTTCGGAAATACTCGTATGGAACTGAAAGACCGGTTTTATTTGTGGCATATTTATATAAACAAGTTCACTTATACCCTTTGGAAAGGTATGTATCCATCTTTTCTCCCCCACAACTATGAGTAATTAATTGATTGAGTCATTTTTTACGTCTTATCAACCCTTTGCAGGTTATTTAAAGCCAGAAAATATTTTTAGATATTAAGATTTTTTTTAGATATTAATGGTTTAGTGATACAAATCTTACTAATTGACCCATAGCTGGGGGAGAAGAGGTGGATTCATACCTTTCTCAAAGGTAAGAATATAATGAATCCAACAGGAATTGGAACTTAGCATTCTGATTAACAATTCCAAACCATTATCCATTATACCACCTTGCACATCCAAGCTTAGTGCAACTGGTATTGCCAAGCAATCACCCATCTAGGTACTGGCCAGGCTTGATGTTTAATTTTGGTGATTGTATGGGGACCGGTGTTTCAGCGTGATATGGCCGTAAGCTATCAGCTGTGGGTAAATAGCAGGGCAGACTGGGTGGCAACAAGTCAAGGAGAAGGTCAAATCTGAATTCAAAACTTCCATCTATGTGTTAAATAGCCTCACCAACCCGCAGTGAGTGAGAAGATCCTGGATCTGGATCTGAATCTCTTCTGATGAGCTTTCATACCTGGTATCTTAAACTGATTGCATAAATTTAGTGCCATTGAGATAAATTCAAGGTCAATTTAAGAAGGAAATTTTTAATGAAAGTGTTCAGAAGGGTCGATTCAATATATTTGACATGACTAAAAGGTTGTCTTTTATTAAAAATTATTATCGTGGATCTCTCTCTCTCTCTCTCTCTCTCTCTCTATATATATATATATATATATATATATATATATATATATATATATATATGGATTATATATAGTTTTCAAAGAAATAAATTGAAGGGTTTCTCAATAAATAAGCAGTTCTAAATGTAAGTAGATTTTTTTTCATTCTGCTGTTCATCTCTTGGAATATTTAATCTCTATTTTTTTATATCCCTAGACAAGGGCAGCAGAATGAAAACAATCCACTCACATAGATTAAATAAAGGGTTAATTTTGAATTCACTGAAAGTTACCTAGACTGACATACACCTGAAGAAGGCTGGAAAGCACAGCAGCCGAAACGCTGTGATGATAAAAACAAAGATGGGAATATTAGTCTGAATGTAAATAATGTAAGTAATGCTAAGTCTAGGAGCCAAAGTGGAGTAATGGATAGCGGCTCGGACTGTGGAATCGGAGATCCGAATTCCATTTGAATCCATTACATTCACTTACGTGCTAATACCCTTGGGAAAGGTATGAATCCTCCTCTTCTGCCACCAGCTATAGGTAAATAGCAGGACAGAATGTGTTCTATAGCCTTGGATGGTAACTGGTCTACCGCAGAAAGAAATGGCAACTTACTGCGGGAAAAATCTGCCTCGTCAGTCATGTATCGAAAGATACATGATCGCCTAAGCGTGTATCACGCATGGTATTGCCTGAATGCTAAGTCCTCATCCCAGAAATTCAGACAGGTCTTCATTTTGTGATTATGCTTTCATTTGATATAATTTTTATTGGATGTTTTAAAAAATTATCTCTTTGTGTCTGTCTGTGTGTCTGTCTGTCTGTCTGTTAACAATTTCCATCTTGATTTTTACTGTTCTTGTTGAGTTTCTGGACAAAGAAAGGTTTCTTTTAGAAAGTGCACACAAAAATAATAGTATAAATAAGCGTAGCTGCATATAATTAACTTTATGCTAATATTAAAATTTCTTTTTATCATATTCATTCACACTCAGTAACCCCTTACATCTTAGTGGCTTTATTTTCTTGCTTGGGATCAAATGATAAAAAGAAAAGATGCTTTCTTTTTATGAAATTAATTTAAATAAAAACATATCACACAGATTTCTATGGGAGAATATGATATATAAAATCAATTTAACAGGGAAATGGAGGGTAACTGAAATGACGAGAAAAAATCCTATGTCATAAAGCTTCGACCTTTAAAAGGACTTCTTCAGACTAAGGGATGTAGCCCCCCCTCCCACCACTTCCTCCTGGGCAGAGACTCAATCTGCTTCCCCAGCAGCTTACAAGTACACGGTGGTGTTTTCCTTCGAGAATATATCTTTCCCAGATATAGAAAAAAAACTCATAGTCCTCAATTTGAGAAAACTCAAGATTTGTCGTTTCCCCTTTGTGGGATCTGTCCTCGCCTGGAACATAGTAGATGAATCCAGGCCATTTGAATTTTGAGTCCTAAACATGGCTCCTCCAGGAACACAGAAGAATCCCCATATTACATGTAAGCACCTTCCTCTTTGTTTCTCCTTAGACTCTACTTGCTGTGTAGATATATGATATATTATTCTCTGCGTGGGACACGTGTATATATATATATATATATATATATATATATATATATATATATATATGACGAAACATTATAAAACATTCTCAGAGAACAAAGCATATTTGTCATTCTTTTTTCTTTTCAGACATTCCATCCTATCCCTGAAATACGGTGTTGTTATATCATACATATAATAATGCCCATAATGGGGGAAATACAAAAGAGAGAATAAAACATTTCTTCCATAGTTCTCTCCTGTTATAATAGTAATTTTGTTAAGAAAGGTAACATGCTGTATGAACCTGGATGTAAATTTGCTGTTTACAAAACAACACATTCAATGCATTAGTCACTCATCATAATATGTCTGACTATAATTTTGACTTAAGGAAAACAGCTCTAATCAAATGAGAAAATAATTTATTAAAGCAAAATGTATAGAAAGTGCACTAATTTCAGAATCTCCCACAGTAAATTTATGTCCATGTTAGCCACATCAAGTACTATAAATTTAAAATTAAAAGAAAGTTAAGCATCCTTTCATTTTCAGCGTTTAAGAAAGTTGGTTCACTGTGTCATGCTAGACAATTTTCTCACCAGAATATACCTTACATATTTATAAGTCTACCATTCTTTCATGCACTGAATATTGCTATCATATCTGGTCTGTTGCTTCTGCTATATATTTAGAAATTCTTGATAAAATACAACAAAGTATCTGCAGTGTTATTGGCCCTGATATGGCATCTCGGCTTTATTCACTTTATCACTGCCATAGCGTAGCTTCCCTGTGTCTTTTCTATAAATACTTCCATGGTAATTGTTTTCATGAACTTTCCCCTATGGTACGTAGACTTTATGATTTTAAGCACAGTACTAGATTGGCGGCAAGGTCTCATCATTTTGCAATTAAAATAGCTA
>OZ010601.1:51307485-51342485 GCA_963932145.1 Acanthosepion lycidas | reverse complement strand
ACACACACGCGCGCGCACACAACAGAAATTGACGTATGAAAATACGATACTTACAAAATGAAAATGAAATGACACACTATTTGAAAAAAGACAAACCTGACGTCATTGATCATTAATTCTGGTGTAGCATACCTACGGACGATAATGGGTGTGTCCCCATTCACATAAATACCGTAGTAAATACTGTATGTTGGTCTGCAGTCGGAGATTCATCTCCAGATGTGCTGGTCAAACTCTCTGCCTGCAGACAGTGAGGATCCCCAGACGAGGCTATGTCGAAGGACAGAGTCTCGTCTCGGGGAAAAAGCTACCCGACCCCGTTTTATACGGAGTCTACAGGGAATTTTTGATTGAGCTTACGGACTCTGTTACCCGTTACTCCGCTACGTTACTCTGTTACATTATATTCGGCCTTGTGCCACACCTGACCGCGTTGAGCGGTTGGTATATATCCTGCAGTTGGAGATTCATTGTGGAATTCACTTGACTCACTTCTAGCAGCTGACTACTACGCGCCGCTGGAGAATCTTATATGTGTTGTATTATCGTTCATTACCAACCTTCGTGTGATTATTCTATTCAGTAACCTTCCCAAGCTTACAACAGATTCAGTTAGCGCATTTTGCACTGCTGTGGTCACCACACCCTTCCATCTAACAATTGTGGTTAATGGTGACATCCAAGGCAGAATAGTTCAATGGCTTGCCAGTTCCTTTTGTACCAGTGATGTTTAGGTTACCCCGTCCTTTATTATCATCAACAGCCTATCGTTTGACATAGAAATTGATAAACGCATTGCCAGAACAGCAGTAGTAATGGCCAAATTGCACAAGTGAGTATGGAACGACAGTCAGCTCATCTTGTGCACCAAACTAAAAGTATTCCGGGTATGTGACTTTAGTAATTTATTTTCCAGTAGCAAAACCTGAACGACATAGTAGCTGGAAAGCTTCCATCTCCGCTGCCTACGACGTATCCTTAGTGTCACATGGAGAGACAAAGTTACCAGTACTGCACTGCTGGAACAAGCAGACTCATGGAGCCTGCATTTTCTCCGATGTTAATGTCTTCTTCGATGGCTGTGTTACGTACATCGAATGAATGATGGCCGTATACCAAAAGGCATCAGTGAGGCCGATAGGCCATCCTGCACTACGTTTCAAGGACGTGGAGTTAAATTAAACCAAATTAAGAACATTTTAGCTTTCAGCAGAATCAACTTTGAAGTTATAGCATTTATTTTTTTTTAAATAAAAAATCATAACCACGAATACATTTGTCGAAGTTGCCGACATCTAAGGAACTTTTAAACATTTTAATTGTGAATTTACTGTTTTATTAGAATAACTCTTTGTGCGAAAAGCTGATGTTTGCATTCAGTAAATCATCTGATAAATGTCTTTGCATTTTGTGGTGTAATCGTGTTTGCTGCAATTCGAGTAGTAATGTGGAAATAACGGTCAAGAGGAATCTGGAACTCACAGGCATCAACTGGTAGCTGGTAACAGCCAGCAGATGATCGCAGCATCTGGTGCCTTGCTGTTCAAGGAGGAGTGATGAATACTGGGAAAAAGTGAAACCGTTGCAGATCAGAAGACAACGCAGAAAGCAAATAAAACTATCTCAGACATTCATTCCACATTCCAGCTTCGTCTGACACACCTGCCGAAGAGAGAGTGATATGCAAAGATTGAACTGTTAAGCCACTCCAGATGCTATTCAGAAAAGGACGGAATTTTGACCAAACAGGGTTGTGTACCATTATGGAATCCTACTACTAAGATGAAGATCGGTTTTAATATGGTTAGTACTGATTCATTTCACTTGCCCCACAAATTGTTGTATCCACATTGTTGTAAAGTATCCACTATTCATAACACATCACGATTTGTTTAAAAAACAGAGCATTTAAATATGGTCCAATAATTTTTTCTCTTATAAAGGAGTCACGCATCGAGAAGTGCAAATGATTTTCAGCACATGATTTGGATATTTCCAGTACGTTGGCTATCTCCCATATCATATAAAACATTGATTATTCTGATCTAATCTATTGATTTGATTGTTATCAACCTCATCTAATCTACTTGACTCTAGTGTATCATTCAATGGTAAAAAAGCACTTTTAACATATTCTATAATTCATAGTTATCTCTCATTTTTTTTGTATGTGAGTCCTTGTTGGGTAAGAATTATTTTCCACTCTCCAACCCCATTATTACAGGCGGGATGTGGCGAATCTCGCTGGCGTATGTGAGTCACGTCTTACTTTTCTTAGAATTAAAAAAAACAAAAAAAAAAACTCGTTATTTTGTGGTTAATCTTCAGCGGGGCGGTTTTATTTTTTTTTTCTTTTGCTTTCCGAAAAAGATGAACATTGTTGAAAAGATTTGTTTCAAGAATCAAAAGTTCTTAAACATTTATCAGATAAAATATGAACACTGCCACTATGTTGATGTTGTCATGTTTTTCACGTTGTAAATGAAAAAAGAGATACCAGATGACAAGAGCTAATGTGCAGGGGTCGCTAGTGATACCGAGGCCAGCGCAACCGACGGTTGCGTGGGCTGGGAAATTTTTATCCTTGGCCCATGTGTACTCGCTCGGGTTACCGATATTAAACCCGGCTTTGTGTCACATCCTGTCTCGATGGGGTGGCTAAGGTAAATACTACCAGTTGACAAGAGCGAACTCTTCTATAGGTTTGGTTTGGTTTTACGGTATATCACCTTCAATGGGTTATTTAATGTCGACAAGATTTTTACTGCTGGTAATTTAAAAAAAAAATGTATTGCTTGTAATTTTTTTTTCAAAAAATGTATCGATGGTAATAATTTTTTCCAAAATGTATTTCTGATATTAAAAGCTGGAACCCTAACAGGTGCTCCCACCCCGGGTCAAGGTGGTCTTGGGAACAACTGCAATTAAGAGGTGTTTTTACACTTCTTAAAACTTCCTGATCAGAAGCCTTGCTGCCAGTTGTAGTTTATCGTCATACCCAGAACGCCGCATTGGGGAGGATCTTACCTCTCTTTAGATGTAAAGTCGGTGTATTCTGAAACCCCAGATGATAGGAAAAACTCTTCTATAGAAAACGGATAGAATTAGAATTTGCTTTTGAGCTCCATCTTTGGGGAAAATTGTTGGATCAATTTAAGAAACTTATTGTTCTCTCTCCTCAGTAATGTTTTCTGTTTCTCATATTCTCTCGCACTTAGTTGCATTCTTCCCTTGTTTAGAGTGAAATGATTAAATACAAAAATTAGGATATTATAATTGCTATTAAATATATTTCTTTGATGAGATTCGCCTCTGTTTTAACAATCGGTATGGATCGTTTTTGGAATTTCAGCACAGTTCTGTATAGAAGCTTACATTCATGCACTTTTAATATTAATTAAGTTTCTTATAGGAAAGTAGTAGATGTTATACGCTGATTCTAGTTGATCTCTTTCTGATTCATTCCATATCAAAACCTGTCGATCGGATATGAACGCTGCAAAAGTAAAATAAAAGATAATAATGTCAATCTCTACGCACAAAACAAATCTCCCAAAATATAAAATGCAATTTAAACGTCGGGGCCAATCACGAACGTCCCCGCTAAAGCAAAAGCAAGACAAAAAAATAAAAATAAACGCTGAGTTATGCATCCTTTCACGATGGATGCATGACTCGGCGTTTATTTTTTATTAAAAAAGCATCCTCTTGCGACACTCAAAAGCAGAAGGCAGACAGTTACTGAGTTCACCAGTGGTCTATGGTCAACCTACCCGACACAATCTTCGATGCTAGACCCGTACACAACCGACCTCCATCCTCCAGGTTGCATCCCTCGCCCATAAAGAGACATTCTACCGTGGTCCTTTACACCGGCAATACGGAGAATTTTATTTTAACATAACTTGTATTCTTTCTTTCTGCCTTACCTGTTGTTTTCCTTTATCGTCTTTTAACCCTACGCAGTGTATAACATAGAGCCTCAAGTTTCCCTTAACCCAGGACCTCTAATTGCTTTAATCCAGTCTTGTTAAGAAAGAAATGAAGCTCTGAAACTGACTTTCTGCTCAGGTTAAACCCGAGATATGGACTATAATTTGTTGGTGCCTACACAGACTAAAGTTCTCTCGTAAATTACTTATTTTTTGTCTCATATTCTTTTGAAATCCATTTGGTACCAACAAAGCCGAAACATATTTCTCTTTACCTCTACTGGCTAAGCAATTTTAGGTGCAGACAAACGTATCTTTTCTCTCGCGATGACAACCCTCATTTCTTTTCTGTTTAACCAAAGCGATACCTTTTTAGATTTGCCACGTATTTAGTTTAACTCATTAAAAGATGGCGTTCTCTGTATTTCTCAGTTTAAACTTTACTTTTAGTATTCGTTTTACATTTTTTTTTCTTTTATTTTGCAGTAAGGTTCACCCTTTACAAAGCCCGGGGCAACTCGAGGTAGAGGGTTACGTTATGGGATAGTTTATATGGACAGGAGGGGAAGATAATAGTTAATTCTAGATTTGAACAGGCTAAGATTGTTGTGATCGGGGAAAAATTCTCCTGGGAGTCTGTTTCACAGGTTAGTGGCTCCCGGGAAGAAGCTGTTCGAATGGAACTTCCTTCTCGCCGATGGAATACAGAGGGAATGTGAGTAGTTTGCTACTATGTAAGTGGCACAGCCGGTCCTAGCTGTGAAGTTAGACCAGGGCGGAACCAAGGAACCAAGTGTTGGTCCGAGCACTTTCCATGGTAGCAGCAATATAGAAGTGATAGACTCGACATATCCCGCCTGTGAGAATGAGGTTGGTGGGTGGAAAATAATTATTTTCCAACAAAGACTCAGAAACGCTTTGGAACTCTATTAAGACTGGAAAGTTAGGACAGGACAGCTCCCGCCTAAATATGGCAACAGTATTTGGCCTGATCTCCCTCTTATAAAGATAGAGAATAGGATGAGGGTTAAAGTACACTTACTGGAGCGGTACAGGGAGCCGATCGTTTTACCTGCATCTTTAGCGATGGATCTTATACATGACTTCCACTTGAGGTCCTATGTGAGTTTTAGACCCGATATCCTCTCCAGGCACGGAGCCTCCTCGAGGGATAATCCGTTCATCACGACTGGCGGTAGATCGGTGTCTGATCAGCGGTTATGGAATGTAACCTGTTTGGTTTTCGAGGCATTGATTGTAAACAGCCAGTTTATCTCCTCTGTGAAGTTAGTGTTAGATCGGAACAGAGGTCAGCTGTTTGCTTGCGTTTCCTTGCATCTCACTGGCCTTCGTTTGCCCTTTGTCAAAATCTGAAGAAAAATACGTTGCCGCTGCTACAAGCGTCACTTGTTCATTCATCCGGCTGACAACATTATTAGAGAGTAAAGGCGTGCCTGTCGCAACAATAAACAGGACTTACTACATTCCTTAAAAACACATACACTGGCTTATTGTAAAGTACTTTACTATCAATAAATCCATTAATAATTCTGTTGGAATTCATCTAAGACTTAATTAAAGAAACCACGAATTACTTCCCTTAGTATAAGACTTTCCCGAACGAGATTCTTACCTGAAGTTAAATAAAAAAACGAGAACTCTCTGCGAGACGCGGGCATTGTACATACATTTTGAACATGTGAAATTGGAATAAATAACTTTCAAACAGATCTCCTTGTCTTTCATACACCCCACGTGGAAATAGTATAATTGCCCTCCAAGGCTAGAGAGCCCAGTTTGCTCTTCTATCAAACCTATAGGAGAGAAAAATAATTCGTACCCATTGCCAAGTATTTTTTGTGTGAACGCAATGAACTCAAACTAGAATTCAAACGGCTCTGTTTTCTTTTTTCGAGTTGCCAAATGTTATACCACCCAAACATATGTCAAGTGTATTTAGATGCGTAGATGGACAAGGCATGATATAAAAATATAAATAAGGATTTCACCATTTTTGTTTTTAAAATATATGAATTACTTTGATCTATTGCGGATTTGAATCAGCCTACGACAAAGAAAACGACGAGAAAAGTTTTTAAATATAAAATATATAAAAAAATTTGAGTTATAAAGGTCCTTGTTTGTAGTTGTTTGTTAAGATGAAAAGAAATGTGATTTCTCCGCGTGTATGTGTGAAAAAAGATTTAAGGGAAAAAGTGGGGAGGAAGAATGTAAACGTTACGTAGCTTGGTGAGGAAGAGTGTACGTGTCACATAGCTTGGCGAGGATGACGGGTGAATGTGTAAGGGAATCTTTTAAAAACATCGTCGGTCGTTTTGAAGTGATGTCGCATGTATCTATTTCTATCTCTTTACAGTATTGTCTAGTCTAGAAACGTTGCCTATATATTTTTTAAAGGGATCGCAAATCATTTTTTGTTATTGTATGCTAGAACGCGACCCGTTGGTTGAAAAATGTTAAATATTTATTTTAAAAGAATTAATTTATTAACTGGAAGGATGCGCGGATTCTCCGACCCAGAAATCATTTTTTGTTATTTGCTATTTTGGCTGCCATGCTGTTTATTCCCGCCTTCGATCTTTGTTTCCTAGATTACAGAATGTAATGTATTAGGTTGAGTCATAAGTAATTTCCGTTTGGGTGGAGGGAACCAATTTTTATGACGAATGTATTATCATAACTAATTGTTTTTTTAAAAAAATATAACAGGTTAAAATGGATTACATACGACAATGTTCAATGCAAAAGGCAGTGAATTGACAAAAAATAAATCTCCACAACCGACCTTAAACGCTAAAATCTATGAAAGAAAAGTGCGTGTGGTGGGATCGTTAGGGCATTATTCATTTAGATTTCTTAAAATGCAATGAAACATTAAATGCATATTTATACGTCCAGCAGCTGCAACGTGTCCACAAAAGTGTGATCAAAAAGAACCCTGTGCTAAACCAACGGAAAAATATCTTTCTTTATGACGATGGAACGCTGCATACACCAACAATAATACATGGAGTTTTTGTAACAACAAAAAAAAATTTGGAACTTGGCTGTTCTGTTTTACCTCCCCTGACCTTTCACCAACCTCTTCCAATTGCTGCAAAGTGCTTTAATGGGGAAAACCTTTTCTAATGAAAGCTAGATTCAAGAGCTTGTCAAAGATTTTCTCACATCAAAATCTGCAGAATTTTACTCAAAATTTTCTGGTAAGTGGCAATAAATCATCGCGGTTTCATTTCTCGCGCTTCTCGCTTGGAGAATTCTCTTCTGATCTCATGCTTTCCAACCAATTTTAATCTGCAAAAACTGAAATGCAATGTCAATTGCTATCTACTGTCGTCCTGATCACTTTTTCCTCTTCCAGGATATTATTAATGTTTCTCTTCCTAATTCTACCATACCCTATAATCCCTTGTGTCTTGCATGGGATGATACCGATTAATTTTTTAATTGCAAATAATGGTGGATATATACCGTAAATGCTTTAGTGCTCCCTCTCAAATAAGCATCCTCTTTTCCCTAAGTGGGTCTAAAATAAGCACCCCTCTCGAATATAAACCCTAAGGCGATTAAATGAATATATTTGAGAAATGAAAAGTGGGCTGCTTATTTGGTTCTGGGTATTTAAAGACAAGATTTTAATTTAACCAAAATAGGTTTTTGTTAATATTTTTATATAAGCGCCCCAGGTGCTAAATTGAACATTTTTGGTAGTTGAATAAAATGCAAATGTTCTTTATTTTTTGAAGAATAAAGTTGTTAAAAAACGGAAATTATATATGACTCAATCAAATAGAAGTTCTACAAGCTATAATAAATAAATTTACTTTCTTGTAAAGTCACATACTTTGGATTCGCTCAGTTATATAGTTTATGGCAGAAAGATAATTTAGAAACAATTGCACGATAAAGAAGATTAAAATTTAAAATAAAATTAATTGTTAAAAAGATAAGAAGATGAATGTAAAGAAATGCAGTAGAAAGGAGATAACCGAAATGAAGACTGTATGCCTCTGCGGTCAGCCAAGATCAACATGGAAGAGAAGCATAGATTGGTTAGCGTAGATCAATCACTATACGTTTATGGCATCACATGACAGTTTGGTTTTCTTCATCAACTTCTGGAACTCATTCACGCTGTTGTTGTGGTCCGTTTATCCAAGTTTTTGTTGCAATCTCAGTGTCGGGATTCCAAGCATTTAATGGGCGGCTACTGACTGTTAATCCCGTCCATCGTGTGTGCGTGTCTAACTTTGTATGTGTGCCTCTGTGTATGTGTGTACGCACGTGTAGATCAAACTGGCCTTCGAAATTATTGTGAGCCTTGAGAAGCAGTACGATTCTTTTTTTTATATCCGTAAGGGGGTTCAAAATTTAATTTCATACAGAGGTGTGAACTTTTTGAATACAAGGTTTCATTGAATAGCAAATAATTGTATATTGGCTCGCAAAGATCTTTTTCTCGAATTTGTGGGAGTGGTGAAAGAAGTTATTGTTATTTTCTAAGTGGTCCAAAAATAACACAGGGTAGGTCTACAACTGTGTCCGTGAGTCTTTTGCCGGTATTTGCCTATGTAATGATTGCTTATCTAAAAAACCTTTCTGATGTGATTTTATTGGTTGATATATATATATATATATATATATATATATATATATATATATATATATATATATATATATATATATATATAATTTAATTCCTATACTGTTTCGCCATCAGCCTTTCTGAGGTGTGATATCAGGTTTGACTTCTCCATAAAACCCGAACAGCAAAAACACGTCTCTTTCCCCACAAATGCGGAGAGCAGAGGAGGAAACAACGGAGAATGAAGCTCACAATATCAGAATATCTTCTGCACAAACGTTGCCATAGTGCAGCAAAGGAGATCTTCATCTTTCATGAACTGGTCGAGGATTATTTAATAAAAATAATAAAAACACACCACACTGCCACTGGATGAACGGGAAAATGATAATCAAACTTATGGCAGAAGAATAGTAACAACGTAGAAGAATATGAAGCTTTATTTTACTAATTAGGTTTTAGCGCTGAAAAACGTTTAATTTATTGTGATGAATAGTTACAAGAGAGAAGGGGAAATGGAATGTGTTTATTTTATTACCACATTGACTTTCAAGAGTTTTAGTAAATTTATTCTTTAATGTACTTTGTTCATTTAATCAAATTTACCTGGTTAAAATAAACCTGTTTTAAATTATTATCAACTAGCATGACCCGTACAAATTACACGGATTTACTAATAGATTTCTTAATGCTGTATTATTCAACCGATGAGCATTCTCAGGTAATTATAAGAAAACTGACATCGTCTCTTTTAAAATACTGAAATGTGGTATGAGGCACAGCTTCGTAATCTGCACTAATTTTCCATGAAATGGAATGTAATAAATAAATTACATAGATTCTGCACACATGAAATGTAATGCAAAATCCTCATATGCGAACGTCCTCATCTCTCAGTGTTGCCATATGCCATTTATTAGGTTGGTGCAAAAATAATGACGTTTTCTCACAGCGTAACATATGTGAGAAAGCGTCATTATTTTTTGCACGAACCTAATAGATGCTGTAGGAAAATGCTACATTCTAATATTTTTCTTTTCTTTGCTGATGATTGTTAATGACTTGAAGTTTCTCGATGCATGACGACCGTCTGTCACAGAAGAAACTTCAACTGGAAGAAAAAGGGAAATAATTTCATTCATGTTATGTCAGAAATTAGAGATTATTGAAAAACTGGACGAAGCTCCTGATTCGTTGAATTTGTCAATTAACAAACAAGGATTTGAATGAAACACTAAAACTTGCGTTTGAAGATGATCCACTGAATATTCTCACTTCGGATGACTTTAAAGAATAAAGGCGCCAATGAATTACGAAAGAATTCAACGGCAGAATCTCTTCAAAATGATTTGAATTGTCAAGAAAAGGGAGGAAGAATCAAATTCTTCTGATAATCGTAAAAATATGAAGGATGATGAAGAAGATTGGGACTCAGTAGAGTAAGCTATTGATGAGGTCATCAAATTCATGAAGAAAAAAATCTTTGTTCAGTAGTACAGAATGTACAAGTGCACGTAATTTTAGAAATGCGTTACTTAAAAAAAAAAAAAAAAAGAACAGCAAAAAGTAAGCCAAAAGAGAAAAGGAATAAGAAAGACAAATGAAAATAAAACTTACTGAGCATTAAACATTGCAAATTAATGTTTACTTTCGTGAGATAATTAATTTTTTATATATTGCGATGAGTTCTTGTGTTTTGTTGAGTTAATACACATGTATGTTATATTAATACACATGTCACATTAGATCCGAACCCGTCCCAATACCCAAGTTATTCTGAAGTTCGGATATGAAGACTTCAACTCTAAGAATTGTCTTAATTTTTCTCAATTGAGGCATGAGTCATATGCAATCTAGAGATGTTTGTGCGCATTAGCAATAAAAATGATTTTTTTGCGATGCAATTACTTATTCCAAACACTGTTGCATTATTAATGTTCTTATAATGATTTTAATAACTTACAATAATTTTTAGAATATGAATGAGGCCAGAGAAACAATGAAATTATATCAATTTATTCATGACGATAGAAACATGAAATGCGATCAAGTTACTCACAAATAAATATATTCTAATATTGTCCCATAATACATACATCTACGTACACATGCTTAGGTCATATGAGAACATAAGCAAAAAAACAAAAAAAAAACCCGGAATTCTTAATTATTTAAAGAGAAACATTAGTAAAAAAATAATACTGCTATTGTGATACAGAGATAAACTCGGATTATGTACCCGGGTCTATGGAAGATTCTGCAAAAACGCATGAAGCTTGACTAATGCAGCTAAAGCCAAACAATTGGTATCACATTACCTTGTTATAGAGACAATATTTCTAGTATACGAACAAACGACGTAGATCGTATACAAAGAAGTAGGCTGATTTAAGGGCTTAAATAAACTTATTTTTGCAAAATAACCGCAGATTACATTATTAATTTCTTGTAGGATGCTAGTTTTTAGATGATTTGGTAAATAATCACTATTATGTCGCAGTAATCAACACTTTCGATAGTAAATTACTATTTATTTACAAGCTCCTGGGAAATCTATCACCAAAACAATATTAGCGAACTCAATGTGAGTCCAAATAAAAATGATAACACAAGTGAATTAGAATTACAATGAAAGAAAAAAAAGGCTATTTACATAGAAAACATTTGCACTAGATAATAATGTCTATGAAATTTGTGTCGGCCTACGTGATAGATACGTGTGTAAAACTTTTACACGCGTACCCTTTTACAGTAAAAGGGTACAAAAGTCAACCATGAAAATGAACGTGACCCAGTAAGAGATACTTTTTCCCACGTGTGACTTCATCTTATAACCAGAAACTGAGAAAGAGAAAACAGACTAAGTAAAAAAAACGTACGCTCTTACAGGCTTAAGAGCGACCCCTAGAGTCTTTTTTTTTTTTTTTTTTAGCAAAGTCAAGTGGGATAACCCACAAAATTCGTGTTCTGAAGATGTAAAACTGTAGAAAGATTAAAATCAGTGTATGTACTACAATTCATTGTAAATGAATCACCCATCATGGAAACAAAATAAAGTAATGTTATTTATTTATTTTTATTTGTTTATGGACATTTAAAAAAAAAATTCATATTACTATCAGTTAAGCAACCATACATCATGATAATCAATAGAAGTTGTTCTGGCTTATTAGTAATTTAAAAAGTATCACTGACACCCATGAAAATTTCATGACTTTGCTGTTTTAATTGTTCTTTCTTTCTTTCTTTCTTTCTTTCTTTCACTGAGACCAACTAGCGTATCTGATTTCTCTTTACCATGTGATTAAAAATATTTATGAAGGTATTATTCGGACATAATATATATCATAACGAAGGAACTAAGGGCGGGACATTGGGAATTATTAAAACTAGTTTTAACACGTGAAAATTTCACGGTTTTCCTATTTGAAATTTTTAAAGAATCTTCTTAATTCATCAGTTAATGTTTGACGAAGGTAATGGTGAGTTGTACGACAATAAAATATCCGTAGAAATTCCCAGAATCGCATCGTTAAATATTTGAACTTAATAAATTTAACAAAATATTGCAATAACAATCATAAATATGAATGCTGGTCGCTATTTTAAGAAGTAATATTTAGCCACCCTCCCACGAGCGTTACATATGGCACAAGGCCGGATTTAACGAGGGATTTCCGAGCCCGTAGTCTCGGACAAAAATATTCCCTCTTTGAACCCGCATAAACGGGTTCAGGGGCAGTCAACCACCCCGAACGTGACTCTGCCCTTCGGCGGAGCCTCGTCCGGGTTCCTCTCCGCCCGAAAGCAAAGAGTTAGACTGTTACTTACCCCGGAGGCAAGTTGCTATTTTAAGAAGTAAGGAGTTACAAATGGATAGATTTTAAATTTACAACTTTTTCCATTTCACTGAAACTGGCGTTAAATATTTCTGCCTTGCTTTCATTTTCTCACTGAAACCAAGTAACATCTTTAATATGTCTTTTGTCTTTAAACACGATCAAATGGAATAGTCTGTAGTGGACCCCCAAAACAGTATGAGGTCACAAGAAGCCCGTTAACATTTTAAAATTAAAGACATGAAATCTAACAGGTGAAACAAAATGGACAACATAATGAGGATATTTAAGATTAATGCAAAATTTATTTACAATAAAGACTTACTCGTGGGTTAGATGGTCTGGTAATTGAAGGGTGGTCGGACTGGATGTGTCGACGTCTGGAAATTGAGTTGTGGTTGCCCTGGTCGTGTCGATGGTTGGACTGGTCGTGTCGACGACGGGAAGCCCGACCGTCGACACGACCGAAACAACCGCTCTCAACTTCAAATTTTGTTTCTTTTTCTCGTTTTCCTTCACTTCCTAGTCTTTCCTCTTCCCGTTTCATCTTTCTCCTACTATACTATTTTTGTTTCTTTTTCTCTTTTTCCTTCACTTCCTAGCCCTTCCTCTTTCCATCATTTCCTTCCTCTTTCCATCATTTCCTTCCTACCTTAAACTTTTTTGGGCTTCTATCTTTGGTTAGATTATCATACAAAATCTCACGTGAAACTCATTAGCAAGTATGTTCGCATTCTTTTTACAACTTTTGCGTAATCTTTTATTCCATTTTGAGTGAATTAAATAAAGCAGGTTTTGAAAAAATGATTTCAAATTTGAAAGGCTTACTTTAAAATATTATGAGTGGATGTGTAAAAAAAAAAGAATAAATGTATAATTAAACAAAGTATTAAAAGTTATTTCATCTGAAAAAAACATTTAACCTAAAAGAAAACTACTGTCTATATTTCTGAGATGAAGTATTGTAACTACTTACACTATTTACATTGTTTAGACTGTTGTCCTCATATATACTGTTACATTCACGACGTTTCGGTCGTTATACGCTTCGGCCTTCTTCAGCTAATATTTGTTGGAATTTCGAACGGAACCTTTTATTTCGTCCACAGGGGTAGATTGTTTTAATTCTACGAGCCATGCCTTTTGATATCTTAGTTTGATTTTTTTTTTTTTTTAGTTAGTTCGCCTTAAAAACTCTCAAAGTTTTTGTTCTGTCCGTTGAGACCATGGATTCAACTAACAAATCTTTGGGTCAGGTCACTTTTTGGATCAATCATCCAACGTTTTCATCTACTGGGCCATGTGGAATTAGAACAATTTCCCTCGATGGACTAAATAAAAGGTTCAGTTCTTTCACCTGAAGAGACGTTGTGAATGTAACAGTAAAGATGGAGACAGCACTCCGAACAATGTAAATAGTGCATTGGATTTAATGAATAGTGAAGAAATAATGAACTCATTGATAAAAGAATTATAAAGTTGGTTAAAAATTTATTAGCTATATATACGACACGTGAAAATATCGCCTTGTTGAAATTTAATTGTTTCCTTTAACCTCTACCAACAATGATGACCAGTCGTTTACAGATGTAAATTTTGTTTGCCACTGCTTTTAGTCCAACAAAAAGCGCGTACCGCAACAAGTCTTCCTCCTCTAAAATAATCAGTAACTCTACTTACTCGTACTTTCCTATGTATTGAGTCCCTTTTTTATTTTCTATGAACCTCCTGTGTAGGAACTTTTCCCGGTTGTGTGTGTGTGTTTGTGCTCGGCAGTATGAGTGGAATGAACAAAAATCAAGGCATGAAATAACTTTTCAACAACTTTTATTTCTGGTCGAAAGAGAGTGCAATATAGTAGTATTTTGCAGAGAAAAGTGTGCAGTTTCCCAGTTAACAAAATTCTTGATTATTTGTTTTTGTTGAGAGAAATTTCTTCGCTAGTTCCTACGGGGGAACAAGAAATCTGAGTGTGAAACTGCGAGGATAAGCCTTATCTTTTGCAACAAGAGTTGTGTGTAGTTTTCCTTTGGTAGGTGTTGCGAAGGGAAATTTCTCCGCCGGTTCCCACGGGAGGAACGAGAAATCTGACGTCAAGCTGGGTTGTGTGCAGCCCTTCCAACTGGGTTTGAAGGTTGTGACCACTGGAAATTGAAAAGTGGGAAAGAGAGCAGTTCTGAAAGGCCGCTGAAAAGGAAGATGGAAAAGAAACTGAGGTAAAGGAATCGAATAGGGCTCGGTCAAGGCCTTTATGACCTCTGGGACTTCCGGTTGTACCTTGATAATTATTTCCGTTGCTGCTGAATTGAGCAAAGTAAGGGAGCCTCCACATGCCACAATAGCCAACAAGTGAGATATACCTAAGAAGTTCTCTCTCATTTTTTTCAGTGGTAAATATTGCGCACATTGTAATACTGACGTATTAGTTTTTTGGACACAATGTCTTTAATCATATTTATATAGATTATCTGTATGGCAAAATTAGCAGGTTTGTTTTCTTGTATTTACCTTGTATGTAAAACATGAATTCATTCTTTCCTTTTGACCAACCATTCAGTATTTAATGTTACTTAAATTAAATATATCTATGCATTTATTTATTTATTTATTCATTCCTTTACCTATTTAACTAAAGCAAAACAGCAGTTAAAGCGGAAAGATTCTTTGACTTTTGTGGTTTGTTGCGGAATTGCTTCTAGCTAAACTAAAAGCAGTAGCAAACAAAACTTTCCAAGGACGGGTTGTCACTATGCTCGCGCGTGTGTGTATGTGAATGTGTGTGTGCGTGTGTTTTGTGTGTGTGTGTGTGCGTGAGAGAGAGAGAGAGAGAGAGAAAGAGAGAGTTCACTCAACCAGGAAAGACATTATTCCCAAATCAGGAACATGTTCCGTGGTATTGACATTGTTACTATCGCAAGCTAAAAAGAAAAAAAAAAAAAAAAAAAGAAAAGAAAAACGAAGTGTTCTGTTTTTATAGCTGTTCAACAGTGCCACTCAACGGTGTTTTGGTAAACCAAATGTGGGTAATCTCATAGGCTACAAACTTCTAACGCACATGAACATTCAACCGTTCTTATACTTCCGACATTGGTAACAGCATCGTTCCAAAACTTACACAACATTCACTCCTTTACACTTGCATAACTGAGTTTTAACCTCTACCATCTACCTCTGTGACTTCTCTCTTATTACTTGAGAAAAATAAATAAAAATAAAAACGAAAGTATTTTAAAGAAAATCACAAAAGGTAGAAAGACGACTTATAGTGAAACACAGCATGAAAATACACAAGATAAGCCTATGGTGATTACGAAAGTACGACAGCTCGGAAAACTCACTTTGATCGTCCTGATAAGAACTCCCAAAGTTGTTGGTGAAGGCCTCAGATTCAACACAGAGGCATATATCAAGTGCCTTGAGGAGGTAGTGCTGCCCTGGTTCAAGAGGGCGGCTTCTGGAAGACCTTATGTCTAACAACAGGACGCTGCACCATGTCACACAAGCAGGAGAACCCAGTCATGACTGTCAGACAATTTCTGCGATCACATCACCTCTTACATCTGGCCACCTAACTCCTCGGACTTTAAACCTCTTAATATGTGGGGCGTAGTTGAGCGAGAGACCGACAAAACCCCTTGTAACACCAAAGATGAACTGAAGGCAAGGATTATGGCAGCATTCATCAACTTAAAAAACTAGACCGCCCAGAAGAGTTACAGGAGATTCCAAAGTTGTCTGGAGTCCGTGGTTGAAGCTAATAGCGATTTTAATTGAATAAATTTAGTATTTTGAGATAATTTTGTCTAATTTTGTAAATATATCTGTTAAAGTGAGATGTCAATGTTATTTTCATATTTGCGTAATATAGTCGACAATTTATCCATCGCACTCTGTGTCTGCATAATGTTATTGTTTTAAATGGTTAGCTACTCGTATTTGAGTAGACGTTCCGTTTTGTTTACTAAACAGTATATTTATTTATATTCGTTTACCGACCTGAATATTCGAAAAATTTTATTAGAGAAAATGGAATCTCTGATAGGATTCGAACCTGCGTTCCCCTAGGGGAAATCATCGTTAGATCTGACAGATTAGCCAAGGGATCAAAGAACGTCAGCTCTAAATACGAGTATCCACTAATAAAAAATAGCGTTTAAGTAATATAAATGTCGGATTAATAAATAAAAAATCCATCGCCTTTCTTTACATTAATGTAATGAAAACACGTGAGTAATTATTTAAATGATTAAATTAAACGTTATAGGCCTTTTTTGCGCATAAATATTTTTAAGCATATGCCTGTTTTACTTTTTTTACCCCTAAGCTAAAGCCAACCGTAGATAATCCTTTATAATACGCTAAACGCCACACAATTGTTTGCTGTGGATTTTTTCATTAATGATGTGCGAGAAAATGACATCAGCGTTAAAAATTGAAATTAGGAAAATAAGACCTTTTAGAATTTGACACTATACTTAAATAATTAGTATGAACAATTTTCTTCCCCTTAAATTCTACAGCTGAGATCAGGCGATATTGCCCTGAGCTAATGTCAGCAGCAGGTGGTTAAGGAGGCTGTTTTTAGACTCATTATGATACCCAACTCTGCTGACCAATGATGAAAAGATTGAATAATATATATATATATATATATATATATATATATATATATATATATATATATATATATATATATATATATATATATATATGCGCGCGCGTGTTTTATATTACGCATCATTTTTAGCCTGTAACAGACGAATCTATATAATTTTTTTTTTTTTTTTTTACTGTAACAGGTTTTACCGTTTTAAATATTTTATACAAAAATTGTTGGAACTCCTTGCAGCCACTTGGAATAAAATAGAATGTTACTTTTCAAATAAAGTGGATATTTCTTAAATTATAAATACATACCACGAAAATGGATATTTTTTCCACAATGAAAGCTAAAGCAAAGTTCGATACCTACTGTTTAAAATATTTGGCAAAATCAGGGAAATATCCAAGGCAAACGAAATTTTCAGGATTTATTAATTAGTGATTAAATATTTTACTGAATAGGTTATTTTATTAAAAAAAATCCTAGGGAAATATTTTGGTGAGTATGCTTCAACCCCCTTTGCGGTATCGCAAATAGACATTTTTAATTTCGGTGGTGTTCGTCCAAATTATTTACGGGTATATATATATATATATATATATATATATATATATATATATATATAAAAATCCATGGAGATATTATTTGAATAAGAAATTTATGCAATATCGAGCGTGAACAAACGGGAAATTAGGCCCATATTTTGCCAAACACAATTCAATAGAACTCAAAAAATTTATTTTTTGTGAATTGTTGCTTGCATTTAAAGACCCATTACTTTCTTTCAGATTCGACAGAAAAAATAAATGTATTATTCCAAATTTGATATTTTTATTAAAAAAATTACTTGTAATTTTTCAGTGCAATTTTTTAATTAATCCCGTTATTGTTAATCACAAGAGTATAATTTAATAAAAAAAAAGATATGTTTGAAGATTTAAAAAAAAATGCTAATTTTATTAATGTCATTTTCGAGTGTGAACTCATTTTTAAAAATATATTTTAGCAACTATTAGATTATTTTTTATATGGATGTACAAAAAAGACATAATTCTAATACTGTTATTGACTACTATTCAATATCGGAGTATTATTATGATATTAATCTAATTTCATATCTTAAATTATTATAAAAAATAAAATTATTCATTATATTAAGTTTATTAAAAGTGTATAGGATAAAAAAAATATATTCTTAAACTATTGGTTATCTAAGGTTAAAATTTTTTAGTTTTAAACATAAATAACAAATTCTTGATCATCGCACTTTTGAACTTCAGTCCTACTTTAAGCTTTTCTTTTATTTTTTCCCGCGTTTTTTTTTTTTTTTTGCGACAGGTGTAGAATTAAAATATTTATACGTTATCCTTTGACTTCACAGGGTAGCATGTGTAAATAAAACGTTACTTTCATTCTGTTTTAAAAGGTAAACATTACTTTTAGAAAATCCTGGTATTGAAGCTTTTAAATGTAAAATTCTACTGTTATTTTCTGATAAATTTCTTAATGTGTATTCAGTATAGAAACTGAAATATCTAAAAGTCAAGTGTGGTCTTATCTTTAAAAAGTAAATCGGAAAATTTTACGTGTAAAATTCTACCTTTGAAATAGAAATGATAATAAAATTTGTGGTAAGCGTAAAAACAATCCAGTTGTAAAAACTAAAACGGAAAATTTTAAAACTAAAATCTGTGGAAAATTTAGCAACTCCCCAAATTGAGTCGTGGCTGATGAACAAAGATGAGACAGTTGAACAGTTAAAAAAACGTACTTTATATAAGAAAATACATTATAACACGAGAATGAGAATATAGAATTGCTAAAAACGTATTCCTTTGGCAGTTAAAGTCGTGGTATCGGGGGACGAAATCCAAACATATGTATCTGTTTTAAATTGATTATTCTGAGGCTGCTCTTATTCTTATTTCGATAGCTGCTTGTCCTTGCATCATTCAGGTGTTCTCGTAGCCAGCATCGCCAGTTCTTGGAGTAGACTAAAACACGTCTGTTCCGTTCGTGGTCGTCAGGGCCTCTCGGCTTTGGTGCCTGAATTCTATTTGACGCCTAATGTTGGGTCATACCTTTAATTATCAGATAAATGGACCTAACTTTCTATCAGCAGGTGTTATCAACCAAGGGGAGATAACCTATATTTTTTTTATAAATCAACTCTTAAAATAGCAATTGAAACAAGTTAAGAGCGGTCGTTACTTTTAAAACTAAATCTGAAAATTTTTAAAGTAAAACTCTACTTTTGAAAAAAAATATTTTGAATATAATTAAGCGATAAAAATGGACGACATCTATAGATTAAAGAAAAATGTTTTCGGTGCAGGTGTAAAATTCATGGCAGTGTCTGCTATGAATTTCATGAAGGTCAAATGTCTAAAAATACTTTTCCTCTTTACAGGAAGAGGCTATACTCAAGTGGCTATATACTGTAGAACCTCTTACTGATCAAATAGATATTTACATTGCTGGAGGTTTGGACGTAAAAGAAATGGAAAAAAGATGATTGTACTTTTGAATACTTTCGTTTTGATGCATTGGGAAATTTGACTGAGTTTATCGTTTTGAGTAAAATTATGGACGCGAATGGGGGAGGTGTTATAGTCGCGTGGGACTTCGGAGTTAAAATGAACAATTGATTTACCCACGAAAAGAAGGTATATGAAGAATGATAATGACACACGGATAATTTTTAACAAAACAAGGAATTTATTTACGAATTTAAACATTTGTTTCAGGAAAATAAATCAGATTTTTTTAAAGCTCGTAGTTTTAACGAATGTCATGAGGAAATGTTCATACAACAGATTAAATGATCTGATACAAAATAATATTCAAAAATGTTTAGAACAAAGGTAAGAAAGTTTGTTGTTGTTCACAGGATGGATATACGGTTGCATACTTTTAAAAGTAGATAGTTTGAAATACTTAACTTTCTTGGATTGTTGAAATGAAGTGTAAGTGCTTGGTTAAGGTCGATAATATGATTGGCGAGTAATTTGGCACTGGCAAAAATTTAAACGCTGGACGCGTGAACAGAAATAAAACTTTTCACATTGCCCGAAACACCTCTTGTTAATTTATTTTTTTCATTTTTTATATATATATATATATATATATATATATATATATATATATATATATATATATATATATATATAAAGGATTTCGCAGAGGTTCGCTATTTTCTTTTCTTTCTTTTTCATGGCTAATTTCTGTGAAGATAAGGTTTCATTTGTTCAAAGATAATTTAACATAGGCTCGCGAATTTATTACACTTTTTTTCAGCTCGCAGGCAAATCTCTGTGAAGGCAAGGTTTTCATTGGTCCGAAGAAAATTTCACATAGGTTCGCGAATTTCTCTGCTTCTTTTTCCTCAGCTCGCCCGAATTTGAAAGGAATGGGCAAAGGGAGTTATTATTATTTCGTACTTACTACAGTATCAGAAATTCTGTAATTTCTGATACTCTTATAATATATAATTCTAAATTTGAAAATTGTGAAATATCTTGGTGATAATGTAATATCTGAGGACCATTATTTAGATGAAACAACTGAATCATTAGATAATATTTTTGAAAGGTTTGATAATTGTCAAATATATAATAAATATTCTGGATTTGAAAATTCGGAAATATCTGTCACACCAGATGATGTAATATCAGGTACATATTAGAATTTGACAGTTAAAACATCGAGTGATGTCATTGAAAAGTTTGGGGTTTGTCAGGAGCGTAAAGAAGGTTATGGAATTACAAATTACACCTTTGAAGTGAAGCTTGTAACAGTTGATGGTCAAGTAGTGTTATTACGATTGATTACTGAAAGTATTCGAATCAAGAATCTATTGGTTAAATATAGAATAATAGAAATTGATAAAATAATGAAGGAATCAGTAATTAAACAGCACATATATAAAAATTAATTCGCTTTATAAGAAAAATGTGACTAAGGAAAGTTTAGTACTGTATCTAATACTTAGTATTCTGGAAGGCCTAAAGGAAAGGCTGCAATGAAAATCAGGAAATATTGGCCTGAAAACCCTTATCTTTTAAAAGGAAAATGAATATCCGCTTTACTTGTAATAATTAAACAAATATTATTTTAATGAAGATTTTAGAAACCCGATACCACTTTCTTATCAATGTGGATTTCTGTTCAAATCTGGGCAAAAAGTGGATCAAAGAGCTTACCCAGCTTTGCACATATTTTCAGGAAACCTCAATTTTTAATTGATCAATAAGCACACAAGTGGTCGTTGCAAGTCTTTTTTCAGCGCGTGACCAAGTCAAGTTTTCTCGCTCTTTTTTCCAGGAGCCTGTCACGTGGTTACATTAATTATAAACACCAGACACGAGTTTGTTCTTTCTCTTTTCTTTCTTGTCGCCTACGAAAATGTAACCTTAAAGGATTCGCGTCTTGACTATGTGCGGTCAGACGCTTATGAAAACATATTCACACATGCACGTACGTACATTTCATTACGTAAATCTAAACATTTCCAAACCAGAAACAAGAACTTTTCTCTTTAAAAATACTCTGATCAAGCTTATGCACACATCATTACAAAGCAAGATTGTAATATTCTGCATATAAAAAATATACATGTCGTCCAAACTTATCCCTTTTGTCGTAATTTAATATCGTTATCATTTGATATTTTATTTAAATTTATGTTTGTGGATATTGCATGTTTTATTTGCAGCGCAACTATAAATATTCACGCAGCCTTCCTAGATCCACAACAAGATGGTGTTTCAAGAATAAAGCCGGAACGTTATTGCTATAAACTAAATTTGTTTATTGCACATTCACTTTAGGATAAAAGATAATATTTCTTTTAGTTATTTATGCAAAATAATTTAAAATAATGATTAATTAAGAAGTGTAAATAAATATAATCCTCTAGGTTTGTCTTATACATGTACTTTTTAGAGAAGAGTATTTTAAAGAAAGCCAGACGGTTTATGAAAAAATGGTTAAATTTGTGTAATTTTCTATTTTTAGAATTGGCTTTTAAAGAACTGCTAAAATTGTTTCGGTCAAGGTGGATTGTTTCAAATTCAATGAAGAAGGTATTCAAATTGCAAAGCAAAAGGTAATTAGCTTTTCAAGGAAGAATGTAGTCAAGTTTCAAAGTAGATCAAATTTTCAAAGAACCGAATGCTTCGACCAAGACAGAAGACAAACTGACACAAAAATTTCATTCAAAAGGCAGAATAAGTACCTAAAGGGAAAATTATTATTGGTTGCTACCTGAGAAGAATGCCTAAAAAGGAACAAAAACCTGTTAATAGAACTGTTCTATAAAACATAAATTATAAAAAGTCCCCGTGACATTGGTGATTTGAAATTGCCAAAGTTTCCTTCCTTCTTTTTTCGTCTTAGATTAGATGGGTACACTTTTCTTTTTAAAAGATCTGTTTGTTTCAAAGTGTGTATCACTTTCTCAAAGCTGTATCCATTTTTTGAAGATTGTTTTAAAATCTTTTAAAATCACTTGTATATTTTAATGCCTTGTGATTTTTAAGGCGCACAAAAGAAGATTTTTGTGCAAATCCATCTTGTAAATTATTGTATTTTGTTATATTGTTTTAATATATTTGATAATAAATATTTCTTCCTTTAGATTTCATGTAATAGTTACAAGTCTTGTTTGTTTGCGCCCTTGTTTTTTGTTCGTGATAAGAGAAGAGACTTTTTCGGGTTAATTCACCCCCAAATAATGTAAAGTTACATATCGCAAATATTAATTTACCCCAAGAAATTATAAATTTTAAATTAAAGTTTGTTTATTTCTGGTCAAAGTATGCCAACTGCCAAACTATGTCGTAAAGCAAAAGAATGTTTTATGTAATTTGTGCCAGATAGAATAGCCTCCACATTATTGGACACAATCCGAAGCTGTATTTTACCTGAGACTACGATTATGTCAGATTCTTGGAAAGGATACATCTTTGAAGTATGATCCCAATTATATTCATCTGATTGTAAATCAAAGTATGTATTTTGTTGACCCAGAAACATCAGCAAACAATCGAAAGTGCCTGGTAGAACGCCAAAATGAAGAATAAGTCCATGTTCGGGACTCGTCGCAGCATGATAGACTGTGTGAGTTCTTTTGGAGACGTAAGGTAAAAAATAACAACGAATGCATTTTTTAACATATTTTAAAGGGCACTTCTGAATATTGGTGTCAATTCTTTTTATTTTGGAGTGAATTAATATTTTGGGGGAATTAACAGAAAAGATCTCTTCTCCGAGGAAGAAAAAATTAATTTAGTGGCGTACCTATTCATAAACAAATTATAATTCTTTAGTACCATGTTATCATCGACGCAGGTTCAAAAGCAGAATGTCCACACTTAAGCAGAAACAGAATCTGGGTAAAGAATAGGTCAAGTCTTAAAAATGACTTAATAGGTTTGTGGACATAAACCCCCAAATTAACAAAATATTTGTATGCATGAAAAATTGGAGTTCGAATATCGGAGAGAGCCCGTCACATGATCACAGATTATATTTTTCAACCAATGAGAAACTCAAATGGAATACTTTGCGTGACTAACTTGAAAGATATAAAAACCTTTTCTTTTCGGAGAACAAACAGTAGCAGTTATTCTGTCATGGAAATTCACATCTCACTCAATCTTCAGTAAGAACTATGAATTCCTAGACATTTCACTGGAAAAATTCAGATGAATAAAAAATTTTCCCTTACTGTTCGCAAACTCTTATTTTTGAAAGCAAAAAGGAAAAGAGTGTCATACAAGATTATAAACTTTATTTTTTTTAATAATAAAGTTAACACTCTAAAGGGTCCGTGGGTCACTCGATGTACAGGGTAACGTTAAGGGGTACTTTATATGGATAGGAGGGGAGGATAACTGTTAACTCTAGACTTGAACATGTTAAGATTGTAATTTATTCAAGTACATTATTAACTTGATATAAACACCACATTACAGGCTTACGGCCACATCACGTTGAAACACCAGTTCCCATACGAAGTTAAGCTACGTCGAGTCTGTTCAGTACCTAAATGGGTGACCGCTTCGGACTATCAGGTGCTGTAAGCTTAGATATGCAGGTGGTGTAATGGATAATAGCTTGGAATTGTTAATCGGAGAGCCGAGTTCCAATTCCAGTTGGGTTCGTTATATTAACTTATGCACAAATATCCTTAGAAAAGGTATGAATCCATATCTTCTCCCCCACAGCCATGGGTTAATTAGTTAGAATTATATCACTGAGACCATTATTATCTCAAAATAAATAAATAAAAATAATATTGGGTACAAAATATTTAGATTTCGGCGTTAAATAACCCATAAAATATCGATATGCCACTAAGCAAAAACAATCAACCAACCAACCAAACACGATGATACATTGCTAAAAAGATATGTAACATAATGTATATGAAAAAAAGAAAGAATTTAAGATATGATTTCTAATTTTATTATTAAATTATTTTAACATAGATGTTTATTTCTACTCAATCAGATACGCTTTCCTTGAATCCTCACTCGGATATGGCAGTTAACTACGAAACCTTCTGTTACAAGTCGTTGCCATAGTAACTTCGCCTCGTCATTCTAAATAAACTTAATATTTTATAACCAGTAAGTAACATAGTCGAAAAATAAAACTTATACAAGGCCATGGCTACCTAAACAGGTAATATATTAGTATTTTAAAACAGGCTAAATATGAATGTTCTGCTAACAAAATGAAAGAGGCTAAAAGGAGTCGGAGAGAGTGCGATCCGCTCCAGACAACACTTTTATGGGGGGCGCAGTTTTTTGAGGGCGACACTTTTCGGTCTGTTGTATAAGCTGTATTGGAATAAAAGTGGTTTTAATGTTGCGACACTACTCACAGTTTAAGGCCTTTTTCGATTTCGAGTAACTTAAACAATGGTATATGTATTTAAGCTGAATGGTCCCAAAGTGCGATTTTTAATGCCGCAGCACAGCTGTGTATAGGTGACACATCTTGGTTGTTGTTATATAAATTTCAGTTATTTTTTTTGACAGAAGTTCGTTTGAGGGTATGTGCTTCTCCACTCTTCATCTTTTTGGCCTGCTAATAGTTAATACATACATACTTACATATTTTTCTTGTGGAGTAGTGGTAGGAGCGGTGAACCCAAGGGCTGCCCAGGACGACACATACACTACCCCGGGCGGCAAAAACTACGCCGTTCTTTACTCTACTCAACACGGTAAGAAACAAAAATAAAGAGGCCCTGTGCAAATTTGCTTCACAACTCATTTCTCCCAGAAAGCATCAACTATCAAGAAAAGCGTGGAACTCACAAAAAGAAATCTCTAACATAATTGTACGTGTTAATAAATTTGTTTAGTATCGTGTTTTTTGTAATGTATGTAATGTGTCCCAAAGTTTAACTTAAAAAAAAAACAAAAAAAAAACATATATCTTGATTGGGCAGTATTTTACATACCAGACAACAACCGTTCTCATTAGGCAAAATATTCTTTTTTATAACGTTTTCCAAGTTTAGTTTTCTAAGGAAGGTTCCAAATTTGAAAGTAATAAAAATTCTTTAATAATTAAATTTAAGTTTTACCGAAGCTTAAGGAAAATCTATAATGTGGACAAAACAGCAATAAAATGCTCTTAGAAATGAGAAAATATATGTGGACAAAGATGAATACATTTTTATGAATGGACATTTTTATATATGTGTTCAAAAATTACTGAGATAGAGATTATAAAGATAGCAATGAGAAAACACATTTGGACAATCTTTATATCTCAGTAGTTTTTGAGCACATATATAAAATGACCATTGTGATAAAAAAAATAGAAGATTAGCGTATAAAGTCACGTAAAAAAATAAAGACAAATCGAAATAAAATATAATAAACCCTCCTTTTTAAAACAAAAATGGATGTTTATTGTATGAATGATGAAAATAGAAACAAAAGAAAGAGAAAGAAGCTTTATTCTTTTATTTCACGTTACGATTATATCACATTGAAACACTAGTTCCCATACGATCACAGAAGTTAAGCAACTTAGAGCCTGGTCAGTACCTAGATTGGTAACCATTTGCAATACCATAAGGTTGGATATGCGTAATGGATAATAGCTCGGAATTGTTAATCGGAGAGTTGAGCTTCAATTCCGGTTGGGCTCGTTATATTTACTTACGCATAAATATCCTCGGGGAAGGTATGAATTCACCTCTTCTCACCCTAGCTATGGGTTAATTAGTAAAAATGGTATCACTAAATCATTATTTTCTCAAAAAAATTCTTACAATCTAAAAATATTTTCTGGCTTTAAATAACCTGCACAGGGTTGATAAGCCGTAGAAAACGAAACAATTATTCAAAACTTTGTAGTATAAATGTTGACGAGTAGAGTTCTTGTTGGCCTTTTATTCTGATCTGAACGTTACTCATCTCTGTCCGTCCGTGTGGATAACGGTTTCCTGCTTGCTAACGCCGGTTGATCAGAATTAAAAAAGAAACAAAGATGGGGCATGTAAATGAAATATTAGGTTGAGCCCTCAGTTCCTTTTTGGCCAACCAATTGTAATGATGAATGTATCATCCTAACTTACCGTTCCTTAAATAACAACGGGTGATGAAAAATGGGTTATATACAACAATGTTCAATGCATAGCAGTGGATTAATAAGCACAAATCTCTATAATCAACCCCAATAGCTGAGAGTTCATGGTAATTGTTCTGAAAGCTTTCCTATTTGATACCTCAACTTTACGAATTTAAACGCAGTACAAGATTGGCGGCTAGGTCTCATCATATTATTGTTGGAATTGCTAGATGTAACAGTATGTTCTATGCTAATAGTTTCTTCTCTCGCACGTTTCGCTTGTGGAACTCCCTTCCTGGTTCTTGCTTTCCTGTCACCTACGATCTTCAAAAATTTAAATACAATGTTAATCGTTTTCTTCTGTTTCGTGTTCTATTATTGTTCACTTCTTCCTAACAGCGTTTGTTTCTCTTTCAGTAATCCCATACCTTGCGTCTTAATGGCTTTATCGCCTTACTTAGGGTGACACACACACACACACACACACACACACACACACACACACACACACACACACACACACATATATATATATATATATATATATATATATATATATATATATATATATATATAAGGATGATATTAGTGATCAGTATGGATATTTTCAAAAGGATATATATCCAGGGAGAGCTCTATGTCAGAGACAGAGCAATAATTATTATTAAAAGGCACGGATTCTTAAAATTTCATGAGGTTATATTTATTTCATTAGGGTCGTAAAAACTGCCCCAATTCATCAAACATTCAAATACAAAAGATATATGAGAGAGCCAGAGAGAGAGAGAGAGAGAGAGAGAGAGTGTGTGTGTGTGTGTGTGTGTGTGTGTGTGTGTGTGTGTGTGTGTGTGTGTGTGTGTGTTATGCGTGTGATTGGATCGACGGTTTATTATTTATTTATATTGCCAAGTCCTTACTTTCCAGTTAGTTCAACGCTGAACTACGCTGTCTTGCAGGGGATGATATTTTTCACTCTGTGGCTTCTTTCCCCACAAGTGCAACGTTTCAAGCCCCTCGTTTAGTGAAAGCTACGTTGTTTTTTTTGTTTTTTTTATCTATAGTTAAAGCATGAATGGCGAAAGTACACAATTTTCTGTTAAAAATTAATGCGGATTACATTTTTTTCGATGAAGTTGGAACAAAAGTTATTGGTGTTTTTCAATAAGTGGCGTTTGAGCACGTGATTTTTTTTCACACGTGATTGTGTGGATGCAAGTTGCGAGACTGGATCCCGTGAATCGGACCACTCTTAATTTCCTTTTTTAGTTTCCTTAAGTCACAATTTGGCGGATTCCAGACGGTCCCCAAACCTGGTTAAGCTAGTTTCCTTTTGTTCTTCTACTTAATGTGAGTGGATGTCGTTTTCGGCCTGGTCCAGGTTTTCTCTTTTGTGATGATCCTTGCCAAGATTCCCAGTCTCCCCAGTTTTTTTTCTTCGCTTTTTATCTTGACTGGACCAGCTTATATATTTCCCCATCCCAATTTGTCCTTCTTCTGCCACTATTCAGTGACATTCTGGATTCTGCTAATCGGCAGAATCCAGTATGTCACTCAATATTGTCAACCGAAAAGAATGATTCAAGGAGATGAAAAAATATTATGCTTACAACAATGTACATAAAAATGTTCCCTTGGAAAGCGAAATAAGCCATCATCAATCACTTCAAAATCTGATCTCCATCAAAAGAAGGGATTGTTGTGTATTTGAGGAAAGAAGGAAGGAAGGGAACTGTATATTATAAATTCCTTTCACAAAATCATTTATTTATTTCAGAAAAATACTGTTCCTAACTAGACCGATTAAAGGTAGCAATTAATGTAAAGCGTCCGTAATTGGTCAGTTAGAAGGGTTTTGTCTTCCATCAGGACAACGCCGGAGCTTACATCTCGTTACAGATCTGGCAAAAATTGGTACAACTTAGCTGAGAAGTCGTAATCCAACCGCCGTACCTACCTAACTACATTACCACTTAATTCGATCCCTATGAAATTCTCTTAATTGGAATAATTGCTTTTGGTAGCCTATAAAAGCTACCTAGACCAATTCAACGCGCAGGAAGATGTCAAGGTATTGGAATCATAAATCTGCCTCAAAGATAGCGGAAGGTAGCGGAACAAAATGGTAGATATGTAGTTGAGTAAATGTAAAAATGCCTAAATACTCACTTTGAAAGTGTTCCGTGTTAAGTATGAGAGCCATGTTGCTTGCTCATTGTTAGTATAGATTCGTTTTCCTTACAGTTGTATGGTTGATTGAACATCGATCACTGACAATAGTAACGAGAGCTCAAGTATCTGCTTTCAGAAACGAAGTTAGCTGATAGACCAATCCTTAAGAATGATGGTGCTAGTATTAAAGAGATGATAAGTAGGTTATATATATATATCATGGGATTTAGGAAATGTTTTTATTTTATTTATTAAATTTACACTACTACTACTACAGTTTAAGCAGCAAGAAATAGACACAGTAATGTGGTACGTTCACATTATTATAACATTAGTAACGAACAATTTAACAAGTTAATGGGCAAGTATATGATCGTTCTGTTCATAGGCGGTATTTCTTTTTTAATCCTTTCATCCAGAGCAAGACAATAACGCCACAAAAAAACAAAAAACAAGAGGTTACTGAATATGAGAGAATATGAAAAAAAAAAAAACATTATGGTGAAAGAACAGCAAAAGAACAGGAATTAAGAAGACAGAAAACAATGATTGGCATTGCATTTAAAGTTTTGAAGATCAAAGTTGACTGGGGAGCAAGAAGCCGGAAGAGATTTCCACAAGCGAGAAGTGCGAGAGAAGAAAATGTTAGTATAGAACTTACGGTTACATTTAGCCATTTAAATTGTAAAATGATGAGGCCTTGTCGACAATCTAGTATGTCGCTTAAATTCATAAAATCTCGGTACCAAAGAGCAAAGTTCATCAGAACAAATTGCAATAAAAATATTTATAGAAAAGCTACATGGACTCTATGTTATGACAGTGGGAAACTGACTGTAGCTGAGATGCCAGGTTAGGATAAATAACATTGTAGATTCTATTTTATATTTGATCAAGAAACTCTAAATACATAATAGAAGCACCAGACCAAATGTGTCAGCAATATACAATGCATATCTAAGTATAATGTTGTGAATAGCTTTTTCGGCATCTTGATAAAAGTGCTGATTTCACTTCGTTACATGTATTTGTAAATGTTTGGATAAGCGCCAGTGAAAGATTTCAAAAGCTGGGTTTTCATCGATGTGTTTTGATTAGTCGGAAAATACGTTTTTGTCGATAAATTATATTTTCTCTCTGGGTCTTTATCATTGAACAAGAGTAAAATTGTCATTCTTCACTCGACTGTTCAAGATTGTAAGCTGAGAGGTGATCACAATTAGTTACAGAAGACAAGAACTAGAAAAGAAAAAAAAGAGAAACAAATCAACGAAATGAATGCATGTACCTGTTCAAAATTCTTTCGCACTCCAAACAAAGAAGTATCCATTTATTTAATAGCATCAAGAAAAACAGAAAAAACAGAAAAAAGTTATCAAACAAACTTTCGATATAGACATATCTTATCTTTTTACAAAATATACAGTAGCGGCCATAATATAAGGAACGGAAACAACAAAGACATAAATATGTGTATTACTTAAAAAGTAATGCATGATTAGCAATTAAATTTTTACCGAATAAAGATTAGAGTGTAATGCTTATATACAAAGTTACAAAAATTTAGATAATAGTTTTTTTTTTAAATAAAGATTAAATGGAACAAAGGAATTTTTTGTAACTTTGTATAATATTTATGCATTACACCCTAATCTTTATTCGGTAAAAATTTAATTGCTAATCATGCATTTTAAGTAATACATATATTTTTGTCTTTGTTGTTTTCGTTCCTTATATTATGGCCGCTACTGTATATCTTTCGTCATTTTTTTTTTTTTTTTTTTTGGTTTTATCACATTTTTCAGAGTGTTTACACATTTTTGGCTATCTTTTTAAAATCGATATCACCCTATGCAAAGCAGTAAAGCCACTAAAACACAAGGGTTTACAGAGTGTGGAAGAATTCAGAGCAGAAACATTAATAATTAGCGGGAAGAGGGAAGAGTAATCAGGTGGACAGGAGATAACGATTGACATTCCATTTAAACTTTTGGAGATTAAAATTGGTTGGAAAGCATGGATCAGGAAGGGAATTCCACAAGCGAGAGGTGAGAGAAAAGAATCTGTTCGCATAGAACTTACGGCAGTCAACTGTCAATTGATGAGATGTCCACGCCAGTCTAGTACTGTGCTTAAATTCAAAAAGTCTTGGTACCATAGAGAAGATCCCACCCAGACAATTACTGTGAAAGTATTTATAGAAAAGACACGAGGAGACAACCAAAGCGAAGTAGAGTAGTAAGAAACAGGAAAATTTTGTTTACAAAGAAAAGAGTACTGAACTGTCATATATCAGTCCTCCTACATAGCAGTGAATGCTGGACAATCTGCTCACAGATGAAGAGTTGTGAAGCAACAGAAATGTTGTTCTACAGAAGGTTGCTTAGTATACAATGCACTAAACATGCGAGCAACGACAAAGTTTTAGAGAAAATTGAAATAAAAATGACACATTTAACATCAAAAAGAGAGTTATAATTTCTAGGGTGCATAATGCAGAAAGAGAGCTTGGATAATTTGATACAGATTTGATAAAGACAAATTGAAGGCAAGAGGGACAAAGGAAAACAACGCATAACATACCAAACGAGAACTTGTAAATGGATGACGGATAGGATCTAAGAGATTTGACAAAAAAAAAAAGACAAAATTTATTAATAGCTCCAAAGGATAGGGAATTGTGGAGAGCCATGATCACCAACGTCTTAAAGGGACAAGGTATATAGAAGAGGAAGAAGAAGAAGAAGAAGAAGAAGAAGAAGACTAACTTATTGCAATAGTTATATATGCATGTTAGACAAGTCGGTAGGTAAAAGAGATATGAGCAGAACGAGATTTTCACAATTATTGTTTTTTTTCCAGCCACATCTGACTGACTTCGCAGGTGATTTAAAAAAATCGTTGAAATTGGTAACGCCTACCCGCTCATGGCTGTTTACATTTTTTAAATAGTAAGTTGGTTGGTATATATATATATATATATATATATATATATATATATATATATATATATATATATATATATATATATATATATATATATATATGCACACCTTACTACTTAAAGAATAAACAATGACATTAAGAGGAGTAAAGTCTTACTCGGACCCGTCAACAGAGTATATTAGGGCGTGGAGCGATTCAGGTCCGCCCAGGACCCACATGGGTGGGCATAGTCTTACTGCAAGAATGGACAGAAAATTTTTAATATGCTCACCATTGCAGTAATACCTTTACTCCACTTGAACGAGTAGAAAGTTATTTATACATACATGCACACACACACATACATAATTAAAAAGTAAAAACTGTCTCCTTGCATTTACTTTTCTTGTTTAATGTTTATTGTTTATTCTCTCTCTCTCTCTCTCTCTTTGTCACATCAACACGCCTTACATTTCTTCGACCTTTTCAGTTCTGGTCCAAATAATTTGTATAACTTTCTCTATCCAACTCAACCATACACTTTTGTTTTTTCGTTAGCGAATTTGCTTGATGCAAGACCAACACTAACAGCATAACTAAAAAGTATTCTTTGTTGTACGTGAAATATTCATAAAGAAGTGAAATTTCAGATTATTTCTTTCCTTCTTTATTTTCTAGTTTTAATTTTTGTTTTAGCAATTTAGTCTTTTTTCCTGGTGTTTAAGAGAAAGCGCTGGATAAAACGTGTGTTACTTTAGTTGAGTACTAGTAAAGTGAGTTTAAATAACGACACAAAAAAAAAAACAAAGACGAAAAACAACACCTGTGTACAAGTAGAACGAATATATATATATATATATATATATATATATATAAATTATATAAGTTTACAACTGTCCTGTCACAGGGAAAGCAACATTTTAAACCACAAAATCAGGAAGATAAAGTGATGGTGAGTGTTTTTTTTTTTAACTTCAACTTCATAAAATCTTTTTATTTTTATTTGGGCACACTTTATCCACACTTACACATTAACTCGAACGAATAGGGGGAAACAAGACACCTTTTATGCATGGACGTAATTAAATTAGCAATTCAGATTTCAAAATTGAAAGTTAAACACACGGTAAAAAAACAAAACAAAACAAAAAAAACTAACGTATTTATTTCATTTTTTCGAGGAACTTTTTTGTCTTTTTATGTGTTTTGAATGAATATGATCTTAATTCTTTTGACAAATTCACTTTTAATTTTTTTTGTATAGATGGCGTCCAGTTACAGTGTAAATTTATTTATAACCTGAACTCTAACTTTGTGTCCGTTTTTATGAAAATATCTGATCCTTTTCGTCGGTCTATAACTTTCAAAATTGAAAAATACAAAAGCCTTAAAAAAAGCTTTAAAAAATACAACTGCATATTTTTCAGAGGGAACTGAATTCGTTTTGTTACGAAAACCCTAATTACAAAACCTTCAAACCCTCAACTGCAACCGCACCAACTAACAAGATAAAGTAAACAATTTTTTTTTAAGTTTCCTTACTTAATTGCCTCATAATTGCATAAAAGCCGGTTAAAAAAACCATGGTCCAGTTTATAAGCATTCATACATTAAAAATTGAATATGGCATAATGATGGGCATAGAATCACGGTCCATTTTGACATTTTAAGTTAAACCTTACTTTAAATCTGCTTCACGTGTTCTCCTTTTATAGTTTTCAACTTCTTGAACTTGAACAATCCCAAAGTAAAGAAGAATGAGTCATACAAAAGCAAAATTATTTCCATCGGAAGAAATAATTTCATCAAAAATAAAATTAAAAAAAATCAACCAAATCCCTAAATTAAATTTAGGGCCTTTCTTATTTTTAATAACGTTCACCCTGTACAAGGCCCAAGATATACTCGAGGTACTGGGTTACAGAATAAGAGACACAGTTTATAGGGATATGAGAAGATAACGATTAACTCTAAATTTGAATACGTTAAGATTGTAGTGATCGGGAAAGCATCCTCCTGGGAGTCGATTCCACAAAGTAACGGTTCGTAAGAAGAAGATGCTCGAATAAAACTTATATCTCAACAATGGGATACAAAAAGGAATGAGGGTGGTTCACTATAATGTGTGGGACGTAGAGGGTCTTATCTGTGAAGGGTGGAACTAAGGAATATAGTCCGTTCTATACAATATGAACTTTAATCATACTTCAGATCTACTCTCTCGTAGTCTCCATCCACACGTCCATGAAGCGTAGATTAAATTGAGTTAATTTGCAGTTTGTCAGGGTTTGTCTTTTATTTGTCCTTAATGACTTGACTATTTATGGAGATGTCGGTTTTCAATCTAAATTATGATCACATTAATTAGGTTCCCTCACCCTCTCTCTCTCTCTCTCTCTCTCTCTCTCTCTCTCTCTCTCTCTTGCGGCTTCTTATATTCTTTTGCATCACTGAAAATATTTTGTTCCAGTTGGTCATGACACAAAGCTACAAGTATGGCACACCCGATAAGAATTGAACTCCCTACGCAGTAGTAATAATCAAACTAATTTGCTACGCCAAGATGGCCGAAATTTACTTTTAGTTACTAGCAACAAATAATTTTCTGTTGGCTTTTACAGTCGTTTTTTATTTGCGCGCATGCGCACTTTGAAAAAGCGTAACTTGCATGTGTCTCTTCGAGCAGAAAATTAAATGCAACAAACAAAATAACTTTCTATATAAAAAAAAGAAAAGAAAACCGTCAACCACTAAAATGTAACTGAATGTTTCAAATATGCATCCACGTAGTATTTTCCTCCTTGCTCTTCACAGGATAAAATTCTAATATGGCAATGTCAATCTGTCTTTGAAAGAGAGCCTTTAAAAAAAAAAGAAGCCAACTGATTTTATTTAGTTGAATCACACTTATGAATAGTTCCCAAAATAAAATGCTTGTAAATTATTGTTATTAATTTTTAGTGTGGTTTTTGTTAACCAAATATCTCCACTTTGAAACCCTGTCTTAAAAAAACATACACTTGTATTTCATATCTACCGTTTATTAACTAATTTTAAAAAATCGTGAAATAATAAAAATGAGTAATATTCTTAAGCTAATGATTACGGATAGTTGAGATTATTACATTTGAAAAAGTTATCACTCCCAAGTTATTAATATTGAAAAGTAACTCCCTATTTTATGTTTGAGGGACTTCCCCTTTTTGTAAAAATTATAGTTAAACGGTAGAGTCCATCATACTTAAAATCGGGAGTTACTTTTAGTTTTCACTCACCTTGTACATCTTGTTCCAATTGCAAATATTTTATTTATTCTATTTGAATTTAAT
>OZ010601.1:51149985-51297485 GCA_963932145.1 Acanthosepion lycidas | reverse complement strand
TATAAGTAGCATTATTGACTGTGCGATTAACCATTTTAAGACCAAAAAGTAATGCTTTAAGTAGCGAATGTAAAAACAGAGTGTTGAAAATAAATTGACAATTCTTTTTTTCTTTTTCCATCTATCGCCTTTTTCATCTTTTTCTTTTTCCATCTATCGCCTTTTTCATCTGTTTCTTTTTCATCTATCGCCTTTTTCATCTTTTTCTTTTCCATCTATCGCCTTTTTCATCTTTTTCTTTTCCATCTATCGCCTTTTTCATCTTTTTCCTTTTCCATCTATCGCCTTTTTCATCTGTTTCTTTTTCATCTATCGCCTTTTTCATCTTTTTCTTTTTCCATCTATCGCCTTTTTCATCTTTTTCCTTTTCCATCTATCGCCTTTTTCATCTTTTTCTTTTTCATCTATCGCCTTTTTCATCTTTTTCTTTTCCATCTATCGCCTTTTTCATCTTTTTCTTTTCCATCTATCGCCTTTTTCATCTGTTTCTTTTTCATCTATCGCCTTTTTCATCTTTTTCTTTTCCATCTATCGCCTTTTTCATCTTTTTCTTTTTCCATCTATCGCCTTTTTCATTTTTTTCTTTTTCCATCTATCGCCTTTTTCATCTTTTTCATCTATCGCCTTTTTCATCTTTTTCCTTTTCCATCTATCGCCTTTTTCATCTTTTTCCTTTTCCATCTATCGCCTTTTTCATCTTTTTCTTTTTCCATCTATCGCCTTTTTCATCTTTTTCTTTTTCATCTATCGCCTTTTTCATCTTTTTCTTTTCCATCTATCGCCTTTTTCATCTTTTTCTTTTTCCATCTATCGCCTTTTTCATCTTTTTCTTTTTCATCTATCGCCTTTTTAATTTTTTTCTTTTTCCATCTATCGCCTTTTTCATCTTTTTCTTTTTCATCTATCGCCTTTTTAATCTTTTTCTTTTTCATCTATCGCCTATCTTTCTTCTAATGTTATTTTCTTTCACCTTTAGTGGCATTATCACCTTGCATGGGATTAAATGATTAAATCAATATTTGCAAATAGCAAGCAAAAGATTTGTATATGAAAAGGTAAAACTAAAGAATTTGAAATTATTTGAATAAGAGAAAGTTAAATAGCTCTATGTTCTTTACAAATGGCGTGATGAAAGAATCAATGTTTAGCGTGTATTCAATTCATAGGATGTGTGTATCTGAATTGTCTATTAATTTAAAGTGTTTCTGCAGACGTAATGGCAGTTTATATTAAAAATACTCTTGGCACATGGTACATTGAAATTTAAATTGTCTGAGTAATGTGGATTCCTGAGAAATTCAACATACAATAATAAATTGTCTTTTCTGTCGCTATCTTTCGAAAAAGACTCCGATTTTGCACTTTTCTGATTGGCTGAAACGTTCTGAATTAATTTTAGGCTGGAACATTAATGAGTTATTGTGTTCCAGTCTATAAGTATTTAAAGGTAAAAAAGGATTTTTTTCATTTGTATTCGGGGTTTAATATCTAGGAAATGTTCTAACAGAGGACGGACAGTGAGACACTGATGATCTGAAGATGTATGGCTGTGAATGCTGGACAATCTCCTCAAAGATGAAGAATAGACATAAAGCAACAGAAATGTTGTGATGATACCATGGACCGAACATATGAGCAACGACGAAGATTTAGAAAAATGGAAACATAAAGGAAAATTATACTTGACATCAGGAAGTGGCAATGGAAATTTCTGGGGCAAATACTGAGGAAGGAAGCTTGAAAAATATGATACTCACAGGATAGATAGAGGACAAGAAGGACAGAGGAAAGCAGTGCGTAACATACTTGATGAGTTTGAATAAATGGATGGGAAAACAGGGTTTGGAAGAAATAACAAAAACACAACTTTGTCACACACACACACACACACACACACATATATATATATATATATATATATATATATGACAAAGTGGAAAAGGTTTTCTTGTGACGCGTTTCGTCCTTAGGATTTCAGCGGACTAAGTTTGTTATGTTGGTATGACTACACATGCGCACGAGCGAGAGATGCTGGGAATTTAAAATTTTATTTGTTTATAATATTCTAGCCAATTTCATTTAGATTCTTTTTCTTTCCATCATTTATTGTTCCTGATATATAAAAATATATATCGTTATCTCATATATATATATATATATATATATATATATATATATATATATATATATATATATGTATGTATATATATATATATATGGTAGACTCTCCCGTCGTATTCGACGTATGAGAGTCAAGCAGCTCAGTTCCTAGGAACCGACAGCCAGACACCAGCACAGCACATATGATTTGATTATAGTGGTGAAGGCTTTGTGGAGAACCAACCACACAAATGCACAATAGTTACAAATTATATTTAGCAATCCATTAAAAAAAAATCTCGGTTCTTGAACTAAGAATGTGCATATAAAAAATGCTGCTTTGTTAAATATTCGTATGAGTGCACATTTATAAAGTAAACATTATTAATAGTAGTAGTGAGAGAGTATCACGCCAACAAAGTAACATTGGCGTACTAATGTGTGTGTATATATGTATGTGTATATATATATATGTGTGCGTGAGAATATGTGTTTGTATATATGTATTTGTGTGTGTGTAAATATATATATATATATATACATATATATATATATATATATATATATATATTAGGTTGGTGCAAAAATAATTTCGTTTTCTAACATATGTTACTATGTGAGAAAACGAAATTATTTTTGCACCAACCTAATATATATATATATATATATATATATATATATATATATATATATATATATATATATATATATATATATATAAAATCAGAAGCCATGAAAGTTATACCTGTATTATTGTTATTTTTGTAGTAGTAGTAGTATTTAAATTGGAGGCATGCTGGAGTAATAGCGGGTCTAGATTGAACTTAAATACAAATTACAGAAGAGTTCGTTACATTTACTCATATTCAAATACCTTTGGGAAAGATATGGATCTATCTCCCCTCCAGTTATAAGTAAATAGCTGAACAGACTGGGTCCTATAGCCTTAAGTGGCAACCGGCCTAGGAGAAGGAGAACTCTGAATTCAAATGAGCTCCGTCAAGCTATCTAACTCAAGACACAACATTCCTACTACGGCTGACCCTGTGACCCTATGACCCTAATGGGCTATGGGACTCGTGATCATGATTCTGAAGTACCGAACAATTAGTCAGCTACTTAATATTTAGCTTATATCTAGGCTTAAATAACGGATGTGTGAGTTGGGTAATGGATGGCGGCTTGGGATTAAATATTGACGAAGCGAGGCGTGTTCTCTACATTCATTTATACGTAAATACCTTTCGAAAGATATAAATCCATCTCTTCCCCCTCCAGTTATGAACAGTAGAAGACTATCTCAGAACAGATACAAAAATGATTATTCCATTATTATTCCGTTTTATTACTATCATAGCGTTAGTCAATATGATAATATCTTCAAAATCCATTTTTAAGTAAAATTACTAGGCATTTGTTCTTCGGTTAGGATGTGTGGGTGGTGTAATAGATAGCGGTTCGGAATGATTGAGCCGAGTTCGAATTCCAGTCTGGTTCGTTACATCCATTTACGCGCAAATATCCTTGATATGAATCCATTCCCTCCAGCTTTGGATTAAATATTAGGACTTGTATCTAGAAAAATCATTCATATTCACTCGCAAAAAAAGAAATTATTTTTACAATCCAAAATATGTTTCAGCTTAAAATAACTCACAAATGGAGATAAGCCGTAAAAACCAAATCAGCGTTGTTACTTAAATAACAGCGACTACACTACGTAGCATGGAGCCTAGATGATGTTATAGTCGTTGCGTGAGTATGTTTGCATGGTTGCACACTCGTAATCTAAATATCTTTATTATTATTAGGAGTAGTATTATTAGTAATGAGAAAGTAGTATGCCAATAAAATAACATGTACAAATATATACATATACATATAATAAATATAAATAATATGTATAAATATACATAGCCCAATATATCCATCATTACAACCGGTCTGATGTTCATCATTATGTTCATAATTGAGTTATGTTTGTTGTGTGAGGCCTGCAATATGTATGTCCCATACATACACAATAGCAATCAATCTATCTATCAATCAATTTGGCTAATGAAAATCAGTCGAGTGTTTCTGGAATCAGTTTCGTATCAGAGGCGTACAATGGAAAGTTGCATTCATTTGCTGGAACAAAACATTACCAGTGAGCATAAATACATAGAAATGATCTGCAACAAGAATCTGTGCATGTCACATCTGTTAAGTCAGGCACCAATTTCATTAGTGGTTGTTGCGAATTATTCACAGAATACGCACAATGCTATTACAGAGGCATCACTAAATTGCGCAACACCCAACTGGCAGGCTGGATTCGTAACCTCAGTATGGTTTTCTTCGCACAAGAACTCCGCCATCTGCTCAAAAGAGTTGGAAACACGACTCGTCTGATTAGGTGATATTGTACTAGGCTTCCACGGTTCAATGACGTTGTTCTCTGGACCAGGTCAGGCGCAATAAACGATGCCATAGTGTTAATAATAGCACCTTTTGTTGGTCGACAACCACATGGAATGCAGTGTTTTATGTACAATGTTTTGACTGATGGGTTGAGTGGCACGGGTGTTGAATGTGATACGATCTGCAACGTCCGCTTCTTCTTCATCATCATCAGGTCGCGCAAGCCCGGCATTCCATGACACGCTGCTTCCTTCCATTCCTGTCGATCATTACATTTGAAAGCTCATCCGGTCTGCATCCCGTGTCTTCAATCAGATGGTCAATGTACACCTTGGGCGATCTTGTGTTCTTTTTTCCATGGGATAGTATCCAGAGTAGAACGTCTCCCGCTAGTTCTTCTTTACTACACCAACAGGGACCAGAAAATCTTACTCTTTGTTGGTATATTGATTTGCTGATGGAAGGTATATTTCTTTGCTGGGTTACCTTTCCAGGATTTGTTTAGTGCTGCTCGAAGCATTCGTGTGTAAGCACCATTTAACCTCTTTTCCAGTTTGGTTGTTAGTGTTCAGGTTGAGGAGCCATATACAAGGACGAACTCGTCCCCCTTCGCCGGGTGGTTAACATCTTTGTTAATTACCGACAGTCCAATGAGTGCCCATAGTTTTCTCGTGTTGTCTGTTCCCAAATCCTTCTATTTCTGGAATACATTTGCTATTACTGCCCGAAAAAGAAAATGATGCCTCAGTAAAGAGAGTGGCCAACAATCATTCCGTGGTCAAACATTGTTAAATTTTGTTTGCGTCTCATGACTGTATTTTTTTGTACTTTAAATTCAATTGTGGCACAAAGCTAAGGTGTGAAGTAGGGGGAGGGTGATCGTCACTGACTATCCTAAACATAGCTAATCCGATCTGCCTAAGAATATACTCAGATCATTTGTAAACATCTATGCAGATGATAGGACGATATACGGGCGCATCTCTAAAACTCTTAATGATCAGTGATTGGCAGCTGATCTCTCTCCTGATCTAGCACTAGCTTCCCAGTGCGGAAAAACAAACTGGCTGTTTACATTCAATGCTTCGAAAACGAAACTAGTTACATTCCCATCATTCATCGCCGATCAGACCCTGAATTACCGCCAGTCACGATGAACGTATGTCCCCTCGAGGAGAAACCGTGCCTTGAGAGAATATTAGGCACGCTCGACCTCAAATAGAACTCTTATATACGATCTGTCGCTAAAGATTCAGGTAAAATGATCGGCTCCCTGTACAGCACAGTAAGTACCTAACTCATCATGTTATCCTCTATCCTTTATAAGAGCCAGATCATGCAGAAAATGGAGTATTGTTGCCATATTTGGGTGGGAGATCCCCAGTCTTCACTTTCCAGTTCAAAAACGTCTCCGAGTCCTTGTTGGAGAAGAATTATTTTCCATCTTCCAACCTCTTTCTCTCACAAGCGGGATGTGGCGTGTTTCTCACTGCTCTATCTCTACTACCATGGAAAGTGCTCGGACGAACTGCATTCCTTGATTCCGCCGAGTCTAACCTTCACGACTAGGACCCAGCATGCTACTTAGTTTCCTCGATCACTACAGTCTTAACCTGTTCATGTCTAGAATTAATCATTATCTTCTCCTTTCCATATGAACTACCACTTAACGTAACCCTCTACTTCGAATGGCCCCTGGGCTCTGTACAGGGTAAAGCTTACTATAAAAAAAAATACAGGCAGAATGAAGACGAGAGTAGATAACGATTGCACTTAAATTTTTGAAGATCAAAGTTGACTGGAAAGCAAGAAGCTGGAAGACATTTCCACAGACGAGAAATGCGAGAAAAGAAACTTCTAGCAAAGAACTTACGATTACACCTAGCCAGTTCAACTATAAAATGATGAAACCTTCTTGCCAATTTAGTACTGCGCTTAAATTCATAAAGTATAGTTATTATAATTCATCAGAACACTTACTATGAAAGTATTTAAAGGCACAAGAAAGCTACAATACGATGGTAGAAAAGTGACTGAAACCGGAAGGCTAGGTCAGGATCAATAATACTGTAGATCCTTCCTTGGACTTTATAAAAAAATCTCTAAATATATAGCAGGAGAACCAGACCATATGTGGCAGCAATATTCGAAGCATGGACGAATGGTAAACTTATAAATATTTAAGATAGAGTCTAGAGCGAAAAATTGTCTAGCACGATAGTGAACAAGATTTCCTACCAGTAGACGTAGCTATTGATTATAATATTTCCACTTCATGCCAGCAGAAAACGTTAGCCAGAGAAGGTGCAACGAGTCACTTCTCTGGAGGTTAGCATCAGCCATACTGATGAAAAGCAGATAGGGGTCTCTCGGATGATTAATAGAAAGCAGTTTTGTTTTGGAGACGTTAAAATTAAGAAGCCATTTCTTCACCTAGTTAACAGCAGACAGTACTATGTCTGCATACATACTTCTCATAGAGAAAAGAAGCAAAAAAACAAAACAAAAAACAAAACGATGATAACTTGATGCAAGGAATGCAAAATTCTGCTATCATTGGAAGGAGTATCATATCAAGGAGTATCATATTCTTTAAAAATATCACATTTATAAACCGGACATTTGTTTTATGCCCCATTTTTGCGTTTAATTTATTTTAAACTTAAGAGTTAAAATATAATTTTATATTTTTTGTGTATAATTAGAGCGAAATTGAACATAAAATCTACGATTTCCTAAAATTAATTTTCTCGTTTTTGACTATTTGGCGTGCACGATCATGCAACCTTTTTTCCCCCATTTTAACGTTAAACGCAGAATTTTGCAATTTGTCCGGTAAGAACTGACAGAATGTTACTTCATATTGAATTCAAGAATCAAGACCCGTATGCAAAGACAGAAGGCTTATACCACTCTGGTTGAATATTAAGTGATGAGCCTCTGCCGAATAAATAACAGTTTTTTATATTCTAGTGAAGCTTTTAGGTGAAGTTACCGCATTATGCCTACGCGTTTTGTTTTTATAGCAAAGCGTAAACAAAGTTGCTGAAAGACTAATTCATTAAAAGGAAATGGAATTGTTTCAGAGAGGAGCTGAAAGCAACAACCTGTTAGTGTTCTATGTATGCAAATAAATGGTACTATTATTCACCTGTTAACGTCCTTGAGAATGTGATGTTGGTCGAAAGACAATAGAATGAACAGCTGCGTTCCTATTGTCGCCTGATTTTGCAGTCACAGTAAGACGCGTTTTAATTTAAAGCTGGATATTTTATCATCAAAGATTCTTTTGTAAAAGAAAAGCGGTTTGAAAACTGTTAGTTCAAGTGTTCCAAATAACTAAATGATCTTACTACATCAAATAATTGGACATTCAATAAAATAACCTATAGAGGTAACTCATATTTTTTTTAACCTTTATCACTCTGTACGTGATTTCATTTACTATACAAAAAGTTTATCTTGTCACTGAAGGTGATTGATTCCTGAACAATTGTGTGCTTGAATTTCATAGTTTTGTTGTCATATCCTGCTATGGCAACAGAAAAAAAACTTGAGTGAAATTAACAATAAGAATACTGCAATTGAGAGATCCTGAAAAAGAATGCAGTGGGAAGGGAAGTAATATTAATAATGCAGAGTGCTAAAGGTTAAATACCTTCCTCATATGTGATAATGAAAAGTCAACCTGCTCCTTTACCCCACCTTCGGGCTGGGATCAAAGTGTAGTATCTGCCCTCGGGCAGATAAACTACATTTTATCTCTCAATTGAGTTTCTGTATTCGGACAGACCGCAACTGTATCTCTGTCTGCGGACAGAGAGCAACTGGAACTATTGAGAAAAAACTGGTCCCGGGAAACAACTGACCGTTACAATACCTCCCTCATTGCGCTAAAGAAGGAGATCGGTAGTAATGATCTTGTGTTATATCTTGGTATCGTAGAAGGGCGAGTAAATAATCTTACCCAGCCTGTAATATTGGTTATCCTCTATTTCTCTTAAAATGATGAAAGTCTGGTTCTAAGGATTCCATCCTGGCTACAGCATATCCTTCATTGCAAAGTAGGTCGCGGAGACTGGGCATTTTTTGTCCTTTCTACAACATCCAATAGTAAACCAACCTCGTACCACATCCTACCACCATGGAAAGGTGGCTAAATTGCCGGTCAACGCTGTTAACAAGTCACTAAGATTATTCATGAAAACTAAATACTTCCTAAATATAAATCTTCATCCCAGAAAGATACTTCTTGCTTTTGCTTTAAAAGTTGTTCTTTGCTGAGAAACTTATAATCATGACTTTTATCTATGAGAATACAATTTCTAATGAAGATCTAGCCATGATGTTATGTGGTTATTGATAGAATATCTTAAACAGTGTTGATATTTTTTACGGTTTATCAACTGTTTGTGAGTTATTTTAAATCCGAAACATATTTTAGATTGTAAGAATAATTATTTTTTGTGAGTAAACATTGAATTAACACATTTTTTAGAATAATATTTTTTTTTCCATATACGAGCCCTACTATTTAACCCATAGCTAGCAGAGGAAATGGATTCATCCAAGGATACTTGCGCGTAAATGGATGTAACGGGCCTGACTGGAATTCGAACTCTGCTCTCTGATTTTTCATTCCGAACCTCTATCCATTACACCACCCGCACAAAGCAAATGCCTAATAATGGCGCCTGAAACTGAATTTTGAAGATATCATACTAATTAATGCTAGAAAAGTAATAAAACGGAATAATATTGGAATAATAGATTTTTTGCTCTGTTCTGAGATAGGCTTCAAAATTTCGTTAACATCACGACCATATCAGGTTGAATTACCGATTCTCGTAGGATCATCAAAATTAACCAACATCGAACCTGGTCAATACCAGCTTGGATGTACGAGGGGTGTAATGGATAACAGCTCTGAATTGGAAATCAGAAATCAGAGTTCGAATTCCAGTCGGGTTTGTTATATTCACTTACACGCAAATACTATTGGTAGGAATCAACCTCTTCTCTCCCCATCTATGGGTTAATTAGTAAGGATTGTATCAGTAAATCATTATTATCCTCCAAAACCTCTTATAATCTAAGAAGATTTTCTGGCTTCAAATAAGCTACAAAAGATTGATATGCCGTAAAAAAACGAATCAATCAGAGGTCACTCCAACTTCTAAGGTCAGTGCATAGAAAAGTCGTTCTCCAGTGAATATTTAAATTTTGGTAAGCTTAATGGTAGACATATAGAATTGTATTGTTGCGTACGATTTTGGTAGATATAAAATATTATGTCTGGACTGTGACAATCAAAAACAGCATCTAATATCGTTGCAGTGTTAAAGTCGGACAGTACCTTTAGCGCACACATAGTAACTATGGCATACTAAGCAAAATAAATTTAATTTTTAGTCGTTTTACTTCGCGTCTGGCGATTCGGTGGAGTAATGGAATCGGAGAGCCGAGTTCGAATTCTAGTCGAATCCATTACATTCACTTACGTGCTAATACCATTGGAAAAGGCAAGAATCCTCTTCTTTTCCTACTAGTTATGGGTAAATAGCAGGACTGGGTTCTATAGCCTGGGATGACAACTGGTCTACCGCAGAAAGAAATGGCAACCTAATGCGGGAAAAAATTTGTCTCGTCAGCCATGTATCGAAAGATACATGATCGCCTAAGCGTGTATCACGTGTGACACATAACTGACTGACATATTTATCGAGGCGTGTGTAGTTAACAAAACAGTAAGAAAAGAGAGAGAGAGAGAGAGAGAGAGAGAGAGAGAGAGAGAGAGAGAACTGACGATATAGGTCATAAACAATAGGAACACCTGTGGTTATTTATATCCTGTGGGTATCGTAATGTTTACAAGTCAAGTAATATGAGCATCTGTCACCAAATATAATCATTATCCGAGGATGTCGACTAAGATGTATGCGATCGTAGATTGAGTGCTTATATGTAGCACTTTGTCGGGCATTATTGGTGTGAGGGCTAAAGTTCTATTTCTAGTATTGACTTGATAAAGTTATTTGTTCTGGATTCATACTGAAATTGTTGTTGAACAAAGAGGGATGGGCACTTTTGTAGCCATTCAACAAAGCGCCACAAAATAAATATGTGTTGCTCAATGGGGGTGTGGCCTCAATCAAATGTTAAGTTTTGAGCGGTTAGATCATATTAACTTTTAAAGATTCCTGATTCTGTATTTCTTTATATGATCCTCTCATAACCCCCCTTTTTTTATAGATATATTATCCTAATTTAGACATTTTTTCTTTTGATTTTAAATACACGTTTTTTGTTTTTTGTTTTTTTTCGCCTGTAAGATATATACAAATTTAGAAGCAAATGTTCGAAGTCTTGTTTATTTTGGAAATTAATGGCAGTAAATACTTTATACAAATGATTCAACTAGGTTCAATACCACTGTGGTAATTGTGTTCACATCAGATGGTTACCAGTGTGGATAGGTTTTGGTTGGATTTTCTATACCGGAAACTTTGAAATAAAAGCGAACTTACTCAAGGGTATAAAATAAATAATATATTTTTATTTATTTTCTTTAGAGTTCTGAGTGAATCCTTTGGTATTCGGCGTAGCAAAAAGCGTTTTTTGTTCCTTGTACCATCAGCCTCTAGCCCAGAGGTGTCAGGTTTATATCCTCTTGACCAGGCTTGAGAATCTGGCGCGAACAATAGTCTCGGCTAACATCAAAAGTCTCTCTGTGTTAATTTTTTTGATTGGCTAAAATTATTTTATTTTCCGGTGTTTCTTTCGTTTTCATTTTTTTTAGAAGTTATTTGTGGAGCCTCTCCGATTTTTGGTATTTTTCAGTCACAAAAAAGTAGGCTCTGCTCCTGCAAACTTCTGATGCTTTTCGGTCGAGTTCAGCCTTTTCTTCTACCTCTTTTTATTTGAGGGTTGACTTCTCGTTAGACGAGAGAGAGAGAGAGAGAGAGAGAGAGAGAGAGAGAGAGAGAGAGAGAGAGAGAGAGAGAGAGAGAGAGAGATAAGAGTTTTAGAAAAAAGCGCAAATGGATTATTTTAATTTGAATTCTTTTTTATTTTTGTTTATATATTTTATTTTTGTATTTTACTTGGTTTATTTTTATCGGGACTCACTACACCACTGTCACAGATTGAGGCCAAGAAGACAAATTTTAGTCTTCTGTTTAGTTCTCAGTTTCAGCAAAATTAGGGGACTGAAACCCCGAACCTTTAACGCCATGTATAGATTGCAGTTAAGTTCGCCTTATACAAGATGCTCTTCACGAGTTAGTTTTGACAAAGAAATATCAGCTTGAAATCACGTATTTTTTCTGTAGATTTAGCAAAATATGTTGTCATATTAAAAGGAGTTGATTTAATAAAGAAATTGCTTAACATTAATGTTCGATTTCATTTACGATATAAAAATAGGTTAATGACTTTTTAATAGCGCCAAATTGTAATTGTTCCAGAAGTTATGCAAAGCATCGCGCAAATTTTATGATGTCATAAGAGCAATAAAGAATGAAGCAATTCATTAAACATCTGAGTTTCGTTTCATATGAAGTGATTTATTGCTTTTCCATTGATAATGTTAATGAAATTAGCGCACACTCATAAAAGTAACTGACCTTATAAACGAGTGATAGTCGATTCGATTCTTGTTGCGTGTTTCATAAATATTGTTTTGACTTAAAGTTAGTTAAACTAAAGCAAAACATGTTCAATAAATATGAAACGTCGTCAATTTCTGATGAAATCAGCTCTCAAACAATACGCTACATGATTATGATATTATCCATAATTAAAACAGTAAGTATCTTGACTCAAACTGTAGAAGTAATAGTCTTAACATTAAACATGTTTTTGCTGTAAAATATTCAAGGAAAAATTGAATAATATCAGAATAATAATTATTTTCTTTTTAAAAATATGATTTCATTGCGGCACAGAAAATTTCCATGTTTCAAAACTGGAACTAAATTTATAAATTTAATTATAAAAGTTAAATTGATTGATAAGCTACCTAGGGAAATTAAAACCCAGCCACCTTTAAATTGAAATAGATTTTCCTTAATCTTAACAACTCCTAATATCAATATTGTCTTGGCTTATAAATTAAGTAAATTTCTTTGAACGTTTATTCCTAACATCGCTTTACAATGGAACGAGACTATGGATTTTAAGTTTAGTTTTTATAATTAAATTTATAAATTTACTTTCAGTTTTGAAAGATGGAAATTTTCTCAGTCGCGATGGAATCATATTTTTTTAAAAGAAAATAATTATAATATTTTGCTCAACTGTTTGTATCGAGCACGGTTTTGTTTAAATAAAAATAACTGCTAAGAACACTTGATTATAAATCTTACTGTTCTTTCTTATTATTTTAATATATACAATATCAGAATAAGTGTTATTTGGGGTTTTTTGGGTTTTTTTTTTTTTACTTACGCGTTCTTCAGAATTTTTAATGACTGATTTGATTTGTTTGTTTAATGGCGTACCAACTCCTTATGAGTCATTTAATGCCGAAATTTAATTTTCTTGGGAGCTTTGAAACAATAAAAAAATGATGTACACTATTTACATTATTCTGACTGATGTCTTAATCTTCATTCATGACGTTTCGGCCGTTTTACACTCCAGCCTTCTTCATGTGATATACGTTGGAATTTCGAATCGAACTCTTAACTTAGCCTACTGATGTAGATTTTCCTAGTTTCACGTGTCATGCCTTTACTGGATATCTCAGTTTTCAGTTAATTCCCTTTAGTAACTCATCTCTCCAAATCTTTTTGTTTATCTCTGCTGTGGCCAGGTATTGAATTCACAAGTCTTTGAGACCAGTCACTTTTGGATTGCTTCAGCTAACGCTTTCATCCACTGGGTCATGTATATATAATCTGAAGAAGGCCGGAGCGTACAACGGTTGAAACGTTGTGTATATAACAATAAAGATGAGGACAACAGTCTAATCAATGTAAATAGTCCTCAGAAATATAGACAAAAAAATGATATATGTTATTCTGCTTTCACAATTGAATACGTGGTAGATGATACTCAGCTTTTGTTCATATTCATGCTTGTGTACACATAATTACTAGATGCGGTGATATGTGTTTTATGGTGTAGTTTAAGTTTATTTATATCTTAGAATACAGTTTGATTTCTTTAAGAAATTGTAGGATATTACATAGATTGTTATCATGAAAGAGTTCTTTCACATTAATTGGTTGATTTTGTTTAGTGGTATATAAACCTCTATGGCTTATTTAATGCCTAAATCTAAATATTTTCAAGACAATTTTATGACTTCAACTACAGATAAAATGTATTGTTGGTAATTTTACTATAAAATGTATTGTTGGTAATTCTACTATAAATATGTATTGTTGGTAATTTCACTACAAATATGTAGTTTTGGTAATTTATTTTATAAAAATGTATTGCTGGTATTTTTACTATAAAAATGTATTTTTATACTTACATAGTGTTTTGATTTTGTTTGGGGGTTTACTGTTTGCCCATAGCTGGAATCCCTAACAGGTGTTACTACTTTGGGTCAGAGTGAACCTAGGAAGAACACCAATTAAGAGGTGATTCCATGCTCCTCAAAACCTCCTATCTCTTGATCACAGGCCTTGCTGTCGGGTGTAGTTTATCGTCATACTTAATACTAAGTTTTTAATGACAGTGATTTTTATGAATTTTGTTACAATTTTTCTTAGAATAACTATGTTTTATCTCTTCTTTACTTTTAAGCTTCATAAAAGATGGCTAATTTTACTGTTTTTTTTTTTTATCAAAACGTGACGGATATATTTAAGCAATTTTGCAATTGTATTGTTTATATTTTCTGCATGTGTTATCTAGATGATTATATATGTCATTATATATATCATTAACTCTAATAATTAACTCCTTTTAAATCATTAAAGGTAAAAATAAGCAAAGATAACTAAGAAACAAAATAAAAACAAATAAACATTATATTAGTAGTATTAGTTTTATTTCTATGCAACGAAAATAAGATATCAGGCTTACGGCCATCATAACATTGAAACACCGGTTTTCTTACAGTCAGCGAAGTTAAGCAATGTCGAGCATAGTTAGTACCTAGATGGGTGACAGCTTGGGAATACCAGGTAAGCTTGGTTTTGAGCTTGGTGTAATTGATAATGGCTGGGAATTAAAAATCAGTGAGCCGAGTTCGAATTCCCGTTGGGTTCGTTATATTCACTTACGCGCAAATACCCTTGAGAAAGGTATGTATCGATCCCTCCCCCCCAAGCTATGGGTGAACATGTGAGCAACGACGAGGTTTTGGAGAGGATGTAAACAAAGATGAAACTTATAATTAATATCAGGAAGAGGCAGCTGAAATTTTTGGGAAACGTAATGAGAAAGGAAGGCTTGGAAAATCTGATACACAGATAGATAGAAAGAGAGACAAGGGGAAGCAACGCGTGACATACTTAAGGGAGTGTTTGGCAGAACAGGGAGAAGTAGCAAAAAGTCAAAACTTATTGAGATAGGAATAGGAGGAAGTGAAGAGCCATGATCGCCTACGCCCTGAAGGGACACCGCATATAAAAAAAGAATTTGTTTTTTATTTTATTTCAACAATTTCACATAATTTTCCTTTTTAAAAGTATGCTAAGAAATGAACGTGTTTTTTTTTTGTTTTTGTTTTTTTAATACGCGTTTGAACAAGAGCGCATTCAATAATCAATTCAAGCAGTACTTGGACAAATGTCTGAGAAAGTTAATATATACAACGTTATTATTTTATTGTGATGGGTCATGTTTCTACTGGGTTTACTTGTATACACTTGGTATTTCTTTATGAAAAAGTATGCATCAATGATTGCGGTGTTAATGATTGCTCTGTATGCATCGCTGAATGAATATGATTCTTATCATATATATATATATATATATATATATATATATATATATATATATATATATATATATATATATATGACTAAACGCACCAGATAGTTCATTTGTACCACTTAGTTTACAAATACGTGACACTTTGAACAAGATATTTTAATAATGATCATCGAATATCCCAACTATGTTTGAAAAGCCTATTAGCTCTCAATACTGTCATTGTGGCAAAATTCTAAATACTTCAGTTCCTTCCAACTGTAAAACAATAACGAATAAAGCGTATTTGTGCATATTTTATTTTCTTATGGCGTGTTTAGACGAGATTCAAAAATAAATGTTGGGGTTGCGACGCTTGTGTTAATATCTGTTGTTTGTGCCATGAACTAGCATATGTAGTTATTAAGTTCACATAACTGGCTAGACTTATGCAGTAGATAATGGAAGATAACATTTTCTATCAAATTTAAAAAATGATTGTAGCAAATAGTCATGTTTCTTTCTTGTAGAATCCTTGATATCTCTATTGTTAAGATGTTTTAGTCGTTCTTTTCATTGAGACATCTCAATTTCGCATTTCAGATTAGTTACCATATCATACTCCTTATAAAATATTCCCCTTACACCGTATTAATCAGAATAAACAATTTTTTTAATTTTTTTTCTCGAACTTTATGTATATATAAAGTAAAAAAAATCTTCTGTACTTAATGTTCATTAAAATAGAACAAACTAAAACGTAAAACGGTACATTGTTTTAAAATGCTTATGATAACATAGGAATACCAACGTCTCATTAAAACAGTAAATTTATTACAGTTGTAGAATATAATCATATTCTACAAGTGTAATAAATTTACTGTTTTAATGAGACATTGGTATTCCTATTCATCAAATTGTCGCATTCATTAATTCAAAATTTTGATATTAAACTAAAATTACAATAATTATTTATGTTAATAAACCTAAAATAAATTCAATATGACAATAAGCAATTATTACAGCAGACATTGACGAATTCAAGGTTTTAAAAATATTTGTATATTAATGAAGTAATAAAATTGCGCTAAAATGTTAGCTGGGGTTTTCCAACTAAACCAACATGGCTGAATATCTCAAAAAATAAAATAAAATACACGCACACACACAAAGAAACTTTGTTGGTACATCAACATGGCACAAATCTACATTTATGGGGGAAATCGGTAGCTCCTGAAACTAGTACAGAGCTCACTGCAATACAGGAAACATTCCCATTTTCAGAGATACTTTTTATGGTTTATCAACCTTTTGCAAGTTATTTAAAGCCAGGGAATACTTTTAGATTATAAGATTTTGGGGGTGGGGCAGATAATGATTTAGTGATACATACCCCATTAATTAACCTATAGCTGGGCGAGCGGTAGATTCATACCTTTCTCAGGGGTATTTGCGCGTAAGTGAATATATTCGAACCGTTATCCATTATACCACCCGCACATCCAAGCTTACAACGCCTGGTATTCCTATCAACGGTATTTCCTCCATAAAACAAGATTTCCTCTCTGTTGTTTAGTTAGCAAGATATGAACCATTTGCCAACAAACTCCTCTAGCGTCATGTTATCAGATATTTCAAAAATTTCTACTTAAAAAAGAATTGAATATTTCTTTAAGAGCTCATAATATCAGCTTGAACGTTTTACTTCAACAGTGGTTTCCTCATGTATGCATTCTTCACGAATACATAGAGAAATGAGTTGTTTGTTGTAAACGACCTGGGTCATTCAAAAGTCCGTCTAATAAATGGACACCCGTTTTCGTTTGTCATCTAGACTTTCGGAGCCGAGTGATTTAGAATGTTAGTATTCCAACCATGAGATCTGGGTTCGAATCTCACTATGATTGATTTGTCAAGGTGATTTTATAATATCAGGCTGTATGCGGCACATTTGGAAATTGCCTGAAAACCATATCACGCCTTGGCCCAAGCCGTACGAGTGACATTTGATAGACAGAGTTCAGTCTGTTATGTGTCATGATCGCCTAAGCGTATATCAATACGCTTAGGCGATCATGTATCTTTCGATACATGACTGACGAGGCAGATTTTTCTCGCAGTAGTTGGCTTTTACTTTCTGCGGTAGACCAGTTGTCATCCAAGGCTATAGAACCCGGTCTGTCCTGCTAGTTACCCATAGCTGGGTGGGGAGAAGAAGTGGGGGGATTCATACCTTTACCAAAGGTATTAGCACGATGGATTGAACTGGATTTTGAACTCAGATCTCCGATTCCCCAATCCGATCCGCTATCCATTACTCCACTGTGCCTCCTGATAGACAGAAATATTTGGAATTTGTGGTTGTGCTAGTACGAAGCTACAAGTGATCTTGATCAAGGGTTTGGACATACTGGTTTTGTAGCACAAGATTTAACCATTTGCCAATGAGGGTTTACTAAGGTGTGGTCATTGCTCCTGTAGAGCTATGTTTTTCCTCCTTTAAGATGGGAAAAATTGCTCAGCCCCAGGGATTCTAACCCTGTTGCAGCACCGTCCTCATTGTATTCAGAGGAGTGGGAGTCGATGAAATACCGATGCCAAGATAACAATGGTCGTGAGAGCTGGGCAAAACCATAATTTTTGTCCTTGGCCTATATGCATACGCATGTGTATGGTCTCCCCACGTTAAAACGACCTTGTGTCACATCCATCCTTGTTGGGAAGGCCGGGTAAATATACCTGGCTTTGTTCACACCAGTGAAGTATTGATCACGCCAGATGATGCGTTCTCTCACAGAAACTGTAACTAAAGTCCGCTCAACATAGTTGCTGTATAAGATCCAGGTTGGGTCTATGAGCGCTGAAGAAACACCAATGTTCCTGAGCAAGCGTCTTTAACGGGGATTAGCTACCCTAGCAGACAGGCATACTCGGAAACAAGCAACCAGTCACTTACTTACTAGCGTTTCAAGACCCATGAAACTAAGCTGTTTCATAGAATTTTTATACGCAGAACAATGGGCACTTTCGATTTCTGACCATGAGACCCAGGTTCGAATCTCACCTTGGTCGATTTGCTAGGAAGGTGACTTTTTGATGTTATCAGTCTGGAGGTGGGAGCGATCCCAGTGTGCAGCACCTTTGGTAAGTGCTAGAAAACCATACCACGAGTTGACCCAAGCCTTATATGAAATTGGAGGCCGTTGATAGCTGTGCTAGAACGAAGTCACGAGTCAAACTGATGATCATGCTAGATAACACGCTCTTTCCTAGAAACTACGGTCTTCTCAGCATAGTTGCAGTATAAACCACAGGTGGGCTCTGTGAGTGTTGAACAAACACAAATGTGCCTGAGCAAGTGTCTGCAATAAGGATTGTCTAGCCGCCCTAGTAGACAAGTATCCTCGGGTACGAGTGGCAAGCTATAGAATACACAGAACAAAATTTGTTTGTACCTCTTCAAGTTGAACCATAAAAACCTTTTGGTACTTTCTTTAAAATCTTTCATTTTTAAAACTCTTCCTTGTGAAAAACAAATAAGTACAACTTCTTTGATTATCACAGAAGTTTTTCATATGGTATACCCAGTGGCGTAGCTAAGGGGGAGGAGAGGGGGCGGACCGCCCCGGGTACCAGCACCGGAGGGGTGACACAATGTCACCCCCAACAAAATTTTTCAACCAGGCTAAGGTGCCAAAAATAGTCTGAAAACAGTGGTGAAGACACAGGGTTTCGCAGGCGGGCATATAACCCCCCAGAAATAATTTATGACCTCCCAGTTTTGTCCCCCCGTCAGAAATTTTCTAATAAATTGTCGGGAAATTTGTGAGTAGGAAAAATAGCAATGTTTTCAGCTTTCATGTGTTTCAGTTGCTACAATCTTGGTTACTAACAAGAGACATTGTTGTAACATTTTGTCGGATTATATGGCGTTTTAACTCTGCATCATTTATAACAACAAAGCGAAATACGAAGCCAAAAGTGCAACAATTTCAGTTTTGCCTGTGTATCAATTCGATGAGATACAATTTTCCATTGAATGAGCGATATACTTTTGAATATATCTACTAGTGTTGGGACGATTAATCGGAATCGAGAATCGGAAAGATCGGAACTTTTTGGGGTATCGGAAACGGTATCGAAAAAATTTGTGCCTAAACGATTCTGTTAAATTTTTAACTTAATTTTCCATTATTGGTACTAATGATAAATATTTATTGTTTTTAAATTATCACTAAAACTAAAATCATAATGACATCAAAATACGATGTCAATTTATTTTACTTGTATAAAGAAAAACAAAAAATAAACTTTGCATAAATTCTCTAGGTAACCTTTTAAAAGAATGCAGTTGATTTACAATGTTCCGAAAAATGCTTAAAAATTAAATAGAACATTTTTGTCAAGAAAAATACTTTCAAACACCATTGATAATTAAATGGTACCCAGAAAATGATGCAACGGAAAATTGGATACCGGAAAATTAGCAACAGATAATTACGTCAACCATGAGCCAGTCGAGACTGTCGGATCTGGCTGTGCTGTCCATTGAAAACGAGCATACAAGACAAACAGATTTTGACGATGTCATTGACCAGTTTGCCACAATGAAAACAAGAAAACATTCATTCTAAGACCATAGTATCGAATGTCATTCTTTTGTGTATTGCCGTGTTTTGTATTTAGTTGTTCTGAAGGTGAACAGTTGCATTTTAAAAATCTTTTGATTTGAACTGATTATTTTGTAGTATTGGATTTTGTCTTGGATCATACATGTAAAAAGTAACGTACCGGTCAGTAGAGTAAAGTAGAGGTAGAGCATGTATGTAAATTTAGCTACAGCTAACCATTCAGCATAGGGTGAATCGGGGTCATTGGGGTGACATTTGAGCGGACCGCCCTGGGTGACGTTTACTCTAGATACGCCACTGGGTATACCAATTATGTTTCTTCTTACCCAAATCGTATTACTAACTTAAAATTTTAAACTAAATTTGTTATTGTATAAATGCAAGAATGTATTTTATATTCTATTTATTATGGTGATTTTTTTTACTTCTTTTTATTTATTAGGCTCAGAAAATCTCAAGCGATAAAGAGGCCGGTAAGTTACTTATTTCTTTATTTTAGAGGGATATAAAGGTATCTGAAGCCCAATATTATTTCTACATATAAACACCGAATTTAGGTAATATTGACACACGTGGAACAATAAGAAAAAATCTCCATCTGATAGTAGTTGATTGTATAATCTGTTTTGTATACATGTATCCTTGGAAGCAAATCTTCTCTTTTCCTGTATTACTTAATATGACTTCCATGATGGGGTTGTGGTAGAGCCACCGAGATCAATACTGTGTACTTGACGATTTCCGGACAACTGAACCAGAAGTAAATAAACAGACAACAGCTGTCATCCGATTAGAAATTTAAATTTAATATATATATATATATATATATATATATATATATATATATATATATATATATATATATATATATATATAAAGAAAGAACAGTAAGATATATAATCCGGTGTTCTTATAGATATTTTTATTTTTACAAAATAGTGCTTAATGTAAATTTACAGAACATTAATATAGTATAAATTAACTGATTTAAAATATGTTTTTTCGCCACACAGTTCTAACCATGTTTCAAAAATGGAAGCTAAAAGCTTAGAATTTAATTTTGCAATATATATATGATTTTATGTAATTATGGCATCAGTAAAAATGGCACACGTGGAACAATAAGAAAAAATCTCCATCTGATAGTAGTTGATTGTATAATCTGTTTTTTATACATGTATCCTTGGAAGCAAATCTTCTCTTTTCCTGTATTACTTAATATGACTTCCATGATGGGGTTGTGGTAGAGCCACCGAGATCAATACTGTGTACTTGACGGTTCCCGGACATCTGAACCAGAAGTAAATAAACAGACAATGATTGGAAAATTAACATTAAATAGCTCAAAATTAAACAGCTACTGGTGGTTAATTTCAAGTTGTTTAAAGAGTCTGTTTTTCACTTGTGCCATTATTACCGTTCACCATAAATGACATGTCCCTTCAGGACGTAGGTCATCATGGATTTCCACAGATTCCTTTGCTTCATTATCTACAAACTGCCATGTTTTCTTGGGAAAAATAGTGACGTGGTTTCTCGTTAGCTTCTCTCACTATTTTGGAATTTTAAGTTTTCCTTCTCTTACACTGGTGAATACCCAAGACCAGAGAGAGACCAGTCCCCTTTGCTATTATTCTATACCTTGGTTTACTTCTATACTTCAAGTATCGTGAATATGGAACGAGTAACGTTTGTCACAGTGTTTCTAGGTTGACAAGATTCAAACTGTTGGTTTCAACATGTTTGCGAACACTGTTAAAACTGGACGACATCCTCAGAACCACAGCTAGTATAAATAATTTGAAGTTAATCTTATCTAAATTCATTCGCAAAAGACATGTCGGTCTGCAACTATAAACATTTTAAGCATGTCTACAATTAATTAAATTCGGCTTTTTACTACACTTAAATTATTTTTAACTGTCATCAAACACCCAGAAGTCATTGTATTTCTAATAATAAAGGTAAAGTATTGGATTGGTTGACAAAGGCGAAATGAAACGTGAGACTGAAAGCCTACTGGTTGCCGCCCAAGACCGAGCCCTGAATATTACCGTATTTTACGGGGTATAAGACGCACCCCAATTTCAGCAGGGCAAATCAAGAAAAATTAGTAATTAGTAAAATTAGTAGATGGTATAGCCTAGGCTACATTTATGAGGTATGATTTTGGTTAAACAAGCCATGATTACAATTAAACGAAAAATTATAGGAAAAAAGAACACGAGGCTATAAAAACTTTATTATATCCAAAAGTAAGAAAACAAAATAAAAATCAAGCAATTGTTACAATTGAGCAAAACAGTACAGTTACCATTAAAATTTAGTCAAAAACTTTCCTTTATATGATCTGTACAACCTGCGGCTTGTAAACGTCTTAGTGGAATGATTAGGAAATAAAGATTCTGATTGTATTAGGTTGGTGCAAAAATAATGACGTAATAACGTCGTTTTTTGACGTTAAAAATAATAAAAAAAACGACATTATTCCGTCATTATTTTTACACCAACCTAATATTTATACCAAAGTAACCGGAAGTTATTGCAAGAAAAATATTAATGAAGCAAATATATTTTACAAATATATAATTTGAATTTATTGCATATAATTTTAGTGAAACAAAGTACTAATATTAAACGTGAGGAAATTAATATAATGAATATTATCAATGATAACACTTTTAATCTGCATAATAGCCTTTTAAGTAATGACAATAGGTTTATAAAAGTTACTTTAAAGTCTAAGCTAATAGGAGTTGCCAGGTAGCTAATTTCGGCCGACTATCGTGAATTTTAAACCTACGTATGGCATATAAGACGCAGGGGAATTTTAAAAGATATTTTAGTAAAAAAAAGTGCGTCTTATATGCCGTCAAATACGATAATTCTGTTTGGAAGAGCATCTATCAACAAGTGGATTCGTATAAGTGCAGACTATGTAGCATGGTGGTGAAAAATACCGCCCACCTCATTAACGCTTGTGGGATGCTTGCATAGAAAGAATACAAGCGCCGCCATGATAAATCGACCTCCCATCTGCATTGATGCATATGCAGGAATTATGGATGCGAAATCGAACAGAAATGATACCACCACACGCCAGAGAAGGGGGGTCGAAAACGACCAAGTCAAAATCTTATGAGATTTCAACATCCAAGCAGAGAGCATCCTCGAGGTCGCCAAACCAAAAATCCCTGTTGTTGAAAAGAAAATACCTCGTCATTGATGTGTCTGTTCCTGGTGACCATGACATCAAGACCAAAGAAATTGGAAAGCTTAAAAAGTGAACTGACCTCCGGATTCAGATTGTCAAAATGTGACATGTTTAGGTCACTATTGTATCAGTTAGTATTGGGGTTTTGGAGACTGTTCTATCGAATCTAAATACCCACACTAAGAAAATTGGAGTTAAGTCTAGTATTCCATAACTTGAGAGGGGTGCTTCTTGACTCCTACAAATATTCACTGAAATTGCCTTTCATTGGAAGCAGAACCGGTACAAGGGTCTTGTTCCACCCCGAATCTATGATACACTATGTCTACTCTATTACATCTCAATTATCACAAGTTACTATTCATATAGTTATTTTCTAAACGAAAGTATAGACACTCACTACTCAGTCGTAATTGTTATAGCGAGACAAGTTTGCTAACCATTACGCCACGCCCGAGAACTATTCATATAAAATAAAAATTTCATTGTAACCTAATTATGTATAATTAGCAGTAGAGCTCGGCGTTGCCCGGGGATGCAACATTAAGAGATAGATCAAGTATCGACCATCATAAAGACTGAAAAATAAAATTGACAAAGATTATTGTTTAAGGTTGACGGACACGCAAGTCTTAATTAGTTTGTTTTTTTGTTTAGTTTTGGGTTGTTTTTTTTTACGAATTGGTCAAACCCAAACTCAAACAAAAACATTGTTTTCAATCGTTATGAGTCTATCGATTGAATAGAATTTTATTATAAACAATTGTCTTGTAAATGGAATTTTTAAAGCATTCTGAATGTAAAATAAAGAAAAAAGTGTGCAAGACAATAAGAAACACTACCTGCCAAAAAAAAAAAGTGAAGTTTTGTTGAAATCGGTTGAAAAATGTAGGAAATTTCCATATATAAACGAACACACACACACACACACACACACAAACAACCTGAGTTTTATAATAAGTATAACTCGATATGAGTTGTCTCCCTTTCATTCTCGCGACAGCGATGCCTCTTAATCGTGTTTTCAAATTGATTTCGTGCAAAAACAATTGTTTTTCCAATTTTTGGCGCTGTCAGAACCGCCGCAAGGTAATTTTACGTAGTTATGTGAAGTTTTGTTGAAATCTGTTGAAAAATGTAGGAAATCCGATCCAATATATTAACGAATAGGCACACAACACGCACATAAGTATGATAATGGATCATCTTTAATATAGGTGAACAATTCAGCTAGAAAAATTAAAAATAAATACATTGTATCTAAATACAAATTAAAGATAGGCCTTTCCATCTTAAATGAATATTTTGCAGCAATTTTTAACTTCAACTTGAGATTTTTCTTGTTAAAAATTTGAATAATTTTCACATATTCGATATTATGAATAAAAAACAGTGAATTTTATATAGTGTTTTTTTTTTTTTTCTTTTTTTTCGAGGTTTGGGCAAAACATATTCACGGATTTGGCAAAAAAACTCAGAATGACGTCAAAATCCGTATATTTTTCATACTTTAATAGTCAGTTGTGCTTAGTTTTATTTGTAACGTATACAGTCAGGGGTAGTACGCGCCGGACCTGACTGGAAGTTAAGGACGAACTCGTTCATACCTGGAATCATTTTACTTAGCGCCACCACGTCGGCAAGGTACTCTACCTACGCCGACGATATCTCCACGCTTATGACGAGCTATGCATAGATCGAAACATAAATAATTTATACATTGTATAAAGGATTGGTTTGAGGCTATTTTACTTTGTTAATATAAATTGAAGTAACTCATGAGTACAGAAATTAAAACTTGTAAAATCTACTTTCATCCATGGAACAAACATCTCCTTCATAGCTTCGTCCTTCCCGTGATTTTCATACATTTAAATTCCTTTTGATCTTTAAAATATTCATGTTTACGCAACAGTATACGCTCAATGATTTAAGAAATGATTCCCATACTAATCACTAGTTCAATGTAGCTTAAAACTATTCACCTCTTTTCTCAACGGGGTATTATTTGCCTCATCTAACTGGCAAACTAGATTAGCCAAGTTGCCCATCTCAAATATCGAGTAAAAAGAATTTTAGACAATCACCAAATATATAAAAACAAGTCTAATAAAAGTATAGTATGCGTTACTATAGATATAGATTCTCGTTTAAAGTCATATGCTCACATGCCATCACAACCATTGGATATTCAGCAAAGATAGAGTTCCTTTGATCACCATTGCATCTATTCGAAGTGTTTTCGTTTCTATTATGCTATGTAGGCGATCATAGTTCTCCATCGTTTGCAATCTGAATTGCTATGATTGTTTTTGAGAAATTTACTGGAGTAGTTTCTCCATGACTTTGATTTAAGTGTTGTACTTCTAAGTTGGCATCCACTTTTTCTGAGTATAAGAGATAATTTGTTTTTCTAAAACTTAGAGTAGATCGTACTTATACTTCAACCAACTTTGAAACTAAAATATCAAAGTTGGTACTTTCTACAATCCGACTAAAGTTATGCAAATTACATGAACCTATATAACTAGAATTTGCTTTGAAAATCTTTTGTCGTATTTTAAACGATTTAGACGTCAACACAAAGCTCGAGTTCAATTTCTGGTAGTTTCGACATTAAACTTATTGAATTTATTATAAAAACTGCAGTATTTATTATTATTGTTATTGTTATTATGTAGATTAAACTAATAGTAGCTTAAATAATTTGGAATCTAATAAAACCTATTTTCCATGATATATGTTGAAACAAGTGTAATGGAAAGCATCTAACAATAGCTGAAAAAACAGAAAATAACAAAGTTATTGAATGAGGAAATCTCCACATTGGGGATATTAAAGGAGCTTCGCTGAGATCAAAATATAAAGAGGGCTGTTGAAAATATACCTAAGTTGCGAACTAGAGACAAAAGAAAAAGGCTTTAAGAACTTGTCTCCTCGAGGAGAACGTAAACTAAAGCGAGTAAGGCAACCACTTTTGACCGGTGCTCAGATTTTTGAACAAGTTGGGATTGAGGGAGTCAAGAATGACAAAAGTTGTATAATATTTTGCAAATTGGGATCTCTAAGAACTCTCCTAGGCAAACTCCTCTGAGTAAAGCAAATATTTTAAAGTGTCAAAATAGAGATAAAAAATACATGAAAATTGACTTTTCTAAAATAATCTCGGTGGACCTGATGAATGAGCCAAAAAATGGATTTTATTGACCGTGGCTAAAAGACAGTAAGGGGGTGGCAGTTTGATGAATTGTCTTTCAAACCATTATTGAACCATTCAAAGTCTACGAAGGAGTGCTAACTAATACGATTTCCTGGACAAGACTTTCTTTGAGTGGTACAAGTCTCAGCCTTGCAGTTTCAATGTGAAGTGTGTATTTATGCACGACATTGCTCCTACTTATGTAAATAATGTTACCCGTGACTTTTTTGAGTGTAAAAGGTTTACAAGAGAGAAGATGATAAAATGGCCATCAAGTCTAGATCTGAATCCGATCGAAAATATATAGTCAATTATGAAAATGAAACAATGTGAAAATGGCAAATAATATAACAACAAAACAAACCCATGAGAAGCAGTTAAAACCACCATGTCTGAAACTGAACCTGTTGAAGTAAATCTTTTTAACAAACTCAATGTCTCATAGATTGCTGGCTGTTATTGAGAAGAAGGGTCATTATATTAAGATGTAAATGATTCAAAGATTTATCATATGTGCTTCTAATTTGTGCTATTATGGGTATAGATCAATTGTTGATGATTTTATTACTTTGTTATTGAAGTAAAAATATTTTCTGTTGTTGCATAATAACTTTAGACTGCAGTAATCCAATAACTTTAAAAACATGTTGAAACTATGTAAATATTTAACTCAATCTTTGTTTTGACGTCTAAATTAATCGTTTGAAATTTGACTTTTAAAATTTCAATCCAGTTCTGTATAATGGTTTTAAACGTTCAAAATATTTTAGCACCTTTAAATAAAACTTTCAGAAATTACTGGGGTCTCCTCTCAATGTTGACTATTGAAGTAACAGCAAAAAAAGTGGTTTTTCGCTAATGTTCACTCACCCACGCTCTTTTTCGTCAAATATTACGCTATGCCAATGATGCAATATTTTGTCAAGATATTTAGCGATAGGTTAGTGCAAGAAAGATTACGTAATGTTAATGCAAACCTTAACTGAAATTCGAACTTTTGTTTCCGATTTTATTTTCTCTGTTGGTATCCCTTACGCCAACTATCACATATTAGAAATATCAATCAGTATATTTAATCATTCAGGATAAGTATAATTTGTCATGAGAAGTAAATTTACAATCATTGAATTGCTTTTAGACGTTATCATTTGGAAGCATATTTAGAAGCCTAATACCTGCAACTTTGTATTGATATCCCAATATTGCTTTTTCCCAATATCACCTTTCCTAACAGAATTACTACTCTCCCAAGCAAACATACACAACTGTATCACAAAATAGTTGATTATGAATACAATAGCGTTTTCTGAATTCTTCTAGTTGCTAAGGACATTTTGTTTTGTTGTTAATAGTTACTTTGTTTTTAATAAATTAATTTCATTTTTGCCTTGAAAAAGTCCACATTGGACGAAACGCGCCGGCTAATAATACAGTTTTTCTATTGTATTTTACCTTTATACATATTGTCTTTTTCTACAGGTTAACTCTGAGAAATTATTCGCGTATTTTTCAAATTATATTTGACTTATTGTTAAAGGTATAAATGTAAATTTCTATTACACAAGTGCATCTAAAATATTACAGACAGTCATCTTTTTTCTTTCTTTTTTTACTAATATACACCCAATACAAGCTCCGAAAGCCACTCGAGGTAGAGGGTTACTGTGTGGTGTTTTCTTAGCATAAGAAAAGACAAGAAGTGAAGTTCTTGTAGCTATACGGGAAAGATAGTTAATTCTAGACTTGAGAAGTTAAGATTTAATTAGTGGTTAAAATTTCATAATTCAAGCAGGAACGTTAGAAGTATAATGTAGAAGTAGACTTTAAAAGGAACTGGAAACCCAATCCTGAAAATTAAACAAAGGATAAACCTCTACTCCTGTTAAAAAAAAATTGGGGGTCTGTTTTATTGTGGTTTATAGTTCATTTCATTTTACGGCATATCAACCTCAATGGGTTATTTAATGCCGACAAGATTTTTAGGAAAGGTTCGTATAAATGGAATATGTATTCATTATAAGAAATCAGTTTGTAGGAGATTAGGCTTCATTGGCGTATTTTTTTTATAAAGAGGGTTTTTCCCGAGAGTCAATATTAATATAAAATTTTTAAATATAAAATGTATTTTTATACTTTCATAGTTTTTTTTTTATCCCGGTCTGTGGGTCGACTATTTGCCCATAGCTGGAACTATAACAGGTGCTACCACCCCGGGTCAGGGTAACCTGGGAACAACAGCTATATTGAGAAGTCGTTTCACGCTCCTCAAAACCTTCCGATTAGAGGCTTTGCTGTCGAATGTAGTTTATCGTCATATCCAGGATTTCTGCCTTATTGTCGGAAGAGGTTTTTGATTTTGTTTTAATTTTGTAACGACTTGGCACTTTGGATTTTACAATGTAATTTGCAACCCCTTATTTTTATTTCAATAGTTTAAAAGCGCAAAAAAATGCATTTGTTTCTCTTGATACAAAATTTGTTTAATGTTTTAAAATACACCTATAAACATGAAATATATGTCCCAGGTCGAGATGTCCATATACCGACTGAAAAAAAGAACTTTCTTTAAAAGTATGTGTTGGAATGCACGATAATAGGTCACGTGGTTAATCTTTATTTTTGTTCTCTTCTTTCTAGGCACACGATTATTCCTTCAAAAAATCCTATTAAACATTTCTTGCAAACACCTCCTTGGCCAAAGGCTACACCGCGTTCCCGCATAATACTTTTGTAGCTGTATTCGGTGAATGTAAATTACTTGTCTTTCGTGGTGCACGTACCGACATCACGTCCCTCCCATCGGCCAGACCTTTTCGTATTACCTTACGCAAGGCGGAGACTACTCGCCGCGTATGTGAATATATATATATATATATATATATATATATATATATATATATATATACATATACACACTACAGACTACAGAAAGCTCTTTCCAATTAGTTACCCATACAGTTACTGACAGCTTTTATATATCCTCTACATTTTCTATTAAAAGTGAGAGAAAAAAATCTAGCTGAAATATGACAACATACGCCGGGGGTGAGTCTTCACATCCGATCATCTTTCTTTTTTTTTTTCTTCTTCACCTGCACGAAGTTTTTTTGAGAAAGCACTTTTTTCTTTACAGAATCCGTTTAGTTCGATTTAAATCTTTCTGCATCTTTTTTAAACTGTATATGACTTTCGAACATGCATCTACGAGATTATGTTAAGTTTTCACAGAAAAATTTGTCGATATACTTCAAAATGTTAGAACTGATCATGAACAACGCCTAAAGAAATGAATATTTCACTCATTTATAATATAGTTATATAACTTTTAACAGATTTGCTTAATGGTATTCAGTGTTCAAATTGCTCATGTCGGTGAGTATTTTTCATGATGGATGAAATTTGGGTAAATCTTTAAAAGGAAACATTACTAAAAATATTCGCCTCATAAAAATTGTATACAATGATTTTCTTGTGTGATTGGGCTAATTAATGTAATTCAAGTTATACAAATATGAAGAGTCCTTTGTATGTATATTTATTGAGAGAATCGACATTTGTTTTGACATTTTTGTCAATGCAAAAGTACATTTTTTAGTCTTTGTCATTTCAATAATATACATTTAAAATCAATTGCTTCAAATTCATTAAACTTCAACTAAAAAGAAATGATTTTTGTTAGATTGCTTGAAATTGATTTCCTATGACTTGCCATTAAACATTTGGTCTTTACAAAAATGTTTTCTCTTTAACATAAGTCAAGAAAAAGAAACCTTTCTCTTGGCTAACATTAACATTATTTACACATATTTGTTGAATTTGTTATAATACACCTAACACTCGAATGCGTCGGAAGAACCTTTGATTCTTCTTCAGGACCCTTTCAATGGACTTTCAGATAGCTTGGCAGCGCCCATCTCCTATTCAAGCGCTCTTGAGCGACAGCCTAGAACCACGGAATATGGTGTGGGTCGCCTTCGGTTCATGCTCTTGTCCTTTAAGTTTTAAATTCAGTGTTGTCTTTCTCGCCTTTGTTGATTAGCTAGATATGAAAAAGTTATTAATCACTGGAAATGTTTCACGTCTGTTCCTTTCTATACAAATGATATAGTTTTTTTCATTAGCTGATATACAGCTGAGTTATTAAAAAATAACTCATGACCATTATGCTGAAACTGGTTATATGATCAGATTTACTTGAGTAAATATTTCTAGAACATCGGGCTTCAGTAGGCCATTTCATCAAGGGTCATGCATAAATTTTCGTCATCTTTACTAATGGATAAAATAAGAATGGTTTTGTTAGCAGAATGGCCGGCGTTTTCCAGTTCTTTCACGTTTAAGCCTAGACTTATCAAATACAGAAAATATCGTTAAATTAAAATCAAATATAAAAATAGTAAGTTTTTAAAGTCTAATATTTTGGTAGATTGAATTTGATAATTTTTAATTTACTTAAAAGGTAACCAAATTTCAAATTAATTTCACGTAATGCACGCTTAACCTCCAGAAAATAATCATCTATGTTCAGAACCATTTTTGCCATTTTCTAGAACCCTACTTTCTAGTACTCTTTGATTATTGTATTGTTCGTGTCGAACCTTATTCTTCATATGCATCTTAATGTCTTGATGTTGACGAGGAAATTTGAGCAAAACAACCCTATTGTCTCGTTTGTAAAATCTAAACTCTTTACTAAAGTGTACAGTCGACTATTTAAACAAAATACTGTCTAATTTAAGCATGATGATAATTTTAAAATTAAACTTATATGATGACTGTTCAGAAATAATGTTTCCAAATTGGTTATTCAAATTTATTCAAGATGGCAATGAAAATATTTAATGATATTTCTGTTAAAATCTTTGAAAGTGTCTGATATCATTTATACATTTGGGGTGTCGGCATTCAGAAAAGATTCAAGTAGTTTCCATTTATGAGCCTCAAGGGATGTTATAGCATCTTGAATTTTGTCTAGAAAATGTAATGCTTGATAATTCTGTAATACTAAAGAAACCCACATAAAAAAAGTAGTTTTATCTCGATCGCAAGAGTTTCTATTTAATAGCCAACAGGTGGTACTTTATGAAGTTTAGTTTTCTAAGCGGCATTCACTTTGACCAAAGGGGAACACTTTAAAAATAGAAGACTATCTTCACAGTTTTTTTGTGTGTGTTTTTCATTCAGAATTTTATCATTTCCATCATTTATACCCGAGCTAACGGTCTGCTATGGGGCCTGAAAGTGATTCTTAAGGCCAGATTCACTTTTACAACCTCACCTACACACGTAGCAAGCATAAGTTTGTGTTACCTATATAGGAAACTTGCCTGTCCCGGTGTACAACCAAGTGATATTTCAGTCGCGCAACCTTGTCACAAAACTTGCAAAAGTAACCTACAGGTCTTTTTGGTTTGCTTTGTTTAGTTTAACAGTATATCAACACCTTATGGGTCATTTAATACCGAAATATTAATTTTCTTGGGAGCATTGGTAATTTGTTTTACAAAATGTATTACTGGTAATTTTTCTGAAAATGTATTCCTGGTAATTTTTTTTACTATAAAAATGTATCACTGGTATTGTATAATACCAGTGATACATGGTAGAACTTCATAGTGATTTGACATCATTTTGTGGGTGCACTATTTGTCCATAGCTAGGACCCTAACAGGTGCTAACACCCCGGATCAGGCTAGACCTGGAAACAACAGCAATTAAGAGGTGGCTCCATGCTCCTCAAAACCTCTTAATCATAGGCCTTGCTGCTGGATGTAGTTTATCGTCATACCCTGGACGAATTTTTCTGGTAGAGCTGCATTCACAAGAGTTTACACCGGACCTCTTTGGTGTCATCTCACGTGACTGGTTAAACCAGCTGCCGAAAGGATGGCTTTTCCACAAATACTGCAAGTGTGGTTGTGTCTTCATAGCTCTGAACAGATTCAATTTATCCCTTCCTAATGGCGCGCTTTTTTTTTCTTTTTTTTGTTGGAATGCTCAATTCCCTTCTGCTCAAAATTGTTGCAGTATTCCGAAATCAATCTTCTCCAGCCAGATCTATCTCTAGCAACAGTTTCCCGGTTTTCAATATTAATGCCAAGAGTCTTTAGGTTACATCTAACTTCATCCTTGAAAAAAACATTTTTTAGGGGAGGGGGATTATGAGCTGGTCGATTACTTTGTACCAGATTACCAAATAGGGGGTGGGCCAAAAGTAGGCTTAGACTTAGTAGTTACGCACTTTACATTTTTAAAAAACATTTTATTACATTTATATTTATTTGTTACAATCCTATTTGTTCAAAACTGTTTATGTACATTTGTTTAAAACTTTATTTACATTTTTAGCACAGATTAATCTCTTAAGAGCTCAAAATGTCTTCCTTCAACATTGCAACATTCCTCGAACCTCTCCAGAACACTATGACACACAGCACGACACAAATCACAATCTGCATCAATTTCAATAAATACTTCTGAGATGTACTCTTTTAATTCGTCCACTGTGTGGGGACTTCTCACATAAACCTTATTCTTTACTACGCCCCGAAAAAAGAAATCCATTGGTGTTAGGTCAGGTAAACATGGTGGCCATTTGATGCTGCTCCTTTTTCTGAACCAAAGCTGTGTATAGGTTTGGTTAAGACAATTACTGTCAAAGCATAATGGGTAAGTGCTCCATCTTGCTGAAATAACAATTTAGCTGTCGTTGATAAATTAGATCTAAAATTGTTGTAGAGTAGTTTTCACAGTGGAGGCTTGTATTTTAATAAGTCGTCCTAAATTAGGTTCGACGTACAAAACCTTAGGAACTTGGAAATAAGAGTTAATGACGCAGCAATCTAGTTGTGATGGTTGGTACTTCAATGTCCGATATCGTCTGACTAGCTAAACACCACCGAGCCGAACTTGCCACTGCTACTTATTATCTGTGGGAGAGTCCATTACAATAGAATAGGTACCATAACCCCCCCCCCCCCACTAAAACTTTACTCCGCAGGAGTAAAAAGTTTTCTTTATTTATTTTTCAAATTTTTACAGAAAATATGAAGAGAAAAAAAAAAAAAAAACAACAAAAATTTTTTTTTTTTTTTAGCAACACCGTAGCGTATTTCCTACGTTTTTTGATCCACTTTTAAATGAATAGTTGTCTTTCTTTCTTTTTTTTTTCTGGATCGGCGTACCTTAGGTAAAATTATTTGCAGGGGTTGTTAGATCAAACTTATTGAAAATCACCTCCATCGGCGTTTGTTTTTTATTTTTTTTCCTTCGCGGGACCTCTGTCAACCACGTCTGAAAAACGTCGTCTGATCTGTATATTGCACGTGAGTTTTTCCCCTTTCACCAAGTACGTCATATAGCCAATCCGCTTTTCTATTTTTTTTTTTTTTTTATATCTCCAAAGCGTTACTAGAAACAACCTTCCACTTTGAACTTCTTAAAGATGGACTCACAGTTTCTGTAGGCTCTTGTTGACTTAAATCATTTAATAATACTGCATGTCCTTGGTTGCGCGTAACTTGTTCCTCGTTTTTTTTTTCGGTGTTGGCTTCATTTTTACTTTCTGAAGCTTGTTTTTCACGCATATTGTCGGTGTTAGCCATTCCACTTTTTTAAATAAACCCGTTTTCTCTAATCTGTCCAATTCTTTATCTATCTGTTCAATTGAAGCAAACAGCACATTCCTTTTCTTTTTGAATACCGCTTGAGCGTTTTGTTTTGGCTGTAATTTTGCCTCATTCTTGGTACACGTTCCCAAACCTGGAGAAAAAACAGTAGGAAAAGTTCCCTTTAGTTTTTGTAGTAATTTTTTGGCTTCGCAGTTTAAATTTTCAACCTTGTAACAGAAAGAATTTATTGGTAAATCCCATAATTGAAATTCTGTTATCCAATCCGTACCAAGTTCGTGGTATTTTTCATGACAAATAGTTTAGCTTTTCGCGTTTTTTTATTTAACGTCACGTAACAAATTCTCCAACAAATTGTATTTTTTCTCCTGTCACGGACCTCGCGATTTTATTTGTCTTCATTAAAGTTGGTTTCCCCAACTTCTTCCACGTATTCAAATTTATGATAGATAGGTCGGAACCAGTGTCGAGTTGCATTTTTATTTTTTTTATTACTTATTTCGACGGTAACAAATTTTCACTTCGTCGGACTTTAATTTTCTTATTTGATTGTTTTTATTTTTTGACCTGTAGTGCGAGCTTTTATGCCCCACTCTTTCACAGTTGAAACATTTTTATTCCTAAAATTGCAATATCTATACCAGTGAAGTTCACCGCAAGCAAAACATGGCTTCGGGAGTTTTTGTTTATTTTTCCTGGTATTTCACTTTTTGTTTGATAATCCGCAATTTTAGAATTCTTTTTGGTAGACTGACTTTCTTTTTTGTAGCGTATTTTTCTTACATGCGAAACGCCAGACTGTTCTATCTTTTTCGAGTCTTTCTTTACGCTAACATATCTTGTGCAGTCTTCTGCCAAACTCTGTATCGAAATCCTCGGTTCGTTTTCCAATTTTGAAAGTACCAATTTCCTCAATTCTGCGTCTCTTTCTGAAACTAGGCCTTGAACAAATACTAAGCACTTAAAATTGTCAGCGCTTAATTCTGCTAGTTTGAATTTTTCACAATGCTTGTTCACAGTAGCTGCATACGTTATAAAGTTTTGTTCATCCACTTTCATCAGATTCAAACATAGGTTCATAGGTTCGACGTACAAAACGTTAGGAACTTGGAAATAAGATTTAATGACGCAGCAAATCTAGTTGTGATGGTTGGTACTTCAATGTCCGATATCATCTGACTAGCTCAACACCACCGAGCCGAACTTGCCACTGCTAATTATCTGTGGGAGAGTCCATTACAATAGAATAGGTACCATAACAAAAATGTAAAACAACTGTAAGCCTATATTTTGCCCACCCTATGCCTATTCTGAGACTGCTTGAATACAATTTTTAACTGTTATTTTTTGTTGCACAAGCATGTAAAGTTTCGAATTTATTTTCATAGGATATTACACCCAGTAAAATATTGATATCATTTTTGAATTAACTACTACTAAATCTGAAAGTGGATCGGTGATACTTTTGATCAACATACAAGATCATTAATCTTTAATAGATAATTTATTTACTTTGTTTTACACTATTTACATTATTTGAACCGTTGTCCTCAATGTGACGCCATTTCGTGGCGAAATTTGTGACGAGTATTGTGACGACGTTCTCCGATCGCCCGTCGTTCACTGCAGCTGTGATGACATCAAAGGTTGATTGTATTTGCATGTACACCCAACTCGCTATGTGCACATATTCATCTCCTTGGCCGTGATCGCTTTCAACAAATAATAATAATGGCCACAAATGTTTTTAAAGACACTTGTTGGGAGTTCCCAACAATACGATTTTTCACTTAGCCGGCCATCTTTTCCTTCGGCTGAACTGCTATCTCCCTAGCTTAGCTGGTTCTTTCCTCACTGGCTACGGCGACTCCTGATTCCTCGTTACTGGTCATTCTGTCACTGGCCGCTGGGCAGCTACTAACTCCCCTGGTTAACCACTAGCTTCTCTCACGGTTGGACCCCCTTTCCCTCTCTCGACTTCCTGCCTCTCTTTGCTTATATGGAAAATTGTTCCCTTCCATCCACTTGTGTTTCTGTTTTAGGACCACCCTAAAGCCATGTGGTATTCAAATCTTCAAAGGACTACTTTTATGACTATCTAAAGTCATTGATAAAATTCTTATGTTTCTCAATTCAAAGGCAGCTGTAGACATAAAATCTCAAAAGCATTGACACTTGACTCAGAGATGGACTGGAGACAAAAATCCTACGAAACTCAGTGGACTTAAAAGAAAATAAATTTATCTACTTATTTTCTAAGGATGTGTGAGAAATCGTATTGTTACAACATCCTCGTTGTCATATTCACGAAGTTTCGACCATTGTACATTCCAATCTTCAGGTTACTGGAATTTCGAATCTAACCGTTTATTTTGTCCACCGGAATAGATTGTTCTAGTTTCACGTGCTATGCCTCTTCTGGATATCTCAGTATCAGTTATTTCCCTTTAACTCAACTCTCTAAGTTTTGTTCACCTCAGCTGTAGCCAGGTATTGAACACACAATTCTTTTGCTGGATTACTTCATCCAACGCTTTCATCCACGGGGCCACGTTGAGTTAAAGGGAAATAGCTGATACTGAGATATCCAGAAGAGGCATGGCACGTGGTACTAGAAGAATCTATCCTGGTGGACCAAATAAAGGATTCGGTTCGAAATTCCAATCACTTGAAGAAAGCCGGGGCGTACAGCAGCCGAAACGTCCTGGATATGACAGCAAATATGAGGACAACAGTCCGAACAATGTAAATAGTGTAAATAATTACAATACTTTATCTCAGAAATATAGACAGCTATTTACTTTGTACTTAGTAAAAGAAAATGTAAAAGGTTTGTTATCAAGTTGTTTATTTGTTTCTTTTTTGGGGAAAAAATTATTTGGAATTATGTAAATTTATTTTTGCTTTTTTAATTTTATACATACAACGTGTGAAAGTATGTGCAATATACTGTCCTCATGAGCCGCCAACCAGGGAAGATGACACAGTTTCGGTGGCTAAGGCTGTGTTGCCACCCCTGGCGCCACCAGCAGCTTTTGCCACAGGACAGGGTATTGTTTTGGGATGTAGACATGTCAATCTCTGCGATTTTGATGCAACTGTAAGTCAGATATTTCAACGTTGTGTCCAATGAAAGCATTTGCTTTTGATCGTTAAACAAAACACAACAGGCTCGTATAAATCAAATACAATCTTACTTAATCCATAACACAGTGAATAGGAACCCCATCGTGGTGTAATGGTTAGCACGTTCGTCCCACTAGCACAATTACGACCAAGTAAAACTTTAGTTTGTTTCTACATTTTTGATGTCGATCTTTCGGTTTTCCCAAAGATGACTGGGATAACTTTAGATCTTCCATTGCTGACACCTTCTCCCAATATTCTTAAAAATATAGCCAGGTCGACCTGCTGCTATATTCTGGTACACTTGCATGTCTTTTAGTGTACCAACTGGTGTGTCTACTTACATTTATATCTTGATCAGCCTATAAACTTTTCAACCGACCCTCGAGACGTTTACAGCAAAGACCCATCACAGGGGTTGCTGGAACCATCCCTCTCTACTCTTCATATTTCATTTGTAAAAAATAAAGTTCCATCGAATAAATTTTTCCCAATAATTGCTGTTTTGTGTTACAGAAATCCTGAGAGGATTCTTTCCCGACCATTATAATCTTAGCCACCTCAAGTGCAAGGCCCATCGTTATCTATCCTACATATCATCGTAATCTGCACTTACTTCTTCTTCGTTTAGTAACCCTATAACCTGAGTGGCTCTCAGGTCATGTATTGAGTGAACATTTAGTAAAAGAAATTTCAGTGAGTAATACTCCCATCTGAGAACATATTTGACCCATTTTTTTAATATCTAAAACAATTCGTTTTTCGAGTTGGATGAAGATACGTCTGTCTGACATTGTATATCCACTTGCAAGATTTTACTCTGAAAGTTGAAAAATTCATAAACTTAATCCAATTTTCTACAACTTTCGATGACAAAAATTAATTCGTAATAATCAGCTCCATTCCTCTAGATTTGTACATTCTATGCAACTTACCTTGCAGGAGACTATATTTATCGCATATATTCTTTCTTTATAATACTACCCATCAGCAAAGATTAAAATGTATAAGTAATCATAATGGAGTGCTTTACTAAAGTGACCCCGCACCTGAATAACCCAAGTGGTACGTGGGCGCTTGAAACAAATCTATTCTTACAAGTATAAATTTAAAAGCTTATTTTCTTTAGTTCTTTCTAATGCCGACAGATTTATTCATATTCATTCTTGAAGACTCTAATTAAAATATTGATGTAATTCAACTATTAAGGAGTGACGCTAGAAGTTGGCTGAATATCAAGATAATAGTGAACAACATTGGAGGATAAGTGAAATGAAAGAATTGGCGCACATGTTATGCTCTGACAACCTCTCCAGTAGACTTAGCATAGACATGAGCAACATATGAGAACCTCTGAATAAGAAAGGACATTAAAAATTCTAGAACTTGAGGGTATTAAAGATTACATCACTAGAAGATTAAATCATTGGTTAAAACTAATTTTGATCTCTGGTAATTGGGAGTTCAATCCCTTGGTTTAGTAGTGCGGAAAATCATACACTCTGGTTCAGTGGAACAAATGAACACGTGGTACAAAGGTAAATAATTTGGAGAGTATTAAATGATACGAGTTATCTCCCCTAAGCATTGAAAGCAGAATAAAAACAATCCATTTCACGCGGATTGAATTAAAGGGATATCTCAACATTTTGAACAGGCAAACAATGATGATGAATGTACTAGTCCGAATATAAAGGCAGATAATAATTTAGGGAGTGTTGACATTTTTATTTTACAGGAACACTTCAATAAGAGTGACTGGGAGAGAAAAAAGATTTTAGCTTTAAAGACGCACTGGGTTGTCATTTGTGGACCTCTCTCCAATTTAAACTATTGTCGCTGAAAGATATTAGTTTGACCTTTACATTGCAATTGATCTTGCATCCATGAATTGTCAAATATACAAAGACAGAAAAATAGGACCATAGCATTTTTGATCGCCACTGCAGGTCAGTGTTAAGTGAGCTTTTGAACTGTCGTGTTACATCGTAAAACTGTTGACAAGCGTCATTTACTGAAATCATTCCCCTATTTTTGAAACACTTCCTGAGAATATTTAAACTTCAGAATATCCATATTTGTTGCTAGGATTTGTTGGCATTATATAAACTCCAACTATTTAGTGATTTGTAGGGGACCGTGTCGGCGATGTTGAGTAGAAGTTGAAGAACACACGTGAGTTAAGATTTTTCCTGCTAGCCGGTCCAACTACATGAGAAAGTTGGACTTTAATTAAGTCCAAAGAAGACAAGGAAAAACAAACAAGACCGATAAATATATGTAAACAAATATATGTATTAATAACAAGAAAGGTTACAAGTTACATGGACAGTTACATGGACAGAGTGCGTGTGGTGAATATTATGTGTGTGTTGTGTTGTGGTGAGTGTTCGTACGTACGTGTATTGTTCTTAGCATGTTCACAGCATTTGGGAAATGCTGTATCTGTGAGCGTTCACATCTGCGAAGTGGTAAGGCTGAAAGCCTAAGGCAAAAAAGAGAAAGAGGCGAAGGGCCAGCGAGTATTTATAGCCAGGGGAGAGAGACCCCTGTTGAAAGGTAAAGGAGCCAATGAGGAGCTAACTCCGACAAATTCACCATTGAGCAAATCACCACACTTTTTTTCTTGCTCTTTCTTTTAAGAAATATTAATGGACTCCATATTTGATTTTTCAACTATCCTACTCTAGTAAATCTAAAAGCTCTCCTTGGAACTGAATCTGTCCCATGGTTTTACTTTCGATTTATCTGATAGATACGCACCAGGAATTTTCGAAATTATATGTTTCTAAGTAGATGCAACAAAGACTTAATAAATGTGCGTAATACTTTATTTTGGGATTCAGTTTATCAATTGTAAAGAAAAACAGAGGAAAATTTAAGCTTATAGCGAAGCTTTATCCAATGCAGTTTAACTACTGCTCATAAGTGTGGTTTGATTGTGGATAGAGTACCAGAGAAACTTATTATTTATCGGAACTTCGGAAATAAAACGGATTCAAGGGTAATGAAAGTTATAAATAAATAATATATATTTATTTATTTATTTGATTTAAATTGGAGTGAGTCCTTTGTAATTTGAGGTAAAAAAAAAATTCGTTCTTAAGTCCGATCTTGGTAGCAGTCCAGAGGATGTTCGTTTCGTATCGGTAGTGGCTATGTCCATTGATAGAACTTGGTAGTAGTAGTAGTAGTCATTAGGTCAGCGTCAATCTACTACTTTTCTCGGCCCTAAGAAGGGCAGGAAATATCAATTGTAGATGACCTCTTAACTACTTCACGCGTCATACATGGCTGCTTTCTCTGGCGGTTGCCTCTCTTGTTCCGATTTCTCTTGCGGTCCCTTCTCATCATCTGGCGAGAGTTTATATCCTTTTGACCAGGCTCCCAGACTACTGGTTCGAACATTGGTTTCGGCTGACATCAAAAGTCTTTGTGTTAGTTTTTTTTTTTTTTTGGCGTTCTTTTCTTTTTCATTTTTTTTTTTTTTTTTTGTATAGCGGAAGTTATGCGTGGGGCCTGTCTTATTTTTGGTAGATTTCTAGTCGCAAATTGCTAGATTCTGGTCCAGGAAACTTCTGCCGTTTTTCGACCGGGTTCGGTCTTTTTTACTTCCTCATTTTATTTGAGGGTTGCCTTCTCGATAGTTAAGGGAAAGAAGTAGAAAAAGAGAAAAAAATATAAGGATTTTGATAGAAAGCAATGCCTTATTTTAATTTTAATTCTTTCTATTTTGGTTTCTATATATTTAATTTACATATTTTATTTTTTTTCTCGGTACTCACTACACGATCATTTATTTTATAGTCTAGTAGGTCGAGAGGGAGACAACTATGATTGCCTTCACCACATCTATATTCTAGCTGAATGAATATAAATGGATTGTTGAAGTAAGAAAGTATATCATTCCAAGACGTGGGATAAGTTATGACATTGTTTCTCTCATCTTAAAATAGATCTAGACGGTCGCAAATAAAAGTTCAAAGCAATTCCAATTACTATTGATTCAACAATGATAATTAGTAGTAACAATACTTAATAATTATAGTAAAAATGAATCTAGTGAGACAGGCCAAACAACCTATCATTCATGAGAACTAAAAACCGTGTTATCTTTACAAAAATAAAAAAAAAATGATTTCCATTATTGTCCATTGTAAATCATGGTTTCACACACTCTCTGCATGGGATATAATGTTAAAAATTGCATTCGACGATTAAGTTTTTTATAGTATTTTAATTACACGCAGAAGACCACAGGACGGCGTTGAATTGCTAAAAAAGTCGGAATACTGTCCCAGTAAATATGGCGAGAAATGTTAAGAAGATCAAAGCAAGAGGTAAATGCGAATTTACTTTGCCCAGTTTTTTTTTTAAATTAATCTAAAAAGAGATCACTGCTGTTCGGGCCATTTTTACAAGGTTTTAATAATTGAAACTAACTGAAACATAATATAAGCTTCAATTTTCGAATGTATTTTGTAGTCAATATTAGTTTGGGTCTACTAGGAAATTAGGTAAAGTAAAAAGAACGGCTGCTTTTTATTCGCTTTTTTTGTTGTTGTTGTTTTTCTTTTAGATGACTAATTATGATATATACAAAAATACATACTTTAATTCGCAGAATTTTTAGTCTATTCCTGTATTTTCCTTTGAAAGATGAAAAATTATCGTTCTTTATTTCTTTTAATAAAATGTTGGTTTGTTTAACGGCATATCAGCTCCTGATGGGCCATTTAATGCCGACATTTAATTTTTGGGGGAGCTTTGGTAATTTTTTAAAAAACTTTTAACATCTTTTGCTGGAAATATTTACTATAAAAATGTATTTTTATACTATCATAGTGTTTTGACCCAAGTTTGGGGGTTCACTATTTGACCATAGCTGGGACTCTAACAGGTGCTACCATCCAAGGTCAGGGTGAACCCGAGAACAGCAAAAGTGGTGGACACATGCTCCTCGAAACTTCTCAGAGGCTTTGATGCGGGATGTAGTTTATCGTCATGCCCAGGACGATATAGGGCACCTCGACGTGGTGTAATGGTTATTAAGCTTGGTAATGAGTTCGATCTTCATGGGGTACCCCATACTTTTGGCCTTGTGCTACATCTAAGCTGTGCTTAAAAAATCACCATACCCAGGAAGTTTAATAAAATTTGTCACATGTAAATTGAAAACGAGTAACTGATTTTAGACACGGGAATTATTTTGCTTTGTCTCATTGGCAAAACCTGTTATCACCGAATGATCGTAATCTGAATTAAATTAAATACGTGAAACACATCTTCAGTAAATAGCTGGAGGTGAACTTTTCGTTTTTCTACTGTCTCTAGGGCAGTGTTGGACAAGTTAAATAAGCTATAATTTAGAGCCACACCACTAGACTACATTTCTTTTTAAATATATTTTTTATTTTATCAATTAATTAGTTAAAAGGAGCATTTTAACTGATTTAATTTTGAAATTATTAATAAATAATAATCATGTATAATTATTTTAAATTTTTTTACCTGATTTTTTTAGAGAAGGTCCTCAAATTTCATATCGCCTCAACAGGTGAAAATCCGGCCTCGCTCCCACGTTTGACACCATATTCTCCTCCACTTTCACCAAGTATCACTAATTGAAACATTTAAGAGATACCTGTCGTACTTTTTTTTAAATTAACTTGGTTCTTTTGTTGTTTATAATTTTAGAAAGTATATTTAAATGCTGCTAAAACTTAAAAGTAGTCGAAATATTAGACAAGAAAATAAATTGTACTTCTAACATTTGTTCAAATCAGAATGTCGTTTTGCAACAGTAAAATAATATTTCCATTAAGTGAGTTGATACATGCTTTTTCTGAATTTGTATGTTTTTATTACTGACATGTTTTTGAGAGCATCTTAATTTCATCCGTAATCAACGTTTAAGAAACGAAAAATCTGACTTGTGATGTCAATACATATATTGTAAATGAGTCGAATTTGTTTGATTATTGGAAATCCTACCGAGATTCATCATTGACGGCCACAATCCTAACAACATAAGATATGCAGATGACACGGTACTGACAGTAGACACGGAAAAGAAATTACAAAACCTCCTACAGAAGGTAGTGAGGGAGAGCGAGAAGAAGGGACTAAGTATAAACTACAAGAAGTCAGAATGCATGGTCATCAGTAAAAGGATGAGCCCGAAACGCGATTTACAGGTCATGGACACTAAAACCAAGCAGTCGAGGAAATTTAAATATCTCGGAAGTGTTTTGACAGAGAACAGTAAGTGCGACGCTGAGATCCGAAGACATATTGGGATGGCGAAAGACACATTCCAAAAGCTAGGCAGAGTATTACGAGACGGGAGGATTTCTTTGGTGACAAAGAAAAGAGTACTGAGCTGCTACGTGACATCTGTCCCCCTTTGCAGCGAATGTTGGACGGTCTCTTCAAAGATGAAGAAGAAACTCGAGACAATGGAGGTATGGTTCTACAAAGCGATGCTAAGGATATCATGAACCGATCATGTGAGCAACAATGAAGATTTGGAGAGGATGCAAACAAGGAGGAAGCTTATACTTAACATAAGGAAGAGGCAGCTGAAATTTCTGGGACACGTAATGAGAAAGGAGGGCCTGGATCTGATACTCACAGGTCGAATAGATGAAAAAAGAGACAAGTGAAAACAACACATGACATATCAAACGAGCTTAAGCAAGTGGATGACAGAACATGGCCTGAGGGAAGTAGCAAAGGGACAAAACTTATTCAGAGCTACAAGGGATAGTGGCAAGTGAAGGGACACGGCACATAAAAAGAAAAATGGGAGGAAGTAGTATTAATGTAATGATTTATTTAATATCTTTCATGAATAAAAATACACGTTGTGTCATATTTGAGATATTGTAAAATGATTAAGCTATTCCTTGGCTTTCTATTTTCTAACTCAATCTTATATCAAAAGTTAAATAATTCTTTGGATTTATGAAAATTTCAAAATATTTTGTTTAAATCCTTCTACACAGTTTTAACTTTAAAAAAAAAACAACCCCGTGAATCATAAAGACGGTTATTCTCTTTACACCATTATTTCTATATACACTTTTGATTCCCTCAGCAATTTTTTATTGTTTTAAAAATATCGATGATTAGAATGTTAAATCCCAAACATATGAAAGTGGATTGTCTTTATTCCTGAGAATTGACAACAAAGATATTAAGCACTATTTATTAGCAGTTACATTATTTATATTATTCGTACTGCTATCCTCATCTTTATTGCCATATTCACTACGTTTCGGCCGTTGTACGCTCCGGCCTTCTTCAGGTGATTGGAATAACAGTTCGAATAATGTAAATAATCATAATAACTCATCTCAGAGATATAGACAGACTACTTATTAGATTGAAGAAAAACCTGTTTTTATAGTTATTTATAAAATGGTAAATAATAAATATTGCACGTAGTTGGTTTACGCATTTTGATGATTTTGTTATTTTTATAACTTTTTGAATGAAAAGATTTCTGTTCAAATTTATTTCTCTTATAAAATGGTAAATAATAAAAATAGCATTTTATTTGGTTCATATATTTTTATAATCTTCTAAATAAACATTTTCGTGTGAGTTAAACGTGTATACAGTAATAGCGGTGTCAAGGGAATAACCGAACTTTTGATACACCTTTTTTTACAGGCATGAAGGTTAAACATTGCCAGATTCTTAATGCTAACAAAAGACTTGTTAAAAATGTATTGAATTAACCAAAAAGATCATTATTTTTATAGGATTAGAAGTGTTTAATTTAATTGAAAAAAGATCAGTTCTAGATGTATTACGAATTTTGATAAAATTGGTGTAATTTTTTCGATTCGTACATTGTAGAAAAATAAGCAGCCCTTTTGGAAATATTTTAGATGTTTATATTAATATATTAATCAGTGTATAAATGCTATTCACTAAACTAATGCATAGAATGTATCATAAATGATCGAAAGTGTCAAAGGAGGTTTGCTAATTTCCGTGTCAGTAATTTCTCACTCATTGCTGTTTCACTGTCAGATTAACTAAATGAGATTGACAGAAGTCAAGTCTTTACTTGAGAAAACAGCCAACATAATCAAAATATCCAATTTGAGCGTTGACGATCATTTGTACCAGTTTGGCTGTTTTAGTCACTTTAAGGTGTCACTTCTACATAAATTAAGGGGAAAAATTGTTGGGATGTTATCATTCATACGCGGTATTCAACATACATTCTTTCCTTTACCGCATAGTATGTGCTTCGCGAGGGCTACATACAGTTTTGAATTCAGAGTTTTCCTTCTCCTAGACCGGTCTCCAGCCAGTCTATCCTGCTATTTACACATAGTTGGGAGGAGAGGGTATAGATTCATAGTTAATTTGCTTAACGGCATATTAACTTTTTATGGGTCATTTAATGCCAAAATTTAATTTTCTTTGGAGCTTTGAAGTAAGAAAAAGCTGTTACTCTGCTTCCACAATTGAGTTTTGTGTATATACATGTTTGTGTGGACATGATTACTAGAGGCGATGATGTGTCGTAGTTTTATGTAATTTTTTAAAAGTTATTTTGGAATACAGTTTGATTTACGAAATTGTAGGATAATGGATGATGTCATTAAAGAGTTCTTTCATGTTGGTTGTTTGCTTGATTTGGTTTAGTGGCATATCAACCATGCGTTATTTCATGCCGAAATCTAAATAAATTTAGTAATTAATTTTTATGCCTTCAACTACAGATAAGATGCATTGTTGGCCTTTTTTTAATATGAAAATGTATTGCTGGTATTTTTACTATTATTAGGTTGGTGCAAAAATAATGACGTAATAATGTCGTTTTTTGACGTATTTTTTAACGTCAAAAAACGACATTATTACGTCATAATTTTTGCACCAACCTAATAAAATCTATTTTTATATCAATACTTTCACAGAGTTTTTATTTGCGGGGCGGGGGGTCACTATTTGCCCGTAGTTGAAGCTCTAACAGGTGCTACCACACTGGGTCAGGGTGGACATGAGAACAACAGCAATTAAGAGGTAGTTCCGCGTTCATCAAAATCTCCAATCTCCCGATCAGAGGCTTTGCTACTGGATGCAGTTTATCGTCATACCCAGGACTATAATCCTAAGGCGCATTGAGATAACGAGAGAGGCTTTCCAAAAGCTAAACAAAGTATTAAGAAACAGAAAAAAATTCGTTAGAAACAAAGAAAAAAGTATTGAACTCTTACGTAATATCAGTTCTCCTATGGGGAAGTGAATACTGGACAACCTCCTCACAGATGAAGAAGAAACCTGAAGCAAGAGAAATGTGGTTCTACAGAAGGATGCTGAGAATAACATAGACTGAACATGTGAGCAACGATGAAGTTTTAGAGAAAATGGAAACAAAGAGGAAACCTCTACTTAACATGATGAAGAGGCAATTGAAATTTCTATGGCATATAATGGGGAAAGTTTGAAATATTTAATATACAGGGTAGATTGAAGGAAAAGAGTAGCACAGAGTAAAACAACGCATAAGCTACGAAGCTAGCTTGATTAAATGGATGTCAGAACAAGGTTTAGGAAAGATAAGAAAAAAGATAAAAGGATAGGAAATTGAGGATAGCTATAATCACCAACGTCCTGAAGGGACAGGGTACATAGGCGATGATGATGATGAAGCATAATACGAATATTTAAAATAAAGTCCTTGTCAAGTCCGATCCGAGGCGGCCGAACTAAGTATAATTTACAGAGGGATAAGTTCTCCATTCGAAGAGAATTCTTTCATTAAGAATTGCTCGAACCTAGATAAATGGTCTCTACGGAACATTATAATTGACTCATTTGGAAGGTGTTTCTGAACAAGGAAAATGACCGGTGATTTTTGCTGCATGATATTGTCCGCCATATTGACGTCAACGTGATTATCGCTTGCTTTACTCCATTCCATTATATCTTGTCAAATGTTCCAACATGTTACTAATTCTTCAAAGAATTGAATTGAAATTGTTTTTTAATAGAATACACATTTTAACAGAAAAGTAGCGCAAGGTAATCGAAAAATTGGTAAAGTCTTTGATAACTGCTACATATTGCTAAAAAATGCTGAAACCTTTGCCTCAAACCTTGTTATACAGTGTAACCCGGATATAAGAGAGATGCCGGGACCGGAGAATAAGTCTCTTATACCCGGGTTTCTCTTATATCCGAGTTTGGTCTATTTTGTTTAGGTAAGTATGGCTCTAATTTGGGACCAGATAAAATCTCTCTTATATCCCGGTTTCTCTTATATCCGGATCTCTTATATCCGGGTTACACTGTATAGCAAACCAAAGTGCAAGGAATTAAAAAATAAACCCAGCGATGATTATTTTGGAGATATTTTTTCTTAGATGATACAAGTTGTCAGTTTCTTGAAATATACGATTTTTTTTTATAAGTAACTCATTTATAAGCAACTAATTAAAATTTGACGAAATCTTAAACAATTCCACTACTGACGAAAGCGTGGCTTTGTGGTGAGTACGAAATAGCTCCTTTTACCCACCCCCTTCAAATTCGGACGAGCCAACGAAAAAGACGGAAATAAATTCGTGAGCCTAAATGAAATTTTCTGTACTGAAATTGAGAGGTTTTGAAAAACAGTGCAGTAGAAAAGGAAGTGATAATAATAAGACAATGCTAAAGGTTAAAGAAAGAATTAATAAATACGCTATTTATATTATATTCAAAGAAGTCCACCAATTCTACTAGTTTAGATTGCAATGTTTTTTCTCTATAAAACCAGTCATGCGCAAACTGCCCATAGCTGGCCATATGCGGTTCGTTTGGCTTTCTGCATGTTGCGCCTAATTTCATGGGAAAAATAACGTTTGTTAAAATTTTGTTTCATTTCGTTCTCGCTTGTTCGTTCACCCTCGCTCATACATAAGCACATAAATAAACAATTCGGTTAGTTACGTGCCGTGCGTGATACACGCCTAACGAGGCAGATTTTTTCCCACAGTAGGTTGCCATTTCTTTTTACGGTAGACCAGTTGCCATCCAAGTCTGTCCTGCTATTTACCCATATTAGAGTAGAGGAATAAGAGGATCCATACCTTTCCCAAGGGTGAATAAGTGAATGTAATGGATAACTCAATAAACAATTAAGCTGATTAAATACAAGGTTTCTTGAATTTTGAACTTTTCATTTACATTGTTTTAAACCATTGACAATTTCCACTAAGGAAGATCATACGTGTAAAAATATTTTACTTTAGAAACAGGAAACGTTCATAATTTCTTTCTCTGCAGAAAAATATATTTTTATTTAAAAAAAATCTTTATATATACGAATAAATTAGAAAAAACTCACATGAACAGTGTGTTTTAAACATTGTCATTAGTGATAATATTATACCAAGATTTCAATTTTTTAATTATAAAAAAGTTTTTTTCTAAAAAAAGAAGAAAAAGTTTTTCCTCATTTCTAAGCGAAATATGGTCTTCTGTAATGAAAATGGCTGAAGCACCTTCAATGAAAATTACCTTGATTTAGGGGGAATTATGAACCTTTATTAATGCACATGGTATTTCTTTAAAAAATGATGAAAACGCACAACAGATATTGCCTTATGTAATATGAAAGCCTTTCTTGTTATTTACTAAGAATAACTTGTTTTTGGTACAAGTATGGGGCAACTAGTGGAGAATGAACTTACAACTAATGATCCACAAGTTCAACCTGTTAACCATGACGCTACAATGGAACGCTCATATCCCTTTCCCTCCTTGTTCATGCAAATAATTCAGTGGTGAATATGAATTGTTTTGACTGAACACCATTTAGCAACAATCTTATTAAAATCCAGATAACTATACATTAAACTGCAAACATTGATTTCTCATAGACCAGACATACTGTGAGGGAATTTCCCAGTTGTGTGCGTGCGTGTGTGGAATGGACAAATCCAAAGCTTGAAATAACTGTTTAATAGCTTTTATTCTTGGTCAAAAAGAGAGTATAAAATAGTGGTATTTTGCGGGAAAAAGTTGTCTTTCTCAGTCAACAGAGCTCTTCATTTGAGTAGATGTCTCGAGAGAGATACTTCTATTTTCTCCGCTTGTTCCCACGAGGAACTAGAAATCTAAGCGTCAAACTGCTAGGACTGGTACGGACCTTCTCCAGCAATAGTCGTGAGTAGTTTTTCCTTTGGGTAGGTGTCTCGATAGGAGATTTCTTCGTTTGTTCTCACGAGGAATGAGAAATTTGTTTCTTTGAGCTGCCAGGACTGCCATGTGTCATCTGCACCAAAGGGGTTGTGAGTAGTCCTTCGAGCTGACCTTGAATAGTAGCCGCTGAAAAGGACAAGTAGAAAAAGAGGCAGCATAGTGATCGGTCAGCGCTTTTATGAGTTCTAGGACTCCCAGATGTTCCCTGGTAATTACTTCCGTTGTTGCTACTGCTGAATCGAGAAAAATTAGGAATATGTCACAATAACCAACAAGCGAGAAAGTTTCTATAACATAAATAGATAAAAACCTGAAGTATCGCAGGTTTTTGAGAATCCCTGCATTCATTTCGGCAAGAATTAAATATTGATTTATTTTAATGAGCTGGTAAAATTTACACTTTTAGTCATTATGAGAGCTGTTTCAACTTGAAGGCACATTGCAAATCAATGTGATTTCTCATCTTCAGCAATTTTGTAAATAAATTTTGCCGCCCCCTCCAAATCTCTCTGTCTTGTGCTAACTCACAAAAATGTTGCAGATCTTACAAGCTTCTTTCTTCGGGGAAAGATGAAATTGTATTGATAGTTCTTTCAATTTTGTCGTTCAATTTTATTACTATGGCTGTCCGTCCAATATCTATGGATTTTATTCTTCCTTTGGTATTAATGAGAAAACAATTTCCATAATATTTATTGTCTGTTAATATTAAATTGTGCAGTCTAACTTGAATGTTAATATCAAGTGTAGGGGAGTTATAACTCCGAGTAAATAATTATAACCCCCCTAACATTTATATATACAAAAATACTCGTGAAAAATTGAAACAGCAAAATGTGGAAACAACAAAACGAGTATTATTTATTTTCTGGTTGTATTGTGGTGTTGGAGACACAAATACTAAGTAAAATTGTGAGTTTAGTGCCAAACTTAGATCAAATATGGAGCGGAATCCGATATAATGATAAGATAAAGAAGTAGTAAAGTGTATAGTTTTTCTATTAGGTTGGTGCAAAAACAATGACGTTTTCTCACATAGTAACATATGTGAGAAAACGTCATTATTTTTGCACCAACCTAATAGTAAGATTTTCTTTTATAGATGTGTGTAATGAGTGTCCAGATTGAAAAAATACAAGTGTCTTGGATTTTCTTACCTTCAATTTTTGTTTGAGTGCTAAAAGATAAATGTTATTATGTCCCGGAAAAGTAAAAGGAAGTGAAATGTTCGTTAACGCACGTGTTAAGGACCTGTCTGTGTGAACTGCTTGTCCGATAGTGAGAATATCACGTGTTTGTGTGTAGAGGAGAAAGGTTGGGTCGATTCTCATTTGTTTAGAATGAGTGGTTTAATGATATTTATGATTGTTTTAATTATTTTATTATAATTATTTTTTTGACACTATAATTAGTTTTTACTTTTTTATGGAAGTCATGTCCTTCTTTGATTTTGTCTTTTTCGTAACAGCAATATTATCTAACAACATCCAGAGTCAATAATTCCCGCTTTTTTCACAAGCCCTTTAACATTAAATGTTCCGTTGGTGAAACTGGAGGTATTTATAAAGTTTTAAATAAAGTTGCTAATTTTTAACGGTTGATAGTACCTTTTCTAACAAAATATATTTCAAATATCGTTTTAAACGAACGCTGCCTTCGTTGTTCTCGCTAAAAAAATAAACATCTGCTTTCCGTTTCACTTGAGTCATTGTGGTGAAGGCAATCATAGTTATCTCCCCCTCGGACTATAAAAGTAATGATTGAACTGCACATAATGGCCATAGTCAGATTGCATTGAATAAAGCCTCGTTACAAGCTTAAACGTTCATCAGTTTTTCTTTACAGTCATATATTGATTCTTTTTAATCCAAACCTGTTTATAAGACTAACACCTATTCACAGAAATTAAGACAATAACATTGTTATATATTTGTTAAATGTGAGAAATTCTATTTTCATTAACTGATAATGTTTTCTTCACAATAAAAAATGACTTTTATTATTTATCTGTTGCAGAATTCAAAGAAGCCTTCAGTTTTTTTGACAAAGATGGAGACGGTACTATCTCTGTTAAAGAGTTGGGGACTGTCATGCGATCACTTGGTGAAAATCCGACAGACGATGAATTAATGGATATGATCAATGAAGTGGACGCTGATGGTACATTCTTTTTTAAATTACTTTAGACGAAGTTGGGACTTCGATAAAGATAGAAACCTTACTGTCTTATTTGCTAACCTAATTACTTACATTTTAAACTTTTTTTAATCGGATTCAAGGCAGAAGTGTCACAAAGACAAAAGTGGTTACAAGGTGTGGAAGAATTTGGAAACAGAAATATTAATAATGACTGGAAAGAGAAAAGAGTAATCAAGAGGACAGTAGATAGTGATGACATTGCATTTAAATTTGTGCAGCTTAAAGTTGGTTGGAAAGCATGGAGCCGGAAGGAAGTTCTACAAGCGACAAAAGAAACTTAGCATAAAACTTACGGCTACATCTAGCCAGCCAACTGTAAATTGATGAGATCTCGACGCCAGTCTATTACTGCGCTTAAGTTCATAGTCTTGTTACCATAGCGATAGAGCTCATCCGAACAATTACCAAGAAAGTATTTATAGAAAAGACACAGGGAGGCAACCTTGGGGCGGTGGGAAAGTGACTGAAGCCGAGCTGCCATATCAGGACCAATAATATTGTTGATTCTCCTTTAGATTTTATCAAGGAGCTCAAGATAAATAGCAAGAGCATCGGACCATATGTGGCAGCAATATTCTAAGCATATATGAATAGTAGACTTATAGATATTCGAAATAGATTCTCGACATAAAAACTGTTTCGCACAACACAGTGAACCAACTTTCTTAGCCGCTGACCTAGCAATGGATTCAATATATTTTTTCGCTTCATGTCAGCTGAGAACGTTAGCTTGAGTCACTTTCCTGTAGGTTAGTATCAGCCATGGAAGGCAGAGAGCGGACACTCATATGATTAACGGAGAGAAGTTTAGTTTGGGAGGCACTAGCCATCATTTTGCCCCAGTTAACAACTGATTTGGGGCATCGGCTGCAATTATGACCTTGTCGGACTGATAAGCCTTACTATCGAAGCAGGAGTAAATGGTTGTGTCATCAGCGTAGATACCAAGTGAGAGCTGATGTAATCAGGAAGGTCATTAATGAAAATTAACAGAGTTGGACCAAGAATAAAGCTCTGGGAGACATCTGTGTTAGTACGAAAAGAGCTAGACGAGTGGTTCTTCAAGATAACTTTCATTTCCCGATTTGATAGAAAAGACTGGATCAATTCAAAAATGTTCCCGGAGACACCGTAACTTTACAGCTTGTGGAGAAAACCTGTATGCCAAACTATGTCAAAGGCTTTTGAGATGTCTAAAGCTACAGCCTGAGATTTACCGTTTTTATTTAGAGCATGATAGTCTCTTTCTGTAATTATCGTCGGTACATCAGCAGTTGATCTGGAGAAATGAAAGCCATATTGCTTGTCTGAAGAAAAGGCCCTACGATGAGGGATGATGAACACATTAAGCATTGATTAGGACCCCGATGGGAGTTTCGCCCCAAAGAGATAGAAGGCTAATAGACCGATAGTTGTATGGGTCAGGCGTTTCACAACAACACATGATGACTTCCTGTAGACAGGAAAGCAGGAGGCTGTGAGGCATTTATTATAAAGTTTAGAGAAAATGGGATCCAGTTTGGGAGCACCCTTCTTAATGACTATTACAGGGATACCATCAAATTCACATGCTTTGTGGGGATCTAGGTTAAAGATGATAGCAGAAACCACGGAAGGGTTTTTTTGCTTTTTACACAACAGACTCAGTTCTAAGTGGGAAGTTAGGCAGGGAGACTCCAGATAGTAACGAATAGGTGCCTGTTAGATGGTAGGTGTCAGGCTGGTATAGCCGAAAATAGTGGTTCCTGTGTGCTATAGCTGCCGAGCATGCTGGTGTAAACCATGGAGAGGACTGAGGTTTCACCTGGTATTTCTGAGAAGGAATGAAAGCGTCCATGCCGGTCTTGAACCAAGAAGAAACCACAGTGGCGCAATTCTCATTTGGAAGGTTAACGATGTCCGTCACGTCACGATGCATCACTTCTGATTGATATTAAATTCTAATCAGCATGCTACATAAATACATTATTGCAACTTGTTTACCACGTACATAGAGCAGATAAAATCTGATTTCTAACAAAGGCAAGCGGGTATTCCACAGTAGCTAAGAATTAAAATTTGCCAAAACCTTAAGTTAGTGGCTAATGACAGTGTTGTTTGAAACATCATTTTTATTCCTCGCTTGCTTACCTTCTTTTTTTTTAAGGCAATGGTACCATTGACTTTTCTGAATTCCTTACAATGATGTCAAGAAAAATGAATGATAAAGAAAGTGAGGAAGAAATTATCCAAGCATTTAAAATGTTTGACAAGGACGATAATGGCTATATCAGCGCAGCTGAGTTACGTCATGTAATGTCGACTCTGGGTGAGAAAATGACAGAGAGAGAAGTTGAGGAAATGATACGAGAAGCTGATATTGATGGAGATGGAAAAGTCAACTATGAAGGTAAGTGGCGATAAAATGAAAGCGAAGAAACTTTTCTTTTGCTCCATGCATATGTCTTTTCTATTGCAATCATCGTTTTCTGTTATAGTTCTTGATGAGCATAACTTATTTTAATTATGTATTTGTGTTGTAACCAAGGTTGTCTGTCTATCTGTCAGTCAGACAGACCCTCTAAAATAGTTATACATTGGCCGATTGAAACCAAATTTTGATGAAAAGTGCAAGCACGTAGGGGATACAAAATACATTTGGTTTTACTGGGGTGTGTAGCTTAGTACAGTAAATTTTCATTCATTTTTATCGAATAATTAAAATTTCTAATATTTAACATACAAAATACTCACACTATTTTAAAAACAATAATGATTAAAATAACAAATACTTATTTAATAAGAATGCAATATTGTTCTTTGCATATCTTTTCTTTAAGTTTTTCTTTTTATATATACAAGAAGCGAGTTTCCAATTTGCCTTGCGTTTGCGAGAACCATAAACAAATTATAAAACCAAACGCTTCAAAAAGTTGGAATTTGACTCCAGAAATAAATATTTACGCATGGCTGATTGTATCTTCCATGCTCAAGATCAAGAGTAAGAAATCCTAAGAATTTATTCTTTGTTGTTAAAAAGGGGAAAAAAAATTTCTTAAAAAATATTTTTTACCATGAAGTCTTGTTATTAAACCGCAGATTAAGGTTTTTGTCAATGTATTTTTCCAAATAAATCAACTTATTCAAATTTTATCGATTGCTTTGCTCAATTGAATGAAACGTATAGTTTGTAAAAAATGTTAAGGATAACTTCAATAATACTAAATATGGTGAGGATTTAAATACGCATCAGCGTGTTGCCAAAAAAAAAAAAAATTCTAGCCTTAAGAAAAGGCCTAGTAATCGCTAATTTATTTTCTCTGGCTGGAGGCAAGGATATTGGTACTACATTACCATTATTAACCTACAATTAAGAACATTTTTAGCAAGAGACTTATTGGGGTATTGCTCGTAGTTAGACAAAAAGCAGTCGCAAGCAAAATTTTTACACATTTAGTTGGACGGGTCGTCATTGTTAATGGAGGAAGATAGAAATGGAATTTCAACAAGGCGTTATTTTCATGTGTTTTTATATAAGTGAGTTACAAAGAAGAGAAAATAAAGTAAGTATGTTTTTAAAAGAAAGAAGACCTGTATGGATCGTGTGGGTGATGCGCGTGCGTGAAAATTCAGTCACAAACAAGATATCCCTGGAACAAGTCCCGGTTGGTGATACTTCTACCGCATGCTGGAAGAAAAAAAAAAGAGAAAAACAGGTAGCACCCCATTTTTATAGCTGTTGAACAGCGCCACTTAACATCTTGACGAAGCCAAGTGGAGATAACACACAGATTTGTTAGGGTTGTTGCTAATTAGCAAATAAATGATGATGGTGCTGAATACTAATCGTCATTAGTTCTTATTGTACAGAAATAAGAGATTGCAGTTGTATAATTCGGTAATTTGAATTTTTACAAAAATTCTAATCAATGAATAATAAAAAAAGTACTTTAAGAAAAGTATAATTAATAATGAGACTCAGAGAAACAATTTTGATAATATTCAAAAGTTTTAATCTCCGGATTTTTATCATGTTTGTATCCTTAACCATCACACGCATGATTTGTTTTTATTTCATGGAATATGAAGAAATATTTTAAGACAACTTCAAAACCTTTAGTGCCAGTTCTTTGGTTGCCTTGTATTTTGACAATCATCCATCTCATAACATAATGGTAGCAGCCTGATTATTTAAAATCATTTCTATCAAGAGTAGTAACTAAAATAACTCATCTATCCAATTATTGAATGACAATATCATCCACAAGATCCAAAGGTCTTTTACCTTGCATCATATTTTCTCCTCCACCTGTGATAGTAACACTTGTTCTCTCCTATCTTAATGCCCTCTTTAAAAACTGTCACTAGTTTCTGCCATCCTCTGTGTTATAAATGCGCATATGGTAGCACTAGAGAAAAAAACGAAATAAAGGCGAAAAGAGAGGAAGACAAGAATTGTTACAATAAAATTCTTTGTATTTCTGATACAGAGGATATGAGTGGTTGTCTCTTTGTGGGTAAGGTAAGTGATGTGGAGGAAGGAGATAGTTGGTAACTACTGGAGTTGATGTGTGTGTCAGGTTGGTTGACCGAACACATGACTCATCGTTTTTTTCATATTTTTTTTTCTTTGGTGGCAACATTTGTGATTGGGCCCCATTTATATCATATTTTATATTTTTTGAGGGGATTTGTTTTGTGTGACGGATGTGGTGTTTGCAGCTGCTGTACAGAGATCGACCTTTTATTTTTATTTCTGCTCTCCTAGTGTTCACATCTGTCTAACATTCGACAAATAGCTGATCACTCTGACCTCATGGATGGCTTATAATTGGCACTTATCTAAAATGCAACCCGACTGTATTAGCCCATGAGGAGAACTCCCTACCTACTAGTTGTACTTGATTCTGAAATTTTTCATTTACATTAATAATTTCAACCCGAGCAAGGCAATAAAGCCACTAAGATGCAAGGATTTTAGAGTAGGGCATTGAGATTATTAGGTTGGTGCATAAATAATGACGTAATAATGTCGTTTTTTGACGATAAAAAATACGTCAAAAACGACATTATTACGTCATTATTTTTGCACCAACCTAATAACAGTCTCAGTCAGAGATGGGCTGAGGGGCAGTCAAGTTCTTGCTGGCTGAAGGAAAGACCTAGTCCATTAGTGTATCAATGTAGAGATATCCCCAGTGTCACTTACCTCCAGACAGTGCCAAGTGAATCAATGAATAAAGAAAAGAACACAGTATACTGAAAATAGGTTTTCTTGCCATGGCAATATTTCATCTTCCATTTCTTTGTTTAACATACACTGGGTTTTCCCAGTTTTTGTTGACACCAATTCAAATAGGAACCAAACCATGGCATGTGGCAGAAACTGACCAATCATTGAAAATGGCTGTATGTATTCACATTAAACAACTGTGATTGCAAAAAGCTATAGTAGTTGTTTTGCCTTTGGCCTTTGTTGGGAATTACAAGAGGGTGTTGAAATTTTTTCAGGCCAACCCACTTCCCAAAAATCTATTTATTTTTTTAAGGGCTTCTTTTTAAGTTGAGAAATTTCAGCTCCTTACAAGTAATTTCTTGTTTGAAGAATCTGCTTGCAAAATTGTGATATTTTACTCTTATATTTTAGTAATTTATTTAGGTTTTATTTTTGCTGATTTGATTTGAAAGATCAGGCTCTAAATTACCCACATTTTTTTCAAAAGTTGATTAACTAATGCTGAAAATAAATTGATCCCTGCTGTCAGTGTTCATTGATGTCTTAATATGCTATTGATTCTCATGGATTAAATCTTCCTACAGTCATATAATGCATCACTGGTTCATTTTTTATGATTTTTATTCAATTAATTCACTGACATGTAAGGTCATAAATTGTAACATTCTTTGTATGTGCACATATTTGTTTTGTTTTGCGATATTCTAACAATTACTTGGAATGACAAGATTCAAAAGTATATAGAATTTGTAAGTGGGTTTCCAAGTCTTACTTCTTTTGCCCTCACCTAAAAATTTAATATGTTTTATTAGAATATTAAAAATAGTTTTTAAAACAATAAAAATTACTAAGGGAATATCCAACAATATTGGTGTCAAGAAGAAAACATCCTTTTGACAGACTATTTTTTTTTGTCGATTCATAAATTCAACTTTGCCCAATATAAAATGGCTAACATTTGTTACTGTAGTTCTTTTGCAACATGAATTTTGGTTATTGAAATTGCTGTTTAATCTCCATATTAAAATATTAGGTTGGTGCAAAAATAATATCGTTTTTTGACGTTAAAAAATACGTCAAAAAACGATATTATTTTTGCACCAACCTAATAGAAGATAAAATATTTGCTTATCTAAAGTTTCACAAAATTTAATTTCTGTTATTTATTTCAATACAAAAAATTGATTTCTTTTTTTTTCTTTTTCAGAGTTTGTGAAAATGATGGTGTCCAAGTAAAAGGTTTCTTAAAAAAATTTTAAATCTATTAGGTGGGTGCAAAAATAATGTCGGTTTTTGATGTATTTTTAACGTCAAAAACCGACATTATTTTTGCACCAACCTAATATCTATAGCAGTTAAAATAAATGGATGAATATTAATAATTCTGTTATAAGTAAATAAAGATTTTTCTTTACCATGAAAAAATTGTTATATACTGTGTAATTCTTTTTTCTCTTTTTCTTTTTGTAATAGTATAAATTTGAAAAACTTATTTCCTCATACACCAATGTAAGAAAATGCTTCATCTTCCTACTTCTTAGGCCAATGATCATCATTTTAATGAAAGGAATGCTGAAACACGCTTTAGACATCTTTAGCTTTTGTTTGAGTTTTCACTTTATTTATTAGGTTGGTGCAAAAATAATATCGTTTTTGACGTATTTTTTAACGTCAAAAAACGATATTATTTTTGCACCAACCTAATAAAATTTTGATTAGGGAGAAATTGAGATATTGAATAAAGGATCAGGTTTCTGTTTGAATTTCTGGAATGAGGATTTACAATTATTTACACTATTTACATTTGGACTATTGTCCTCATCTTTATTGTTATTATCACAATGCTTCAGCCATTGTTCTTTCATCAAGTGTATATTGATCTGTGTAACCTACAGGGAATTCTGAACTTAGCAATTTTTATTTAATCTACGGGATTAGACTGTTCTTGTTCCACTGCCCATGTCTAGGGATATCTTAACTAGTTTTTATTTTTAGTACTGCTTAGTTATTGCTCACCCATTTCCACTGAGTTCAAGCCTGGTCCAGGAATTGAACTCACAATTATTATGTTACCAAATTTACAAACTATTTGTTCTGTAAGAACTATACAATATATCCCTAGACATGGTCAGATTAAATAAAAAAGGTTCAGTTCAGAATCCTTTGTCGGTTACCCAGATCAATATACACCTGATGAAGGCCAACCAAGATGTTGAAACAACAAAAATAAAAGATAAGGACAATTGTCTGAATGTAAATAGTGTAAATAAGGATGAGGTTTCTTACACTTGTTGACTATCATTTGATCTCTCAATTCTGCTGACTTTCTGTCATTTTGGCATTACCTGCTTCTGCCTACATTTCAGTTTCAGATGAATAGGATGGTTTGAATAAAAGAGGGTAGCTAGAATGTTTTAAAGGATGGCTACTACTTATTTCTGAGTACACCTGTCTGACAGGGTAGCTAGTCAAACACTATTACTGATGAGTACTCAACCCACAGAACCCACCTGTAGTTTATACTGCAACTATACTGAGCAGACCATAGTTACAGTTTCTGAGAGAGAGTGCTTGGTCTGGTGGGATCCATTTTTTCAACAAAACCAGTATACTCAAACCCCTCAGTCACCATGACTTACACAACCATCAGCAACTTTTGAACAGTTCCATCTACCCAATTTCACTCACAAGGCTTGTGTCAATCTGTAGCTGAAAAATCAACTATGGAGAGATTCAAATCTGGGCTTCATGACTGAAATTTAAACATTCTCACCATTCAGTCATGTACCTAATGTTTTAATAATTTTAAAAATAATATTTTGATCATTTTCAGTAATGAAACATTTTGTCAAAGATTGCTCACAACTTAGATTAAGAGCTGGTTGGAATAAAGATGTCCTAGGTGAATTATGCATCAAGAGATAATCATTATTGCAACATGTTTGAAATGCAAAATTGCTCTAATTGATTGCTTACAGGAACAGCCAAATGTTGAATTCCACCATCCCGAAATAATCATATAATTATAGCAAAGAATATGAAATCATTTTTATATCATTTATATAATCCCAGTATTGTATCATTTCACCCCAAGAAGGGTAATAATGACACTAAGATGCAAGGGTTTACTAAGAGTGAGAGAAAATGAGAAAACATTAGTGAGGAGAAAGGACAAGAGAACAGGATTCAGAAAGACTGGAGGATAATGATTGATGTTGTATTTAAGTCCTTAAAGATTGTAGTTGACAGGAAAGCAAGAAACTGGAAGAGTGCTCCACAGGTTTGATTGTTTTGCTTTTTTACGGCTTATCAACCCTTTGCAGGTTATTTAAAGTCAGAAAATATTTTTTATTTACTAATTAAACCATAGCTGGGGAGAGAAAAGGTGCATTCATAACTTCTTCAAGGGTATTTGCTCATATGTGACTATAAAAAAACCTAACAGGAATTGGAACTTGGCTCTCCAATTAACAATTCCAAATATTTATCCATTATACCATCCATATATCCATGGTTACAGCACCTGGTATTCCCAAGTGATCACCCATCTAAGTGCTGATCAGGCTCGATGTTGCTAAACTTTGGTGATTGCATGGGTATTTCTTTATAGTTTCCAGTTTTAATTTTTATATAACTTGTTTTTTAAATCATTTCACTCTGAGCAATGCCACTAATATGTCAGAGGCTACTGAGAGTGAAAAAAAAAATGGTAAAATTTTAGAGAGGAGAAAGGACAATAGAAGAAAAGGGTTCAAAAAGACTGGAGATGGTGATTGATATTGCATTTAAATTTTTGAAGGTGTAGATGGCATGGAAGCAAGAAATTAGAAGAGTTTTACAGGTGATAAAAAAAACTATTAGAATAAAACTTATGACTACATCTAGCTATTTCAACAGAAAAATTAAGAGACCTAGTTGCCAATCTAGTAGCATGCTTAAATTCATGTGGTTGAGATATCAAGGTTGAGAGCTCATTAAAACAACTGCCATGAAAATATTTATGAAAAAGAAAGAGGAAAGTCGTATCATGGCTGTGGGAAAGTGACTGAAGTCAAGATACTGCGTCAAGACTGATAACATTAAAAACCATTATGTGGATTTTGTTGAGAATCTTCAGATAGCAGACAAGAAATGGCAGCAATATTCTCAGATGAATAGTAGATTTATAAATATACAAGATGGATTCTGATGAGAAAAATAGTCTGGCACGACACAGTGAACCAACTTTCCTTGCAATAGACCTAGTAACTGATACTTGAAAATAAATTGTGTAAATATTTTTATGTATTTATAAAAGACAATACAGCTTTTTTATAGCAAAAGTGGTTCTAAATACTAGAAAGATTAAATTCACTATAATTTCTTAATCTACGAAAATAAATATGTAAAAAAGTTGTTTAATGAATTTTAAATTTAAATCCCAGATTATTTATATCAGTTGTTTATTGGCCATATAAAACTGAGAACTTCAAATGATAATGTTTTGAAAACTTTTTAAAAGTATTTTCTTAAAAGCAAAGTGTCCCTCTCTGTCTAGAAGATTATTGTCCCCTTTCACTTTGTGCCATATGAAACTATAGTAAATATACAGTTATAAAATTACAAGCTGATAATTACTAATACTAAAAGTTATACTAATATTAAACCAATTACTAATACTAAAAATTATAGTAGACTAAAATAATTGCTAATATTAAAAATTATAGTAATATTAAAATAATTACTACTAATGAAAAATGTTGATAGACATAAGTTTAGGGATTTTTCCAGTTGCATATATGTGTGTGCGTGTGCTCAGCAATGCATAGAGTGGAAAGAAATTGTTCTTTTTTTCAATCTTTCAATCCTAATTGTTCTTTCTTTCTTTCTTTCTTTCTTTCTTTCTTTCTTTCTTTCAATCCTAAGGCTCAAAATAACTCTAACAGCTTTTATTTGTGGTAGAAAGAGAGTGCAAAATAGTTTTATTTTGTGGCAAAAATGTTGGGTTTCCCAGTTAACAGAGCTCTTCCCTTGAGTAGATGTCATAAAGAGAGATTTCTCTCTTTGTTTCCCACATGGATTGAGAAATCTCAATTTCAAGCTGCCAGTAATGCTATGCGTCTTCTTCAGTAAGGGTTGTGAGTGGTTCATCAAGCTGGCTTTTGTATTTAGATTGAATATATTTTCTAATAAATGTAATATTGAAATAGATAAACAATATAGATATGAAATTTGATCTTGCTGTCAAGGAAGTGATAGGTACTGCACTAGAGTAAAGACAGCCTTTTTCTTTTTTTAAATTGAGTTTATTGTAAGCAAAGCACCAAGATGCAAGTGGGTACTGGGTGTGGATGAGAGTTAGAAATAGGAACGTTACTAAGAGGCAAGAACTAGAGGAAGAGTAATGAAGAGGACAGTAGCTAGCAATTGACATTGCATTTAGATTTTTGCAGGTTAATATTGGCTGGAATGCATGAAGCTGAAAGGGAGTTTTACAAGTGAGAAGTGCAAAAAAATAAACTGTTAGCATAGAATTTACAGTTACTGCTAGCCAGCTCAACTGTAAATTGGTGAGACATCATCATCAGTCTTAAATTCAGACCATATTTGGCAGCAATATTTTAAGCATGGATGAATGGTAGACATTGATATGTGAGATAGATCCTAGAGAGAAAAACCATCTCACATGACACAGTGAATCAAACTTCCTGGCAGCTGACTTAAGAATAGATTCAAAATAGACTTTCTACTTCATGTGAACTGAGAATGTTATCCCAAGAAGGCACAGTGAGTCACTCTCCTGGAGAGGGCAGCAATATAATAAAAGCATTCAATCCTGCATACAGAATTGACAAGGAAAGATTAATAATTACAAAGATCAGCCATTTGCTACATTTGTGTGAATCTACCACTCTCACTGTGTGATCAACTGTGAGAGTCATCTTTGCAGTGTTATACAAACTGATACTCCTCTCTAGTTGTGAAGCAGTCTCATTGCATTCCTTTGGGTAGTTAGGCTCGCATCGGATAGAATTTGATCCCATTTGATGAATCCTTTTAGGAAGTGGAATTAATGATTAAAGGCAATAAAGCCATTAAGATGAAAGGGATCACTGAGATGAGAAGAAAACTATTAAGGAGAGAGAACAATAAAAAACAGGATTCAAGGAGACAAGATGATGACATTGCATTTAAATTTTTGAATATCAAAGTTAACTCAAAAAAGCAAGAAGCTTGAAGAACTATGAAAGAAGAAACTGTTAAAGAATAGAACTTTTGGTTAGATCTAGCTATCTCAACTGTAAAATGATGAGACATAGCTGCCAATCTAGTACTGTGCTTAAATTCATAAAGTCTAGGTATCAAAGAAGAAAGTTCATTAGAACAATTACCATGAAAATATTTATAGAAAAGGCACAGAGAAACTATGTTAGCATGGTGGGAAAGTAACTGAAGCCAAGATGTCAGGTTATGACCAACAACATTGCTAATTCCTCTAAATACATAGCAGAAGCACCAGATAAGTTGTAACTCTGATATTCAATGTGTGGCTGAATTGTTGACTTATAAATGTGTAAAATCTATTCTGGAAAGAAAAATTGCCTAACACAAATCAGTAGACCTATCAGTTGATTCAATACAATGTTCCCACTTCATGTCAGGGAAAAATGTTAACCAAAAAAGACAAAATGAGTCACACTACTGAAGCTTAGCATCAGCTATACTGATAGAAAGTAAAAAAGGACAATTAATTAAGACAATTAAAAGAAAGCAGTTCGTTTTGGAGGCATAAAAATTAACAAGCCATTCGTTGTCCCAGTTAACAACAGATTGTACCTCATTTTTGAGACTAGCTGCCAATTTGACCTTATCTAACCTAACAGATTTATTATTAAGATGGGTGTAAATAAATATCATCAGCATAGATAATGAAACAGGAAAACAAAAAGCAGCAAGGTATTTATTATATAGTTAAGAGAGAACATTTGGGAGCTCATTTCTTAAGGACTACTGTAGAGAAACCATTAAGTCCATGTGCGTTGTGGAGATCGTGTATAGAGATGATAGTAGAAACTATGGGTGGAGTTACATGGATATCACACAATAAAGACTCAATTCTAAGTAAAGTCAGGCAAATATACTCTGGATGAGTCAAGACTAGGATTTGAAAAGAATTTACAAACAAAACATTCTGCTTTATCAGTAGAGGTTAACACCTCAAATTGAGTGAAGAGAGGAAGAATAGATTTACTCTTATTTAACACACTATTAAAGAGCCACCATTAGTCATGTGAACCAAACTTGTTAGAGGCTATACAGTGTCTCAATCTGTCAGCAAACAAAAATTTGGCCTGTTTGAGGACAAGTTTACAAATATTATTATGAAGCGTCTGTTATGATCAGAACTATCACATTGGTACAGCTGGAAAAAGTGATTCCTGTGGGCTATAGTTGCTGAACAGGCAGGTGTGAATCAAGGAAAAAACTACACTAATAACCTTAATAACCTTAATTAAAACCCAAACTGTATTTTTATGTATTACCATGTTGTACATAGTGCCAAAGCCATTCAGAAATATCTAAAATGTTAAAATGGTTAAATATGACTATGTCTTGGTGAAGATCACACATTTTCAAAACTTGTGGACTGGTACTACATAATAACAAACAAAAAACAGAAACCACATGACTTGAGGACTTTCAACAGCAGCAACACTTAAAATGAATATCACATGTAACTCAAAAAGAAAACAATGACATGTTCAAGATGTTGTCATTCCACACTACTTCAAATAAAAGGTTAGGAATACTGGGAAGAGGAATAACAGCTACTGGACTTGAGAAAGCTATTCTCCTGAAAAATTGTTTTAAGAGAAAGATTTTATAAATTTCAATCAAAAAGTAGTACAAACTGAATGCCGAATGTTTCCTTATAAGGAAACCGCTAATATTAACATTACCATTTACAGATTGAAAACAACATTTAAATATATAAAAAAAAAACAGACCTTTTATCATTTATTTTCTTAACATTAGGCTTACTTTTTTAGGTCAAGAAAAACTGTTCATCCTGAGGCTTAAATCTGAGCAATTTAAAAAAAAACTAATGATTTTATTACATAAATTAAAAATGAGTTCTTCATGAAGATTAAATGACTAATTATATAATTACTGTACAAGCTTATTTTAAATTTGTTCAGCATTTATCTTTTGAATGACTATAGTTGCAATAGTTTTAATTTTTACTTAAAAAAAATGGTGACACTAGAAAACTAACCTGATCATAGTAAATATGTTAAACCAGACGTTTGCTAAAAAAAACGTCAGTAGGCAATGCCAAGAGTTTTTGCTTCTACAATCTGCCTATTCTTTTATTTTTCCCAAACTTTTCCTTTAGAAATCAAGAAAATTTATTTAAACAATACCATATTTCCTGCTATATAAGGTTTTATAAAACTTCTTGAAATTTTGGATTGTGTAAACTCGACCAGCATCAAATCAATGCTCATCAAAGCAGAAATCTGATAGATTGGTCATGTCATCTGTATGTTGCACTATTTGGCAGAAGACATCAAAGCCAACCAAAGAAACAATACTAACCTCCACTGGTGCGAGATTAAACTAAAGGAGTTTGAGAAGTGTGTTACCGACCAATTGTGTTGGTGTGCTATTGTCCTCTAGATCTCTGCAAACTTTGACAAAGTTCGGTGTCAAAAAACACCACCATGCAACTTTGGCATTGGTTACAACCAATGACTACTAGTGTTCCTATTGCTTCAGACTCTGTGGATCCAGGTTTGTGGAGCTACCTTTGGATCCACTGAGTTTTCTTTGGAACTGAAGAACAACCATGAATAAAAAAGAAAAAAAAAAAACTCCATGAAAAAATCACCCATGATTCATATTCCAATATTTGTGTAAATTATAAACCCCTAAACACACCTATCTATCACACTAGTTCCTTGATAACATTAGAATTAGATATATATGATTATCAATGAATAAATTTTGATTATAAATTAAAATAATCTTAATATATATTAAAGAACAATTACACTCAAGTATTTTTTTAATCATTTCACTCTAGGCAAGGTGATAATACCACCAGGATGCAGGGAGTTAAATGGAGTAAAAGAGAATGAGAATACTTTAGTGTGGAGAAATGAGGAAAAAGGATAATACAGGAACATGATTCAGCAGAAGGTGATTTATATTGCATTTAAATTTTTGAAAATTGTATTTAGGTAACAGGAAAGCAAGAAATCAGAAGAATGCACAGGTAAGAAATGTGAGAAAAGAAACTATTAGAACTGATGATTGCATCTAGTTAGATCAACAGTAAAATGGTGAGACCTAGTTGCCACTTGAGTAGCACCTGAGGTACAGCTCACCAGAACAACTGTCATGAAAATATGATGACAGAGGTTTATAATAAATTACATTAATTTCAATTTTTCATAAATATCCTTGCCAGATTGTATTATATACAGTAATATACAGTATATTTCAAAACAGATTATCACTGCTTTATATTGACATTATAATAAAAGAACAATACCCTGTATTATAAAAAAATATTCCTTCTTTATTTGGCACCATTTTTATGGCTAATAGTGCAGCATGTTGGCTGTCGATTTGTTAGATGAGTATAAACACCACTAACACGTTTAATCCATGGTTACAGTGTTGAATTCAATGTTGTCCTTCTCCAAGAGTGGTTACCAAACATGACTAGAGAACCTTGTCTAACCTGCTATTTAATCTATAGCTAGGGGTAGAAAACCTGGCTTGCTGATTTCTAATTTCAATTCACTATCCATTAGACATCCAAGCAATAACAGATTCTAAGATATCAGTAATGCCCATGCTGAGATTATGTGCATAACATGTACAACTCTGTAACGACTCATACCAACAATGCTATGAATCCCAATGATATACAGGTGTGATATACCTGGATTAGTCAGGTGTTAAATCAGAATGTTTTTTTTTCTCAGATGGATAATTTATCAAAGGCTTGAGGTCCATCACTCCCAGTGGGTTAACCATGCACCTGGACACACACACACACACACACACAAACACACACAAACATATATTTAGAAGAGAGCAGAGGTTTTATTGGTTGAAAACAAGCTACCTTTGTTGTGTAATGTTGAACATTTTTTCAGAAACTCAAACATGTCTTTATTGTTTGTCTGACCTCAAAAATACTTTACACAACTTACTCATTTCAGTGACAATGAGTTTAGTATTTAATATCTGTTAAATTTACCCAATATTTGTAAAACAAATGTTATTATTATGCAATTATATTTACAATCCACACATTAAAAATCATGTATTTATTTACTGATTGTGAGCAAACAAAAAGTTCATTTTAAAATTACAGTTTAAGGTCCTTTAACAAACATAGCAGATGTAGACAATTTTTTTCTAGATATTACATAAAAGTACTCTTAGGGGTCTAATAGAAGATGTTTATGTTTTCTGAGGAAATTTACCAATTCTTCCACCACAAAGCTTATTACAATCACCTGTTTATTAATTTCACACTCCCCCCACTACCAAAGTTCAAACATAAACAAGAATTATAGTTGGTTCAATATTTACATTATTTAGACTATTGTCCTCATCTTTCTTGTCATTTCAACCATTGTATGATCAGGCCTTCTTCAAGTGGTTGGAATGTCAAACTGAACTCCTTTATTGCAGTACCCTACAATGTAACAACTACCTTGGGTACATGGCAGTAGCCCCAATAAACTGGAAGAGGTCAACAACACTCAAAAAACAGTCTACCTGCCTTATGTGAAGGGGTTATCAGAGAAAATACAAAGGATCTGCAGTCCATATAACATCAGGAGAACCTTCAAAAGCTGGATGAAACTTCACAGATACCTCTCCCAAGTAAGACCCCCCCAATAGAGGAGAACATGACTAAAGACTGTGTGTACGCCATCCCATGCAGCTGTGGAAAGAAATATAAAGGGGAGACAGGCCGCCCCCTTAAGATAAGGTTTCAAGAAAGTGGAAAAATCAGGCATGGCTGACCACATATGGAGAGAAAAGGGAGATCACCGCCCTCTCTGGGATCAGGTTGAAATCATAGACAAAGAACATCATTGCAAAATTCGTAAACTTAAGGAATCAGTACATAAAAATCTTCTGAGCTGACCAAACATAGAAATTAATACAATATGGGAACCAATAATATGGAGTGCCGGAGAAAAGCAATAATAACAACAAAAATTGCAATATGAGCTCTGGTAAAAAACATGAATGATAACAGCAAAAAATTACAATATGAGCACTGGTAAAAAAAATGAAGCTGAAGACATTAAGTTTATAAGTACCAGAAATTCATACACAGATATCCTTAAGGACACATGGCACAGTGGATAAAGGTGTTGGTTAGATCAAGTGACAGAAGCCAAAGACTTATGAATTCAATACCTGGTTAAGACAGTGGAGAGGTGAATTAGCAGGAGATAACTGATAACTGGCATCCGTGAGACATTAGAACAGTCTACCCCAGCTGAGTTCAGTTCAACATTCCAACCACCTGAAGAAGGCCAGAGTGTACAACGGTCGAAACATTGTGATAAATATGGCAACAGAGATGAGGTCAATAGTTTGAATAATGTAAATAGTGTACATAATACCTTATCTCAGAAATATAGAGAGATAGTTGGTTCCAGTTTTTACTTGTATGCCTTTGTGATTGCATTGTTTAAGAAATAATGTTCCATTGTTCTTTTTTATTCTTTACAGAATTATCAGGTTCCATTCTTTGATGAACTTTTTTAAAGAAAGAAACGAAACCTTTCTTTACTTAAATTCGAAATTTTTACCCTTTAAATACCTCCGTTTATTAAATACCCTCGCATTATTGCATATTGAGAAAAATTTCGAATCCGCTCTTAATTATTAAAACCCTTCCTTGTATTAGGCACTTATGTATAAAAGTTGATAAAATTACTCTGCGATACAAGGGAGACAACTTAAATAATAAACTGCCAGAAATTTACATTTCCTTTCCATTTGACCTATGAAAATTAATTTTGTCTTTCTAAATTCAACTTAGTGAAGTATTTTTATTACTGTAAACGCTATTTGTAGTAGACACTCAGTTTATTTTTTTTTCTACCAGCCCAAACATTTAAGAAATCTTATTAAAAAAAATGCACACTCTGGAAGAATTCGAACCTGCATCCTCCCTTTTAGAAAATAGATCCGAGATGCTTTAACCAAATCAGCTACATAGTGTTGTGATCAAGTGAGCCTCTATTTCAATAAAACTGAACTCATTGTACTTGCAAGATAAGGTTCTTATTAATTGTTTGATAACAGATGTTCTTCATTTCATGAAGCTTTTGAAAAATAAATGAAAGTACTGTTTGTAACTATTTTTTCTTTGAATAATATTATTTTGTGCATATTTTTGATAGCCATGTTTCTATTTGCAAATAAGTAAATTTAAATATAAAGCCTAAAGTTTGTGGCTGTGCTTACTTGAAGCCCTTAAAATGAAACATGTTAAGTTGCTTGCCTAGATGTGTCTTTGTGCACAAATAATACATAAAACTGTTGCATCAAATAGTTTTGATTGCTTGACTATTAATATTTCACATCTTATATCTTGTCCAACTTAGTGGTTGTTGCTTAATGGATACAACTAATTTGCATATTTAGCTTTAAGAATCACATTTTAAAAAGTAACTTTTTTTTTTAATCAAATTTACCTCAAACAAGATAGTAAAACCACTAAGACAAAATGGGTTACTGGGTGTGAAAGAATTAGAAAATAGAAAACATTATGAAGGAGTGAGAACAATAGAAGAAAAATCAGGAAGACAGTAGATAACAATTGATATTGTATCTAAATTCTTGGAGATTAAAGTTGGCTGGAAACCAAGTAGCCAGAAGAGAGTTTCACGATCAAAAACTGCATAAAAAACTGTCAGCATAGAACTTACAGTGACATCTAGCCAATTCAGATGTAAAATGATGAGACCTCATTGCTAATCTAGTACTGCACTTAAATTCATAAAGTCTAAGTATCATAGTGAAGAGCTCAACTGAATAATTACTATGAAATTTTTTACATAAAAGGTACAGGGAAGCAACTTTATGATGGTGGGAAAATGACTGAAGCCAAGATGTCAGATCAGGACAAATAATATTGCTGATTCTCCCTTGGATTTTATCAAGAATCTCTAAATATATAGCAGAAGCACTAGATCATATGTGGCAGTAATATTCTAAGCATGGATGAATGGTAGACTTATATATATGTATGATAGATTCTGGAGAGAAAAATTGTCTTGCATGACAGTAAACCAACTTTCTTAGCAGCTAAGCTAGCAATGAATTCAATATAGTCTTTCCACTTCATGTCAGCTGAGAATTTTAACCTGAGAGAGTGCAGTGAGTCACTCTCCTGGAGGTTAGCATCAGCCATGCTGATGGAAGGCAGAAAGGGGTCTCTCAGATGATTAACAGAGAGCTTTTTAGTTTTAGAGGCATTAAAATTAACAATCCATTCTTTGCCCCAGTTAACAACAGACTGTAGGTCGTTTTTGAGATCAGCTGCTAATTTGACTTTATTGAACTAATCTGACTTAGTATTGAGATAGGTTGTGTCATCAGCATAGATACCAAATTGAGAGCTGGTGTCATCAGGACGATTGTTTGTTATTAATTTCCAGTCTGGTCTATAAATAAACAATAGCACTGAAATAAATAAACAATAGTACTGAAATAAACTCCTACAAATATATGCTGAAACATTTTGCAGAACATACATTTAAATTTTGTTTTTGTATTATTTCCCTCTGGTGAACTGATATTTCTGCTACAATTAAGGATTGTGGAGGTTTTACTTACTAACACAGTTTTGCTTATTTTTTTGTATATATATATATATATATATATATATATATATATATATATATATATTGATAATATTAGTGGTCAATATATATATATATTTTTTGAATTTGTAGGTCTGATGAATTGGATCATGATTACAATTCCAATGTAATAAATTATAACCAAGGAATATTCGTGTTTGAGCCTTTTATATTATATATATATATATATATATATATATATATATATATATATATATATATATATATTTTGAACAATAAAAAAAATTAAAAAATTAAAATCTTCAGACACACTGGGTTGTAGATTAATATTCTTTCGTTTTTTTTTATTATTATTCCATTTAGATTCCTCAACTAGTTTCGGCCGAAATGGCCATCATCGGGAGGAGAAATATTTCTGCTTGCTGCTAGCACTAAACTACAGAAATGAATGTCTTGATGGAGAAAATGAACTTTTGTCTGTAGTTTTCATTTGTTTTTTTATTTTTTTATGTTTTTAACATGAATCTTTTAACATTCCTTGTGTTGGTCAAACAGTCTCTTTTAAGTTGTTATTTGAGATAAGAGCTGGATAGATACATGCTGCTATGAATTCTCTGGTCAGTTTGACAGTTTTATTGGACTTGGTGAGGGGATGTCTCTCTGTTTAGTGTTTGTGTGTGTGTTATTTGGTTCTTAGGGAGTGAGTGAGTATGATATGTGTAAGCGTGTGTATTGCTGTGGGTGTGTGCTATCATTTGGCTCATTAGAGAGTGAGTACGTATGATGTAAGTGTGTATATTCATGTGGGTAAGTGTATAAGTGTGAGGCCTCCACACCTCCGTAAGCTCATCTGTCTTGTGTGGGTGAGAAATGTCGGTAGGTTTTTTTATTTGTTGAGTTATATCTATATATTGTTAAATTTGTGATTTAGCCCGGCTGGATATTTTGTTTTTAGACGTTGTATCCACTTATTTTCATGCGACTCTAAAATCTTTGTAATGTTATCTGCTCTGAACTTTTCTATTCTCTCAATTATAGTGAATTTGGCATGGGTTTTGAAATCATGTTTTCCCAGGCGGAAATGTTGTTCTACAGGTAATAATTTTTCATGGGGAGTCGACTTAATTCGTTTACGATAATTGTTAATTCTGTAGTGAAAGGGCCATTCAGATTTTCCTATATATTGTTTCTGGCATAGTGTGCATTCTAGGAGGTAAATTATGTTATGACTTCTACAGTTAGAATCGTGGTAGATTTTGAAAGTAGATTTAGTGACTGAGCTAGTGAATGAATTTGTATTTTCAATATGGTTGCAACATAAACTTCTTTTGTTGTTGCATGGTTGGGAAAATCCTGTTGTTTTTGTTCTTAGTTTATTACGGATTACCTTGTCCCCTGAAATGTGGTTACTATCTATGATTTCTTTTAGGTTCTTAGGTCTACGATATGCAAGAAGGCCAGGTTCCTTAAACAGTTTTTTTAGGTCTGGTTTGAGATGTAGTATTTCCCAGCGATGTTTGATTATATATATATATATATATATATATATATATATAGGAGGTTACCAACTCGTGTCTGAGAATGGCCATTACTACACATCTTTTTGGAGAAAATCTACTGATGTGCTAAACAAATGTGGATCTTTAGCCCAGCAAGGGACCTACCTACTCTGGCACAAACAGAATACTTAAGAGGTATAACATCGGGTGGTACTGGTTTACAATTAAATTGCTTTGTTATTCAAATAGTGCTATTTGTAATGACCATAGTAGTTAGATTGTAGGTTGGGAGTAAATGAAAATAAATGTATAAAAGAAATTAAGCAAAAAGACTAATAATTTTTGTATAAAATAATAATATCCATGAAATAATTTGACAAGAATTTGTCATATTTTAAACCATCCATAGAATATAGTAAGTTTCTGGCCCATACCACATGACATTCCGACTATGTCTGGATGACACACTTCATTGTGTAAAGTACAAAGATCATCAGAGCTTGATGTTGAGATACACACCCTTTATAGCATGTTAAAAATATAATTCAATTCTCCATCACTAGCTTATTTTTAATTTTGATCATTTTTCTGGTGTTGAACATAAATGTGACAAATTTATGATCAGTAATTAGCCTGAAATGCCATCCAATTAAATAGTGTCTTCATCTTCTAAGTGCCCCCACTATAGAATAGGCTTTTTTTTTAATGCTGAGTATCACTGTTCAGAGCCTGACAGGCTTCTTAAAAAAAAAAAAAAGTAACAGGGTCGGTAGATTGTCTTAGTGAGGTAGCAATTGCATATTTGGATGCATCTGTCTCCACCATCAAGGTCTATGGCAAAAATCGCAGAATTGGCTGTCTTTTTGAATATGACACTGTTCAGATCATGACAGGGTCTTTGAAAAAAAGTAACAGGGTCAGTAGATTGTCTTAGTGAAGCAGCAATTGCATATTCAGTTGCATCTGTCACCACCACTAGAGGAGCATCAAGGTTTATGGCAAAAATCACAGAACCGGCTATATCAATTCCGAAATTTTTAAAAGCCTCCATTGTTGCAAAAAGAAGAGGAAAACTATATGTCTGTATCAATAGTCATATCTTTTCTGAAAAAGAAACAATCCACTTGGAACAATATGCAAACATGTCTATAGCTCACCAGAGGGCATGCATATTATCAGGAATTGGCAATTTTAGTAGTGGTCTTAATTGTTCTTGATCCACTATCATAAAACCTTTGCTCATGGTATACCGTAGTAAGTTAATACTGTCCATGCCAAAGAGATATTTGTTGCTATTCAGAATGAGGGGTCATATTTATTGATGCCTGCCAAATTTGCGATTATGACTAGCATGGTTGTGTCCACACATGGTCATATTGTCCATATTGGCAAATGTGCCTTTCAGTTTATTATCACTAATAATTTTGTTAATAATCCACTGAAAACTGGCCAAACTGTATAGGACTGGTTTTCTGGTTTGATAGTCAACTGGTGATATGTGCTCCTAATGTCTAGAGTGCTATATACTCAATATTTGACAATTTCACTTCTCATTTTATTGATATGTAGCAATATGTATGCATCTATGCCTATTTATGGTTTGAGAGTAATCCATTACCAGTCTCTTTTGTGTTAAATTATCAAACAATGATGAGTACAGGACACTGACTGCTGTTAGGCCACAAATGTTAAGGGCAGTTTGGGTCTTCCAAAGAGGACTTCAATATGAGAATGATGTTGAAGAAAATTGTGGCTTAATATTATGTCACAACAAAGGTTCCTCGTTTTCAAGAAAATATTTTTGGGTTGTAACTGACCAGACACTCCAACCATCTGCAATGACAAAAAGTCATTTGCTATAAATACTTGACAAGAACAAGGAAAAATTCCTACATCCATTAGTCTTCATGATGATGGAATTAATACAATTTATTGAATCCATTGCTAAGTTAACTGCTAAGAAAGTTGGTTCACAATGTCATGTGAGACAATTTTTCTCTCCAAAATCTATCATACATATCTATGCCTACCATTTGTCCATGCTTAGAATATTGCTGCCACACATGGTCTGGTGCTCCTGCTATTTACCTTGAGCTCCTTGATAAAATCCAAAGAAGAATCAGCAATATTATTGGTTCTAACCTGGCAGCTCAGTTTCAGTCACTTTCCCATCACTGTAAAGTTGCCTCCCTGTGCCTTTTCTATAAATACTTTCATGGTAAATGTTCAGATGTGTTTTTCGCAATGGTAACAAGACATTTTTTCATTTATGTGCAGTACTAGACTAGCATCAAGATCTCATCAATTTACAGTTGAGCTGGTTAGATGTAGCTGTAAGTTCTATGCTAATGGTTTCTTTTCTTGCTTGTACTACTCTCTTTTGGCTCCATGCTTTCCAGCTAACTTTACTCTGCAAAAATTTAAATGCAATGTCAATCAGCATCTATCATCCACCTGATTACTCTTTTCATCATAGTAATGTTTCTGTTCCTAATTCTTCCACACCCAGTAATTCCTTGTGTCTTAGTGCCTTGCTTGGGATAAAATTGATTAAAAAAAGAATTAGCAGACTGCCAGTGTGTGCATCAATAGAAACTCCATTAAATTAAATTATTATTATAGTTTTTGAAACACAATCAATGAATGTTGCTGTCATAGTATCTAACATTAAAGTTGGAGCAGAATTTCTAGAACAACTAATTTTAGAAGACTTCTGAAAAATGTTGTTATTTTTATGCTTATGGCAGCTGGCATTTCTGGCCAAACAAAAAGATGAAGATGTCAACTGAGCCTTCAAAATTATTATTTGTAACATGCTGAAGCATGGAGGGGTCTGAAGTAGTATATTTGATGATTCCTGATTAGAACAAGGAGTCACATAGAAGTAGTCCACCATTGAGTAAAGGTGGGGACAAAAGAAGAGTGTGTGTTTAGAGCAGAGTTGGCCGTATCACAGTGTAGGTAAAAAAGAGATTGTTTTTGAACAATTTCAAATGTATAAGCCTGCTTGTAAGCTGTTCTTAAGTTAAGAGAATTTTTCTAGATGTCTTTGCCTTACTTGAGCATTCTGAAGCCCATTGATAAAGATGTAATGGGTCTGAGAAGGCTGCATGAATATTTTAGTGTTTTGCTGATGAAATATGTAACATCCACAAATATAAATTTTAAAAAAATCAATAGGTAACGATATGCAATTGTGATAAAAGAATAGGCTTTGAACAACAAATGAAATTTTTATGTACAGAATTTTACAATTTGTTTTGTAATGACGTGTGCGTAAAATTGATCAGAGAGTATTTAGGAAAAAAGGTTCTCATTGCTGGTTTGGAATGTTAAATGCAGAAAGTTCTGAAAATTGTTGGTTAAAAGTTCAGTGTATGAAAATTTGAGAATAAAATTGTTATTAGAAATTTAAAATAATGTTGCAGTGTAAATTTAATTTTAAATTTACAATTTTTAAGTAAAAGTTGTCTACCTTTAACTAGAAAATTCAAGATTAGTAAAAATTAGACAAATATTTTTTGAGAAAGATATTCTAGTGGGAAAATGTCATAATGAGTTGTTAAAAACATTGGTGAATTGTGGTGTAGAGTATTTTTCCAAATCTTTCAGAAAAGAAGTTTGTTCCAAAAAGGTAGTCTCTGATCAGCATAAAATTAAGTTCTCCCTCTGAATATCTCTATATCTCTGTACATTTAAACTTGATTGCTGTTTGTATTTATAGCTTTTTCGATAATTAAACTGGCTCCCCGGAAATTCAGTAGATGCTGTCACTAATTCCAAGAAATGCGCGGATGAGATCATATTTTTCTATTTTTTAACCAATAGAATTGTATGAAACATTCAAGTTTGGGATAAATTAGAGAAAGAGTTTTTAAAGTAGGTTGAGCCTACTTTTACATAAAAATCGACTGATTTGCGATGAAAGTTTCTAGAAGCTTACTGTACATTTAATAAACAATCAGATTTCAAGAAATTTTTGAAAGTAAAAGGAGGGTTACTAAAAAGATGTCCATGATGTACTTATTGTTTCATCTGTACGCTAAAATGAAGATCATTGATAGCAGTAACATATCAAAGTCGTTACTTAAAGCAGAAAACATCTCACAAAAATGGCAAGATAGGAAGACATCTTATTCACCCAACAAAATTTTAATAACAGTTTTTTTAAAAGACAACTTCTAGAGAACTGTGAATTATACATGCAAGGGGGAAGCAACTCTTTCTTCCTAACATTATTATTACTAAACACTCATCTCGAGTTTCTTTGGCAGTCATAGGCTGCAGTCCTTGCTTAATCCTTTCTTTCAGATAGTGTTCCAGGGATTCATTATTTTATTGCCATTGTATAACCAGTAAATCTCAGGCATATATTTCATTTTTAGGCTTTCGGTGGGTAGCTTGTAGCAATTTGATAACCTCTTTAAGGTTGAGGGTTGGGCAGTAGGCTAACATCCTACTCACTTAAAAATTGGCTTGTTACAGAAACCACAACAATATTTTGAGACCCTATGTTCCCCAAGGATTTTAAAGGTATAATATATATATATTTATAGGAAGAACAGCCAGCAATAAATTTGTGTATTGTTTGTGATACACAATTTGTTAAAAGTTTGAGCTTGTTTATCAGTTTGTTCAGGTTCTCTGTATATAAAATCTGGACAAAATTCAAATGTCATTTGCCAGTGTTTCCAATGTTTACCAGCAATATCAGAATCAGGATCAATGTTGAATCATTGCAGGGACATAAGGTATCCCATAGTGATTCTTCTAAGTTGAATAAATTGTAACAAGACTGGGAAGAATGGAATAGCTTAGGAAGCTTCATTCAGCTTAGGATATACATAAAATATGGCACAAGGGTGAAATTGCAGGAAGGGTGAGAGTATTCTTCATTTGTCTTATATTTAACTTAGCAAGACACAATCACTGATTCACTTGTTTGATAATGTTCCATTCACCAAAACATCACATTTTTGCCTACCAGTCTTTACTACAGTTACCGAAATACCACAATTTTTCTATAACTAGTCATCATATGTACAGTTTTGTCAGTATGGGGAGGGGTTAAATCACAATTTAAAAATATCTTTCCCTAATCTATATTTACAATGGGAATAAATATATGTATATATATATATATATATATATATATATATATATATATATATGCAGTGTAACCCGGATATAAGAGAAACCCAGATATAAGATAGATTTTCTCTGGTCCCAAATTAGAGCCATACTTACCTAAACAAAATAAACCAAACCCGGATATAAGAGAAACCCGGATATAAGAGACTTCTTCTCCGGTCCCGACAACTCTCTTATATCCGGGTTACACTGTATATATATATATATATATATATATATATATATATATATATATATATGTATATATGTATATATATAAGATGCACATTTTTTCCAGTGCTCACAAGGAATCTTGCATTTCCTTAGTGCATCTTTGATGCAGCCCTTGAAGTGCATTTTAGGTTTGACAACATTTCTCTTCCCTGTTTGCAGCTCAACATAAAACGATTGCTTTGGAATGTGACTGTCATCCATTCTGACAAGGTGACCTGCCCATCAAAGTTGATGTTTTAGTATCAAGGATTCATGACTATCACATTTGCTCCTTTCTAGCACCTCTACATCACTAACAGACATTTACCAGGTAATGCTAAGGATATGATGCTAGCAGTACTGGTGGAATCTCTCAAGCTTTTTCATTTCTGATTGCAGTATTTGGAAAGAGGCTGCTAGTAGTGGAAGGTGTCACTTTGAAGATGGGAAGAAGAGGGACACAATGCTTAAAAGAGATGTGCATAAAGGAATCTCCATTGAGCTTCCTGAAGACACCTGCAGGCAGCTTGATTTAACATGTGTAAATTGTGGTAGAGTGTGTTTGTTGATGGCTGGTCTAAGGATTCACTTGAGAGTACACCAGTGGAAGGTGGCAATTGACTATAAAACTGGAGACATCCAGTAACTGAAATGTGATATTTGTGTAAGACATGCTGGTCCAGAAGCAGTTTCATGTGACCATGTGATATTTTAAATTGCATGATAATGTACCACCTGCTGTTGGACCTCTTAAGTGCTCTGTTTGTGCCAGAGTATGTAGGTATCTTGCTGGGCTAAAAAGCCACATCAGTAGATTTTTTCCAAAAAGATATGTAGTAATGGCCATACTCAGACACGAGTTGGTAACCTCTCTCTCTATATATATATAAAAGGTTCAAACACTAATATTCCATGGTTATAATTTATTATATTAGAATCGTAATCATGATCCAATTCATCAGACCTACAAATTAAAAAAAAATTTGAATTTGTAGGTCTGATAAATTGGATTGTGATTACGATTCCAATGTAATAAATTATAACAATGGAATATTAGTGTTTGAACCTTTTATATTATATTCTTACTCTGTACTGGACATTGAGTTCTACCTGGATTCTATCCTTTTAGGAATTTATGTATATATATATATATATATATATATATTTACAAAAAATAAGCAAAACTGTGTTAGTAAGTAAAACCTCCACAATCCTTAATTTTAGCAGAAATATCAGTTCACCAGAGGGAAATAATACAAAAACAAAATTTAAATGTATGTTCTGCAAAATGTTTCAGCATATATTTGTAGGAATTTATTTCAGTACTATTGTTTATTTATTTCAATACTAGTGTTTATTTATTTCAGTACTATTGTTTATCCAATACAAGACTTAAGAGGTACTCAAGGTAGAGGGTTACTGAATGAGATTGTTGCACAGGTGCAAGAGAAGAAGGAGAGGTGCATATTATGAAAATATGTTGGATAGATATCAGTAGACTTGAAGAGGTTAATATTGTAATGGTTGGGGAAGAATGCTCTCAGGAATCTGAAGGAAGAAGCTGTTTGAGTGGAACTTCTTCCTTACCAAAGGTATATGATAGGAATGGAGATAATTTAATACCATGTCTTAGCTGTGAAGGTCTGAACTGGTTGAACTCAAGAATGCAGTTCATTTGAACATGCCAATATCAATTCTTATGCTTCCCAAGTGTTACTGATATTTTTGTAAACAGGATTAAATTGTCAAAGCTTTGAAGAATAATACTGAATAAGGTGTTTTGTATATAATTTTGAAAAGGTTAAATTAAGGTAAAAGCACCTTTAATTATTCATATGAAGTGATACCTTCCACAGAAAAATGAATTCATGGTTTGACATTTTTGTGACAGCCAATAATTACATTCATTATTTATTTCTTAAATAAAAGGGTTGGCTGAAAGGTTCATAAGTTGATGAAGATACTCTCATGTAATGTGTCAAATGGGGTTTATTTTTCAACATAATCTCCCTTGTGTTCCACATTGGTGTTGCAATACTTTGATACCACTGATGAAGAAACTTTCATTCTGTTGGTCAAAAAAGTCAACACCAGCAGATATGATGTCATCATCACTGTGATACTGCTTCCCAGCCAAGTGCTTTTTCATGTTGGGGAACAGATAATAGTCAGATGGGGTAAAATCAGAGGAATAGGGATGGTGACCAATCACAGCCATTCACAGCAGCCATTGAAACCAAGGACATGTGTGCTGGAGCATTGTTCTGATGAAACAAGACCTCTTTCATCAGTTTTTCTGAGTCCTTGATCTTGATAGACTTTAGTAACTGACTCAATGTTGGCATAGTACTCTCCATTAATGATGTGGCCCTTTTGAAGATAATCAATAAACACAATTCCTTGCATCCCAAAAAACTGAGGCCATCATCTTGCCTGCTGTTGAGGTGGGGTGTTTCCGCTGCATGGATTGTCTCTTTGTCTCTGGTTCAAAGTGATGAATTCAACATTCAATGAAACTAGCTGGATCTACCTCAAACAAGGTCAGATTTTCCTGTGATGTGATCAGCCTGGTGACAGCACCCGCTGTGCAGAAACCTTTGTCATGCCAAGTTCATTGTACTGGATATTCTCAACTCTCTCACAGGATATGTTAATAGCATTAGCTATTAGATTTATAGTCATTCAATACAACCACTGTTTTCCTCAGTGGTGGCAGTTACATGGTGTCCAAACCATAAGTCATCTTCAAGACTCTCCCTTCTCCTCCTAAATTCAGCTGCCCACTTTTGCCCTGTTGATAAAACTGGAGCATCATCCCCTAGAGTAGACAGCATAAATGTCCTTGGGGGCTAAACCCATTTTTCTGCAGGTACTTGATAATACCACAATACCAAATTTTGTCCATTTTCAAGAGAAGTTGCTACTAGTTAGTTTTGAAGTCTTCTTTGAACAGTCAGATGTCATTTTACCTGGAAAGAAACAATTGCAATTATTAATAAAAAGAGTTGAAATTAATGCATGCAAGATTTCACAGCTCTAACATCACTCCTTCACTTTTAACATTTAGTCACAGTTATAATATCTAGATCTTCTAGCCAGTCAGTATTCTTCAATTTATTTAATTCTGCCTTCATTACTTGATTTATTGTTTGTTCATGTTCCTTTAATCCAAACACTTACTTTTATATACAATATAAATAAATTTTGTATTAATTTTAAGTTTGTCATTTGCTGTCCTCTTGTTGACTTGTCAGATTTCATGACTTTTATTTTTAAAAATGTTAGTGGGCCTTTTGTGACATCTATGCTTTACTGGGGTGCACAGGCCATGTTATATCATGCCCTCCCTTGCAGGGGTCCATTACAGTATATTATTTTCTAAGTATTCATGTAAATGAGTGATAGAGAAACTCACAAACATTTTACATCATTTTTATTAAATGTTCTGTTTGACTACTTGGGACATTTAATTAAAAATAGTTTTTCATTTTAATTAGATAATTAAAGGTTCTGAAATTAGTTATAATATATTGAAATAAGCTGATATTATCCTTTCATCTCAGACAAAAATTAGGCAGCCTTTTCAATGTGACTAATATGTGCAGGTGGTGTAATTGTTAGCAGCTCAGAATGAGAAATTGAAGAGCTGATTTTGAATTCATTATATTCACTTATGCATAAATACCCTTGGGTTAAATCGTAGAACTAGTATCTATTTAAAAAAATCATCTTCAAAAATATATTAATGCAATATTCACTCACAAAAAAAGAATTATTCTTACAATCCAAAATATGCTTCAGCTTTAAATAACCCACAAAGGGTTGATAATCCATAAAAAAACAAACGTCCTGGGTATGACGACTACATCCGTGTCCTGGGTATGGCGATAAACTACATCCAACAGCAAGGCCTCGGATAATGTTTTAGGAGAAATAATGTTGCCAGCTATACGTTTTTGAAACCATAATGTTGCCAGCTATACGTTTTTTGTAAAAAATAATTTTGCCAGCTATTCGGTTTTGGAACCATAATGTTGCCAGCTATAAGTTTTTTAAACAATAATGTTGCCAGCTATACGTTTTTTTTTTGAAACCATAATTTTGCCAGCTATACGTTTTTGAAACAATAATGTTGCCAGCTATACGTTTTTTGTAAAGAAACAATGTTGCCAGCTATATGTTTTTGAAACCATAATGTTGCCAACTATGCGTTTTTGACTTTTAAAGTCACTCAAAAAATCATTTTCGGCATAAAGTGACCACTAAGGTTGAGATGCCGTTAACAAAATCAACAATCAAATGGAAATTCTTGACTTAAACAAAAAATATCTAGGATTATTTTGCAGTGTGCAAGCAAATAAGCTCTAGCTTGCTAAAAATGTTCCATACAAAATAGGGATTTAAAATTCATATATTTGGCATATAAACCGGATTTGGCATTAAATAACCCACAGTGGTTGATATGCCATAAAACCCAAACAAACAAACAAACAATAAAAAACAAATCAATCAATGTGATTGATATGCTGATCTTAGGTAAAAAATGGAGAAAAAATTAATTTTGAGTAAGCAGGGTTTTTTTCTCTTTAAAACAAATTCTAACATATCTTTTGTCATTATGCTAAAAGCGAATTTAACAAGACAAGAAACAGTTCTTGTCACTTAATTGATAGCATTTAAAAATAAAATAAAATTTATTATTTTAACAATGGCAATGAATTTTAATCTTCGTAATCGGGGAAAAAGGTATAAAAATTACTTTTTGTTAATTTTTTAAAATTATTTGCTAAATATTCCTTAATGGAATAACTTAAATTATCCCAAATTAATTGCCAATATGACTAAGAAAGATAAACACAAAAGAAAAATGGGAAATGTACTCACTATGTTGAAGGGAGAGCACTGGTCATGCAGAGCGGTAGGTGGCGCCACCATACACGGGCCGGTGTAATGGCGGCTGTTTAACGTTCAGATGTAACGTTCCGCTTGTTTTTCAGTTTACGTTTTGATTTGTTTGAATTTTTAAAATATTTTGCCTTCACGCCCGAAACATTACAATGGCTGGAGACAACAGAAGATCAACTGCTGCTCAGTTTTTTATGGATGAGGAAGAAGTTAGTGCCGAGCAGGTATCTACCTACGACCGGGTAAGTGAAAAAGTTTTCCATGATGTGTATTTTCTGAGGCCAAGTGTATGCGTGAAAGTAGCAGAATGAAAAATAAAAAAAGATCGACATAATTATAAAAATGTATGTTTTAGTTCAATCTATCAAATAAACACTAAACAGTAATCAAAATTTAGATTATTTTATTCAAATGATGGTGTGAGAAAAGTTGAAACACGATTTGTTAGCATTTCTTTAACGTTATTCACAAAGTTTTGAAATCTTAAATGGTGAAGTGACTTTCAGACTTCACTGAAGTCTGAAAGAATAATTTTGGCAAATTTTTAACCATTTTATTTTATTTTTGTAAATGCTGCTATAACACAAGTTTATTTTGATTGTTTTTTTTTTATCACGTTTAATTCATAATATCCATCTTGGTCGATCATTTAATTTTTTGTCGAAATCACTCATTAACTTTTTTACCAAAATTGTCTTCTTAAATTTTAATCTTTTTTTTGTTATATAAAAAATATTACTTTTGAAAAGAAGCATTTACTTATTTATTTTTGCACTAAATATAATGATACATTTTCAAAGATGCAGTTAAAAGTAAAAAAACCTATTTCAGTGGGTTTTTTTTTGGTTTTTTTTTTATTCGATTTCGATAAAAATTGACACAATCATTTTTGTAGTAAAAGGATGAAATGAAAATTTAAGATACATCCAAGCAATATTAAGAAAGTATTCAATAAAACAAAAAAATATAAACAAAAAACTTAAAAAGCATAACTAATTTTTTGTTTATGTTTTGAGGTGTTTGTTTCACATAATTTTCAGAAAACTGTCGAGAAATACCTCGTTTTACGTAGCATATGCCTCATCAGCGTATCAATTGATCACAAATGATGTGTGATATATTTCTCACATCATAAACGGTTATGGTATCAGTAAACAAATAGACCAATAATCCATTTAGATAGAAAGATTTTTAAAGTCGAAAATGTCAATTTATACGTTAAAACATAAGTTGAAAAGAAAAGTGAAATAAAGGGTACAAAGCAAGCGTACATAAATAAACTTATAAATTGAAATAAAAATAATTTTATAATGAAGGTGAGTAGAACTAGATTATTTTTTAAACTACCTAAACTTCCAGGTTTATAACGATTATTAAAATTCTTTTTAGAATTTGATAAATTGTTTGATTTGTTATAGTTTTGGGATTTTTGTGGGTTTCTATAACTGAATTGAATGCATGCTTCTCAAACTAAGTAATACTTTTGTGACATTTTCCCAAACATTATCATTGCTGTCGTGTGTCAACATCTAGTTCAGAAATTTTAGTAGAGAGTGTTTCTTCTCATTTCCAGGATAGGCAGAGAGAACAGATCTCATGAGCTACCATATAAAAGCCCTATATAGTCTTACAAATTTGTACATAGCTCTTTTTAGTTACAATCAGTAAGTGAATAGTCAGTAAAGCACACTACAGCTGTCTTCCTTAAAAAGATTCATTGAAGATCACATGTGACTGGTTGTTGGTTCATTCAGATGAAGGAATCTCGGAATATGTGATTCCTCTACATGTCCAACACCTTTACTTATGTATTTGTCACAGTTAATTTTAGGCCCTGTTAGTGTCTTGTACATTTTGATTTCCTTAGTGACCTCCTTGGTATAAATATTTTTCATTATAAGCATAAATATCAGTATAAACAGCCTGAATTGGAAGCAGGGTAATATTATGTTGGACCAGATTTTCTCTTATCCTTGAAGGAAGAATTCCAACATAAGGAAATAGAACTGTCATCATAGGAGGCAGCTCTAATGAATAGATTATAACAATACAAATAGTTTTGGTCTGCTTCCATTCACTTCTACTATCACACCAACAAGAGGTATGCAAAGATGAATCAAGATTCAAAAGAATTGTGTAGAAGATGAGATAGTCTCTAAGAACTAATGGCATCAGAGTGTATCCCTTGATGCTTCAAGAGAGGTTTAGAAAAAAAAAATGATATGGTTATTTTTTAGACTAATTTAAATTGATTTCTTTGATTCTTGTGTGGACTTTTACATCCATTACATTTGGTACACAAGTTGAAAGTATAGCAATGTATTGCAATGTATGAACATATATATGATCATTGTGCTGAAAGGAGGAAAGTTTCATGGCAATTGCAGAATTAAATCTACCAATGTTTTATAACAGATATTTCTAAACACTTATGGGCAACTTATTTGATAATGACACAATTTATAAGATCTGTTAAACTTCTATGCTCTTATGGCACACATATATATATATATAATAAATTGTTACATTGGAACATGCAAGCTACTTGCATGTTCCAATGTAACAGTTTATAATAAATATTTATTGCTCTACTCTTATTGAAACCTTTTTTAAATGAATGTTTGAATTTATATCCTTTTTGTTCTTTTACATTTGGAAATATATATATATATATTTCCAAGAGGATAAAATCCAGGTAGAGCTCTATATACAAGACAGAGCAAGAATATAATAAAAAAGCTCAAACACTAATATTCCATGGTTATAATTTATTACATTGGAATTGTAATCATGATCCAATTCATCTGACCTACAAATTCAAAAAGGAAACAGAAAAGATATGTAATGTTATAACCATAGAATATTAGTGTTTGAGCTTTTTATATTATATATAAGAATTATACAATTGATGTCACTTTCTCCAGTCCATAAAACCTTTGTTTTTTCTAAGACTTAGCTTATTATTCACTGATTTATTAGAACTGGTGTTTTAGTCACAGTGTTTCAGCCATTGTATCCTTTGGCCTCCTTCAGGTGCCTGTCATATTCAGTAGTAGTCTGAGAAATTTTGAACTGCACCCTTTTACAGAGAGTCCATGGAGACATGAGCCAAATTTGAAGGTGGCTATTATGGCTATAGTCATAACCCACTGTAATCTTTCAGTAAATTTTTTAATTTTTTCAATATTTGAAATGGTTCAAAAGTTATGGTTCATTGGATATTACCAATTTTTCATATATTGTGAGCACACTACTTTAGCCAACTTGTCAGTTTACAAATGTTCCTATGTTTGAAATATATAACAAAGGAATCCCAAGTCTCAAGCTCACTCAAAGCAATCATTTATTTATGGTGTGTAAATTATTCCATTAAAAACAACACAAAAGAGACATATTAAAGGCCATAAAATGTTTTTGAGAATTTCCAGTTGAATATTGTAAAAATTTAAGATAAATTTCAATCAATTTTAAACCCTGAAATCATAAAAAATGTTTTAAACATGCAGAAGACTGAAACTGCTTTGCTTGTAAAGTCTTTAAAATTATTTCTTTAAAATAAAAATTTTCTATAGCTAAAAGAATTGGGCTTGAAACATTGTTCATGTGTTCTTATAAGTGTACTTTTGGTTTGCATTTAATTTTTGACATTTCTGAAATACTATTACATTTTTCACTTCATGCCTGAGGTCTGTATTGAAGGGTTGATTTTGAAGCAAAAAATAAGTCCTTCAGTGAAATCCTTAAGAAATTCTCTGTTTAAATTCCTGTTACTGTGGATCTCTAAAGAATCATTGGAAAATCTTCAAGCCCTTACAATTTTTAATTAAGATCTTGCTTCCATAAAAGAAGGGTTTAAATATTGGATTCTTACATTGTAACAAATATCCTCAAACATAGCTGCTTTCTCCATTTGATTTTAAGGTAAACAGTGCAAAATTGAAGATTTCGGGCTCAAATTCAAAGTCTATTTTCTTTCAGAACCTCCACCAAAATCTGCAATTTTCTTTTTAAATTTCAAGATTAAATAGACTTGCTATTTTATTTCTAACAAATCCCCAATTACTATATCTGTGGATCTTTTGATAGAGAGAGCCATATACTTAAATCTACTGAATGCCCTTTTGCACCCATTGTGCCTTAATTCAGTTCACTAGGGTAGGTTGTTCTTATCCCTCTGTTTATGCTAAAAGATCTCTCTTAGTTTAATCATCCTTGTGATACTACTTCTGCTCATTCCACTTACAGACAAATCATGCTTAAAACACTAGTTATCATTAAATTATTGAAGGTAAACACCATTGAGCCCAGTCATGGAGGACCTCTTGGGAACACTGGGTACAGTATTCATTTGCAAAAAAAGAAAAATGAGTCTTACAATCCAAAATATGTTTTAATAACCTACAAAGGGTTGATAAAACATAAAAAACAAATCAATCAATCTGAACCAGTGTATATGAATTTCACTGGTTAACCTTGGGACTGAACTTGGAATTTCTGATAAGATTTAGTTTGATGAGCAATTGTAAATCTTTAACTTGTTTACAAAAGGTTTTGTTCTTTGTAATTAAATGAAAAGATTGCTGTCAGCACAAATGACACCTAGTGTTATATGGTTCAAATTTTCCAATGTTTATATTATAGATGTCACACTCAGTAACTTTTTTATTGCAAGCCACACTTGATAACTATAACCTATGCTTGTTGCATGATTTAAAACTACTTTATTATATTTATAGCTTCAAGTTTAATGTTAAAATATATAGAATTAACTTTCAAAATATAGGAAGGCTTGTAAACTAAAAAAAGATTACAAACAAGTTGCCTATTTTTTAAAATTATACATTCTAAATTTTGTCAGTGTTTTTTTTTTTTTGTCTTTTTTAGGTTGTGGAGTTATTAAATCAAGCATCTTTATTGCAAAGAGACAGCATGAAAGCTACATATCTCCGACAGGTGAGATCTTTAAACAAATTTGTGTTTTAAACATAAAATTATTAGTTACATTACAATTCTTTTTAGTGTAAAAGGAGAGAAGAAACTCAGTCTAATTTGTTAAACAAAATTTCAGTACAATTTATTCATATTTTAGCATTTAAGCCTGATATATAAATGTGAATTTTAGTATTTTTCATTCAATATTTTAATGAAAAAGATTGTTTTAAGATATTCTACTTCATGTTGGGGTAGCAATGTTGAAAATTAAACACTTTAATAAAAATTTTTAATTGGAAGCCAAAAGTTATGTATGTATACTATTTTTACATTTGTAACTAAGTTCCAAATTGAAATGCTAGGAGTTTTGTTTGTTTATTTATCTGAATGTATTGTGAAACTATATGTGATTATCACATTGGAAGCTAAAAAGAAACAAAATAATGATTCCTGAACATATTGGATAATGTAAAAAGTTTCAATAAAATTTTCAGTCTAAGTAAAAATAAGTTGAATTGTTTTCATGTTTGACATTAACTTTACTGAATAACATGTTTTGGTTGTTTTTGAATCATTATCTTTCCAGCAATTTCATAATTTGGTTCTCTGAATTTTTCATCCTTCTTGGCAAAAACTGCTCTAGGTGTCATCCAGGGATTTGAAGATTTTTTTTTTTTTTATTAATAAAATTCTATAAAAGACACAAATGCATAATTCTAAAGTAATAGTAAGCTAGTGAATAAATGAAACTTTCCAGCTAAATTGTAACGTTTGCCTGGGCACCAAAAATATACATTCAAACATTATTCTGCTGGAATATTATGTCCATTCTGTTAATTGGTTCTGGATGATTTTTCATTGATCGGTGCCTTTGGTTGGTCTAATTAGGAGCAATACTTATTCAAATCATTTGATTCTCCAAAAAGTATTCATAGTAATGGGTTTGATTTGATTTTTTTTTTTTTTTTTTTTTTTTTTTTTTTTTAATTCAGTAGAATTAGTTGTGGTTCATTTTTTGTTTTCTACAATATCTTAAAATATCTAATATTCATTATCCATCATAATATATTTAAAAAACTGGATATTTAAATACTGTCATGTAAGTTTTCAATTGTTGTTGTTTTGGGGGGGGGTGTTTTTTTTTTAAAGCCTTTCATCCCAAGCAAGATGGGAGAGCAACTAGCATGCAAGAGGTTAAAATTATATGGGAACTATACAACAAAATGACTAACATAACTAAGCTGGCACAATTGATTTTTCAGCTTTTGATTTTGGATATATTGGCTTTTTGTTGCATTGTGTAACTGATTATATTCAAGTACTGTCTTGATTTAACTGCGGTTAATCTGAAAATGTAGGTGATCTAAACTGAAATGGTTGGTATTCACTTTGTACTCACGCCTTTGAGAAGGCATGGATCCACTTCTCTCCTCTGGTATTGGTAAATAGTAGGGTAGATTGGGCTGTCAAACACTCAAGAAAACTCTTCTTGATTTCAAATCAGAAAGCAGAGTGATTCTATTTTTTCAAAAAGGTTCTGGGATTACTTCTTGCTGAATATATATATATATATATATATATATATATATATATCTTTAATAAGATTAACAAACAAGATTTCAATTTAAGGATTACTCTACATTCTTTATCTTTCTTTACCACTTCTTTTTCATTTCAGGTTCAAGAACTGATTTTATTCAAGGAACCTAATTTATTAGATAATTTTTTGGAGGTATGTGTTCTATGATTCAATTAATATCTGTTTTAATAATTGATTTTGTTGATCTTCAAATAATTTTTTATAACGTGATTTTAAAATTTTTGTAACAATCTCCAGATAACCAGATAAACAAACTAGTCCTGAAAATAATCATATTTTATAGAATTGTAAAAATGAATTATTCAGTTTACTTCAAAACTCTAATTGTTGGAAGTGTTATAAAAATATTTATACTTTTTGATTCTATTATAAGAATTTTTAAACTAATTTTTCAAATTGAATATTTTGCTTTGTAAATAATTTCATAATTCATTGACTAAAATATGCTTTCAAATATTGCATTTGTTTCTAAAGTGAATTAATTTTAGAAATTCATAAGTATTTAAAGTGTTTGAATTTGAAATAGTGTTATAGTATAGATATTTTTCTTTACTAATATCAAAATACGTTTTTAACTTATTAATGACTAAAATGTCTTTTTTGTGATGATAAAAAATGGCAAACAATATGTGACTTGTATATTAATATTTTTTATTGTAAACAACACAAATATAAAATTGAGAAATTTCACTGAGTAAGTTGTCTGATAAAAATTTTGTTTGATTTTGGTGTGTGTGTGTGTGTATATATATATATATATATATATATATAAATTCATTTTATTATTGGCTTTAAATCTTATTTGCTAATATTATTACTTTTTAGGAAATGATTGCATTTCAAAGTGACCGCTCTGTAGAAGTACGAAAGTTTATGATCAGTTTCATTGAAGAAGCATGGTAAGTAGATTTGTATGTAGACAGGGATGCTGTAATGTTAACAGTCTGGCCCAACTGACAAGACATCAAATATATTATTATTTTTTTTTTTTTTTTTTTTTTTTTTTTTAGGGTGGTGGGGCTTCTGGGACTCTTTAGCACCCTCTCATATTTTCACATTTTTATTAGGTTTAAATTCACTACTTAAAACTAAATGTTACTTTTCTTTTATTCTTGCTATGTTTCTTTTTATTCTTCAGATTGGATACTTTCTGAGATTTTTATTATCTTTATTTTGTTTGGTAGAATATTTCCTTATATGTTGCTGATTTTGCATCTGTATAATACAAATTACATTCATATACTTTGTGATGAAATATTTAAACTAATACAGCTAGTTATGAATATCATCATCATTTATTCATTTTGTGCATTTTGCACTGCTGTGTTCACCACTGGTCTCTGTTATAATTATGGTTCAAGGCAAAATAGTACAATCGTTTGCCAGTTCCCTTTGCACCATGGATGTTGATGTTACCCCGTCTCTCAGAATTTCCTCTGCCCACTGGTAAAGCTGTTTACCTCTGAGACGTAGCTCCTATGCTCAGGTTGGTAACTAACGAATGGTTGCTTGCCACAGATAGGTAGGGGAGGGCCATTCCCCTTCACCAATTGGGTCAGGGAAAGCCTTTTGACTATCCTTGCACACTTTAGCCAGCAGCTTGATGCCATTGACGATGCAATGCCTATGTAACTTCTTGGAGCCATGTGTGAGAGTTGGCAGAGTACAGTTCCGCATCCCAATTCACATGGGTAAAAGCAGGGTCGACCGCTTTGCTGCAAAAGTACTACCACTGACGATACACCCCTATGAACATACACCCTATATTAGTTCTGAATATTAATGTATAAAATTTGTAGAGTACAGAACTACATTCATTTGAAATGTTCTTTATTATGCAGCAGTAACTTTCAGTCAGCTTAAGTATTTTTCTTTTATAAATAATTTAATTTCAAGCAAGGTGATAATGCCACTAAGACATAAGGCATTATTGGGGGTGAAAGAAAATCTGAAGACTATAGAAGGAACTAGAAACCCAATCCTAAACAGTGATAAACTTTTATTTCTGTTCAAAAGATGGGGAAGGAGTGTGAATCGGGTGGTAGATTCACCTAGCTCCACCTATTTATCTTAATGAAAAAAAAAAAAAAATCACACATGCCATTTCTTAGGATAATCTATTATGAATTTTTAGAGATGAACCCAAACAAGTAGAGAATGCTATTTCTGCATTTAAACTTATGACAGCTTTTGATTTTGAAATGGTTGCTTAAATTTGTTGAAAATAAAAGTTACTTTTTAAAATTGTAATGCTTCATGTTAAAGAATTAATTTATCAGATTTTTTTTATCTTTGAGATATCTGATGAAGCTACATTTAAAATACAAAGTGAATTTTTTGTAGATTTTCTGTGTATTTTCTTTATTTTCTAATCCAGATCTGAGCAGGTTTAGCAATTTAAATTATTTTATACTAGAAATACCTGTGAAAATTTTCAAGTTTTCCTACTTGGATTTTCTGATGAATCATAATTCTTAATTTAATAATTGAAGTGTTTCTTGCAAGTTTCATGACCAAAAAATACCCGTGGAAAATTCCCTATTGCATTGTTAAATATTTGAGCTTGACAACTTTAGCAAAAATATTGCAGTAACAATTATAAGTACAGATTCAGATCATTATTTAAAGAACTAAGAGGGTACGAATGAAAAGATTTAAAAATTGATAAGGTTTTCAATTTCACTGAAGCAGACATCAGATGCATGTGAGCATCGTTCTTTCTTTCACTAAGACCAAAGAATGTCTCTGATATATCTTTTTTTCTTCCATATTTCCCTGCCATCAAAACAGAATGCTCCATTGTTTATCTTGGGTAATGGCAAGACATATAAATAGGTACTCACCACAATACTTCAATGTGAGTTAGGCTGTAACTCAAAGTTAGGGTTTGCTATTTACTCTTGTCTGCCGCTGCTACATCAAGAATTTGTGAGCAGAGCATAGACAAATCATAATACATGTGCTAACTAACTTACTAATGGGGGAACATGTAGAATTATATGATTATTTGTACAATTTCTTTTTTGTTGTTAATATTTCCATACTTAATGTGTAACAGTTAAATAAATACTGTTTCACTGTTAATTGTACTGTAACATTTTTCATTTTCATTTTTTTTTTTTTTTTTTTTTTTTTCTTAACCTAGTAAAAAAGACCCTGACTTGCTTCTAAAGATTATGCCCAACCTGACAGCCCTTTTTCAAGATGAAAATGTTAATGTGCGGAAAAAAGTAATTCTGGTTATGGCTGGGCTTTACCGACTTGCTGTACAGGTAAGTGTTATCTTTAGTCAATCGGTCAATAATTACTAAGCTTAACTTAGCTTAATAATAGACTACGTGGTGGGGAAGGCCTGCTTGTCTTAAAAATAAGCATTTGAAATATTTGCTTTTACTTGGGCTTGAACATAGACCTCAAGGATTAGTGAGAATATATGCAATTATTTCAACCACATGACAAGCCAATTTTAAATCTCTCTCTTTCTAAATTTGAAACTTTTTATTTTTTTTAATCAGAAGGGATTTCACTAACAATAAAAATTTTAAAACATCAGAAGTAACAACAGAATTTGATCTCCTGTTTTAATCTACCAAAAGAAAAATACTAATTAAAAACCTCAGAAGTCATAGATTCAATATTGTCATGGAGATAGGATCAAATTTAGAAAGAGACAGGTATAAATCTGCAGCTAAGAAAGTTGGTGTCAATTTTTTATGTCAGAATCTATCTTGCATATTTATAAGTCTGTCATTTATTCTTGCTTTGAATATTGTTGCCTGATCTGGTCTGATATTCTTGCTATATATTTAGAGATTCTTGATAAAATGCAAAGAAGAATCTGCAATGTTATTGGTCCTGACCTGGTATCTCGGCTTCATTTGCTTTCTCACTACCCTAACGTAGCTTCTCTGTGACTTTTCCATAAATACTTTCATGGTAATTGTTCTGATAAATTTTCTGCTATGGTACCTAGGCTTTATGAATTTAAGCACAGTACTAGATTGGTTTCCCATCATTTTACAGTTGAAATGGCTAGATGTAACCATAAGTTCTATGCTAACAATTACTTCTATCATGCTTATTGCTTGTGGAACTCTCTTCCAGCTTGTTTCCCAGTAAACTTTTATCTTCAGAAATTTAAATGTAATGTCAATTGTTATCTTTTGTTTTCTTAATGCTTGTTCATTTATTGTGTTCTCTCCTTAATAGTAGTTTTTCTCATATTCTCTTATACTCAGTGACCCTTGTGTCTTCGTGGCTTTATTGTCTTGCTTGGGGTGAAATGATTTTTAAAAAAAATGAAAGAAAGTATCTTAAACTAATCCTATGCAATCAAACTTGAAAAACAAATTTTTCTTTCAGATGTCTCTGTAGTTTAGTCATTAGGATTGTTTGTAGTTGTAAATGAATTGAATTTTGTTAATTTTGCTTACTTCTCAATCAGTTAATGTCAACTGGAGATAAGATCATTGGTCATAAAAATATATTTTCTAATCTTGTTTCTATCTCTTGCCATTGTATCTTAAAAAGATATTAAATGTAATTATTTTTCTTTTTAAAAATTAACACTTGTCAATGTTCATAGTCGCATTGCATAAATATAAAATATTTTTATATTAACTGGAAAGATAGTTGCATTTAGTCTGGATTTTAAAATTGCTTTTGTTCCTAGAGTAATATGGTGGGTATAGAATATACTCCAAATACTATGTAGTGTTTACCCAATGTTTTGCTACCCTATGGACTTCATCAACTTTAGCAGAATTAGTTAATATGAGAAGTTCATAATTGTGAAATCACCATGAATCAGAATTTTTGAGAAAAAATTATTCAAAGGTCTAGATTTGGTAGCTTTAAGAAACAGTTAATGAAACTCGAGATTTATTCCTCAAATAATCTAGTTTTCAATTGTTGTGTCACATTTTTGCTACTTTTAGGAGACAAAGATGATATTTCTCAATTTTTCCCTGTTGTTGGCCACCTAAATTTACATTTTTTTTTTTCACTACTTTTTGTGAATATTTAGATTCCTTGACTAAAAATCTATAAGGGTATCCATTTTCATTAATTTCTGGACAGTGGATCAAAAGATATCAGGGATTTTGCAAAATCATTAAGTTTGAAAATAGAAATGTCTGTTTGACAGAAAATGCTGAGTCAGCAAAATTTCAACATGTAATATCTTTAGAACAAGAATTTTCACTTAAAAATTTCATGATTTTCTAATGACTATAAGCTCTACATCATGTATTAAAATTAACAAAATTTATTTTTTGGGGTTACATTGATTGGTTAATTGACATGGAATGACCCTATGGAAAATGTAACCTTGCAATACAAGAAAGAACTTCTTGCTAATTCTCTTTATCAACAAATCAGTATTTGATAAGTTTAACAAATTAAGCTGGAATCACATTGCTAGAAGAACATCTGCTAAGAATAATTAATTATTCATTATAATTGAAAAAAAAATGAAGTATTTAAATATTAAAATATTTTATTCCAGTGGTTAAGCCAAACAAAAGCTCCAACAGCAGAGATGCAACATGCATGGGAACAAATCTTGAATTTGAAATCTCTGATCATTGATTTGGTGGATTCTGAGAATGATGGGTAATGAATATTCCTTGGTTTTTTCCTGAATGTGTTTTTCTTTTATTAACATGATTCTCTATTTCAAAAGTAAATATTTAAAAATTTTAATGTCTTCAGAGAGCAAATATTTATGATTGATAATTGTAAGTACAAAATTAAAGAAAATAGTACACCAATCTGTTTAGTTATTTTAACAAAAGAAATTTAACATTTTAAAACTTATTTTTTGATAAAGTAATTGCTTTTTTTATCAAAAATATCATTGGTTATTGCCTTTAATTTTATTTTGCATTTTTGTCAGATTCTTTAATGTAAATTTATTTTTCAATGTTTTTTGTAAAGAGCTTCTAAATTCAAATTTCTTTAAATTTAAACCTTGTGCTTGAAGAATGTAACTTATTGACTTGTAAATGATGTATCCCTTTTAGAGAGAGATTTTATCATTAATCACATGATTTTTATTTCTGTAATTGGTAAACAACAAACATTTAGCATTAATAGCTCCAATTTGCCTCCAGTGAATCAAGATATGTTTGTGCATATATATGAAATTACAATATCAGCATAGAAAATTTGGCTAATTTTCTAAAAAAAAAACAAACTTTTATTTTCTATTCAGAATCCGGACCCATGTTGTCAAGTTCCTTGAAAGTGTTGTTTTAACTTTAACCAGAAAATCACCTGTAAGTCAATATTTCATTTTTTTATTTTTTTAAATTTATATTATTAGTAGTATATATCATGGTATGGTTTTAGTTATGATTTAATTTATTGCAAAATAAGTTACCACTACATATCACCTATGTCTTGATTTGTGATACATTTGCTGTTATGATAATTGCAATAAGGAATTGGAAAATCATATAGTTGTAAAATGGCAGTTTTTATTGAACATTCAATAAGCATTTCTGGATCCAGAATCTAAAATTGATTAACACTCTACTTCATGTATTTCCTTTTAGGTAACACAATGTATCATATATTTAAACTCATTCTGAAATTTATTATAGGAACAACCACAACTTATTTATCACTAGAATTACTATTGACCATGAGTTATATCTGCTGTTTATATGCTAGAAAATGCTTAAATGCACTCCCCTGTCAAGTGAAGATGTTTAAATGCTTTCTCTTTAAATTGTCTGTGTGTAGTCATAGCCAAATAATTGTGAATTATTGCTGAGCCTAAGCAACATTAGCATTTCTGCATACATAAAGGCAATAATTTAAATATGTTTTGTAAATATCAGGTATGTTTACACATACAAGTTACTTAAAGTGTCTGGTATTATGCATGACAAAATGATTCGTTAATATTTTAACAGCTTTCGGTGTATTTCATAAATGTAGCTAGGAAATTCATAAGATTTTAAAATTGTATAGTAATTGCTCTTTCTGATGATGATGATAATAATAATAGCCGCATTTTATATGATACTATTTTGAAGCATTTTATGTTTTCAAAACAAAAACAAAAATTCAAGATATTTTTATTCATTTAAATGGTCATGATATAATATTATAACTATATTGTACTAAACTAAATTTATTTTTGTAATGCTTACTTAAAATTTATTTTATACTCTTTTACTTGGTACTTAAATAATTATATTTCATTTAACTCTTTGTACCTAAAGCAGTAACTGCATCATTATTATCTATTTTATGCTAATAGCTTCAGAAGAAGATAGGTCTGATTCAACAAATATAAGCTACAGATAAGTGATGATTGCTTCTGTATATACAGTTTCTGCAATGTAGAGAATTAGAATAAAAATAGGGATATTTGCATGCAACTGGATACAGTAAATTCTTTTGCAAATCCGAATCCTCCTTACTCATTTACTCATGTTAGAGACCCCCCCCCCAATTGACTTCCACCACTTCTTGAAGTTTTACAATTATTACTTTTAATAATTTATTGTGAGCCAATTAAATTTAATGATTAAAATAAATATTCTGGTCTTGATTATTTCTGTCATTTTAATCTTATGTATTTTGTAGTGATTTTTTTTTTTTTTTCTTTTTTTTTTTTTTTTTTAATGCTAAAGGAATCAGAGGTCCCAAAGAAACAGGAAAATGATATGAATATTGAAAAGATTCCAGAAAATCACAAATTCCTCAAAGTGAAAAAGTTGGAAGAAGAAGGCAGCAAGTTATTTGATACACTGCTAAAATTTCAGGCTTCTCCACATGTATCTAGGTCAGTTTGTAACTGTATTGTTGCATACTCTGAAGAGTATATTTGTGCATGTGTTGTTTGTTTTGTGAACATATTTTGAAGACAGCCATGCATAGGAAGCACATAAATGTTACTATTAACAATGTTGGAAATTCACTGTTTGTTAGAACAATAAATGTAAGCATGGAATTTGATATGAATCCTTATATTTTCCTTTTGTTAACTGAAACCTGACAAGCTTCACAAATCCATAATTAACACAAATTCCTTGATCTCTTGTCTATCTGTCCTCATTGGTTATGGCTATTAGCATTAAAGTCACTCTCCATATTTGTCTACAGCATTCAAGATTAACTTTTAGTCTAAGTTTATGAAATCTGCAATAAACCTTATAGAGAAAAAAAGAAAAAGAACATAACACAGAGATGATTTTTGTATTTTCATACAAGATGTTAATGTATTGATGACTGTATAATGCTATAAAAATATGGAAACCATCCACCAAGTTTAAATTTTATTGAAGTAGTCTAAAAGGTGCATTAAAAATAGTATGTTGTGACAATAAAATAGAAATATAGTGTACAGGTTTATTTATTGTTTCCTGTTGAGGATTGTGTTTCCAGTTCCTTCTAAAGTCTATTTCAGATGTATACTTCTAATGTCTCAGCCTAAATACTGAAATTTTATTTACTTCCCCCATCCCACTCAATAGTAGATAGGTTCTCTTATTGTCCAATTCACACACCTCTCCAGTTTGTTGGATATGTCTAGAGGTTTATCCCTTGTTTCTTGTTTAGGATTGACTTTTCACTTTGTCTCATTCTATTTCATTCCCAGTAGCTTCTCGTGTCTTAGTGGCATCATTGCTTTGCTTGGAATGAATTGATTAAAAAAAAAATTACTTGGAATAATTAAATCTGCTATTACTTTTAATCTTAATTATTTTTATCATTTTTAATTGCTCATAACTATTTTAAATCCTTTTTATAATGTGAATGTATTTAACAATGTTTGATGTGCATTTATGAATTTTTATTCTCACAACTAAGCAAGGAACAATGATGGGGGTGTGGAATGGGAGATGAAAAGTAAATTTAAAATTGAAATGGCAAGAGTCACACAGTCATTTTACTCAAAAGTTAATCCATTTGTTAATTTTAGAGATACTATATCTCAAGTTATTTTACTATATCATTTTTCATATTTCAGTATTAATCTCATGACTGTTATGGGAAGTTTGACTACAATTGCCAAACAAAGACCAGTATATTTTGATCAGGTAGTCCAAGCATTTGAATCCTTGCATGGTAAGTGGCCTTTCTTTATTTATATATTTATATATAATGAAAGAATTCATGAAGTAAAAAGGTCATTAAAATCACTGATTTTTCTTTATTTTTTTTCTGGAATTTTTAGGTCCAATGTTCATTGACATTTTGCAATTGACTATTGTATTATGTGATTTTGTAAGTTGTTTCTATTTAGTACATTTTACTGCTTTTTATTTCAGTAAATCTGCCTCCCACATTAGCCAAATCGCAAGTGAGCAGTGTTCGAAAAAACTTGAAAATGCAAATGTTAGCTTTGTTAAAACATCCGTGTTCTCCTGACTTCATGCCACAAATCACAACTCTTCTCACAGACCTAGGAGCTATGCAGTCAGAAGTAAGTAGCTATTGCTTTACTTTCAACAAAACACTGGAATAAATAAGAATAGTTGTATATAATGTACAGGTGTGTTTGTAATGGTAAAATTCACTGTTTCCTTATAAGTAAACATTCAGCATTCATTGCTACTTTTGCTTGAAATTTATAAGATCTTTCTATTAAAAAATTTTTTTCAGGAAATAGATTTCTCAAGTCCAATAACTATTATTTCTCCTTACAGAAGAGGTTTCCTTCCTAACTTTTTTGCTTGATATAATGTGGAAAGATGAAAAAATAGCTATAATTACCTTCCCAGACCAAAACAAACTACTAAATAAATGATCTGAACTCATCTAAAAATGAAGACACAAAAACAAATTTTTACTACATTACTTAAGAATTGAAAACTGAAAACAAACAAGAATAAACAAAAATAAATAAAATAAATTAATCCAAACTAATAATTAAATAAACTAAGTAAATAATAAACAAATTAACCAACCACATATGCACAGATAAACACAAGAAAATGTAGTAATAAAAACCAACAATAAAATAATAAATTTAAAAAAAAATGGTTAACAAGACTAAATAGCCAAAAAAACTGCATTTGGATCAACAGTAATTCCAACTCAATAAGCATAATTTGAAACACAACCATTACTACCTACCAAAATAACTGTTAGAATAGACTATCCGCAATGCATTATTGACCTGTATATATAAATAATCGAGCAAAAACACAACACACATGGCCTGACAATTGCATGTAACATGAAACAGACTGTTGCTTCTGGTGTTGACTTCAATGTCCACTTTTATATTTACATACGCTCTATCCCTGATATTAAGCACTTTAACCCATAAATATAGCATACCTTAAAACTATATTTTATCATTTTATATATATATATATATAATCCTACTTTTGAGTGGCAAGCAGCACTCTGCTGACAAATCCTTTACTTACAAAAATCTTAACTACTGTAACTTTCATTTAATAGAAAGCACCTGGATTTTCTGAAGAGTAGAAAATCAGTTTAAAACTGTTGGCGAACAAAAAAAAAAAAAAAAAAAAAGAAAAAACATTTTAAAACACCTTGAATTCAAACACTTTCTGCATTTGGATTAAATTTATTATTTAATAAATTTTCATTGTCATCACTTGCTTAATAGCTATATATTTTTGTAATCCTTTCACCCATTAATATATTTAATACTGTATTTCAGGTGATGAAATGTATGCCCAAAGCAGAAGACATAAGGAAGAGGAAAGCTGAGGAACCGCCAAGTACCTCATCATCTTCTAAGAAAGCCAAAGTAGAGGTGAGTTTCTTGTGTGTGTCTTCTATACTATCACTTATACAAGTTAGAATTATTTTCACTGTCATAATAATTCTATCTTTGTAACTACCTGACAGTACTGTTTTTTTTTTTTTTTTTTTTTTTATTCCAGCATAAAAGTGAAAACTTTTATTACCAAGTAATTTCTGTTTTTGTATATTTATAGATTGATGTAGATGTTGAAGATGATGATATTGGCACAACACCTTGGAGCAACAAGGAGAAACAACCAAACCTAACACAAAAGCAAACTGCTATTGACATCACAGCAGAAGATTTAGTAAATAGACTGAATGCTCACAATGTTGCAGATTTAGTTTTAATTAGCATGGTAAGTCTTTTGCTCATTTAACATTCTATTCAGTTCTCATAATCTCATTTCAAATCATTTTTTGTGATATTGAGAATTTTGTAAGTATTGTACCTTTTTGCTTGTTTCTTAGAATTTAATTTCTATTTTAGAAATGAAAAAATGACTAAATCAGTTCTGTGTTTAGATATATTTTAATAGTACTTACAATGCACTTATGACATTAATTTTTCATTTTAAAGACCAAAATCTAATTCCTTAAATTACAAAGGAATATTTACAATTAAAAAAATATTTTTCTCAGAAGAATGTGTTGCTAGAATAAAAAAGGGATTGTTTTATATTACTCTATAATATGTCTGTCTACTAACTTTGAATTATGATTGGATAAAATTATTCACATGATAGTAACAACATTAATGTTGATTCATTTCTATTGTTTATCGGCAGTCAGCTATTAATCCATTAAGTTAAAAATAGATGTTATTTGCCTTGTGTCTTACATGAATATTATATTCATGTGACTTGCTCAATTTTAGTGTTTGCATTTTAAGTTACCATAAATTAAAAATAAAATAACTTTCACGCTCAATGAGATTTCTTCTATTGAAAAAAAAGTCTTACACCCTTAGCTTTGCTAGGTGTTAGTCAGTCTGTGCTTTAAAAATATACAGCAGTATTAAGTAATTGGTATACTTAAAATCTGTGCATTTAGTTCCACAATCAGATAGTATTTCTTTTTTTTATCATTTTGCCCCAAGCAAAGCAATAAAGCCACTGAGACAGAGGAGGTTACTGAGAGTGAAAGTAAATGAAAACATTAGTGAAGAGAAAAGACTATTTAAAAAGAAAGAAAAAAGAGACTGTTCAAAAGGACAGAACATGGTGATTGACCTTAGATTTACATTTTTGAAGAACATAGTAGATAGGAAAGCAAGTATTCCAGAAGAGAGTACCATAGTTGAGATGAATCTATTAGCATAGAATTTATGATTAAATCTAGCTATTTCAACAGTAAAATTTAAAACTTAGTTTAACAGTTTAAAAGTTAGTAAGCTTAGTTGCCAATCTAGTACTACACTTAAATTTTTGAAGTAAAGGTACCTGAGAAGAAAACTCATCAGAACAACTGCCATGGAAATATTTATAGAAAAATACAAGGAATTTACATTACAGCAATGGGAAAGCAACTGAAGCAGAGATGTTAGGTCAGGACCATTAAAATTGCAGATTCTACTTTGGATTTTATGTCAAGAATCTTTAGATGTATAGCAGAAGCACCAGACTAGATGAGGCTGCAATATTCAATGCACGGATGAATGGTAGACTTATAAATGTGTAAAATGGATCTTAGCAAGAAAAATCGTCTGGCATGAAAGTGGACCAACTTTCCTAGCAGCTGACATAGGAATTCATTCTATATAATTTTTCTACTTGATATCAGTAGAAAATGTGAGCTCAAGAAGTTGCAATGAATTTCTCTCTTGAAGGTTGGCATTAACCATGCTGATGGAAAGCAACAGAAGTTCTCTAAAAGCAGTTTTGTTTTGAGGGCATTAAAGTTCAAAAGCTGCCATTTGTTGCCCCAATTAACAACATATTGAAGTTCAGTTTCAAGATCAAAAGTTAAGTTCAGTGATTAACTTAGAATTTCTGAAAGGAATTTTTTTTACAAAACTACTATGTTGTAACTTCATTTTTGTCAGTATAAAGTTTTATGTCATCAAAAATATGATGCAAATTAGGACCTTCACTAAACTATCTATTGTACAATCTGGAATTCACCATTGAGATTTTGTCCATTCTTCAAGTTGGGTATTTTAAAATTTGTCCTTTTTTACTTTTCTGTTTAAAATATGACTATTTGTATAAGTTTAAATTAGTTCCCTGAATTATTATTTTACATTTTTTATGTATTTATTTATTATTTATTTATTTATTTTTTTCAACTACACTAGGTAATGTTGCCTGATTCTCTACCAGCACATTTCCAGGCAACTTATACTCCTATTGCTGCTGCTGGAACACCAGGACAAATTAAACATCTTGCACGACTTCTTGCCACTCAGCTAACTATGGCAGGCATGGGCAAAGGAATTAATGAAGTCCAGCGCATGGTAAATATTACAGCCGTTTTTTTTTTTTTTTTTTTTATATCTTCTTTTCTATTATTTTTCTGGCTTATATTTATTTTTTCCACAGCATATCTTTCTGTAGAAAGATTGGAAAAATTGTCTTATTTGCTTAAATGAAATTAGAAATTATATCACCTATATATATATATATATATATATATATATATATATATATATATATAACATGAAAAACTAAACTGCTTACATATTGATTATATTTTTGAATGACTTAAATATTCATATCTACATAGAGAAAAATATAGACTATACTAAAGAGGTAATTTAAGTGAAGCATAAAAATGATTTGGGAGGAAACTTAGACAAATTGTACAGTATTTGCTAACAGTTGTTTTCTTGTATAGAATTATATTGTAAGCAAGTATGGCTATTGCAAGAATTTGTTATAACTTTCATATTAAACTATATTTAATTTATTTTTGAATATTTGTTTATTTAAATTGTATTTGAATGATCCCAATTGGTTTTAAAAATGACTTATTAACAGTTACATTGAATCCTCAAAAAGTAATCTTTGTACTATTTTAAAATCTTATATACAAGAGGGTGCTGAAAAGTTCTAATTTAAGAAAATCTTGACAAACAAAAGTTTTAAAGCATTTCCTGGTTGAACCAAAAACATTTCAGCACCCTCTCATATTTTCACTCAAATTTGTTTTTAAATAATCCATATTAAGAGATTAACTAAATGCAAACTGTTTTCAGTTTTATTTTACTAAGACTTTGTTATAATTATTTAATTGTAATATAAAATTTTAAGGCTGGTGAAAATGAGGAAGAACAAATTTCTACAACTGAAGATGGTGTCGCTTCCAAACAACACATACAAACATTAGTAGGTAAGTTGGCTGCAAAAAATGTCTTAATGATGAGAATATTAGCTCTAAACAACTTTAGAAATAATGATAATGACTCCTTCTTTTAAATTTTATTTTATAAGGATATAAGATTTTTTTTTATCACCATCAGGTGGTTGTCATTTACAAATAAATTTAAACTTAGAAACTGATTAATACAAAGTGCTGGAAAATTTTTAACTCGCTTACCAAAATCTGACTAAATGACCAAGCAATTTTTTCTCTTTAAGATTTTGCTCAAGCTGAGAACTTTTCAGCACCACCTCATTTTTATTATACATTATAAAAAATGTTTATATAATGATGACTCTAGCCAAAATGGATTGAGTAGATAGATCAATAAACTAAAGAACAGTTGTTTTACATAAATAGTCAAACAAAATTATCAGCTCTTAGATTTTTTTTGTATGTGTACAGTAAATCCAAACAAATTATTAATTAAAATATATTCTCAATTTATAATTACCATTAAAATAATAAAATATAATATTTGAATGATAATTAGATTCAGAGAAACTGAATTTAAAATAAAAATGACAAGAAGATTTATTTTGGAATGTGTGTCTCTGTTGCCTAAGCTTTTAAATGTTTATTTAATCTTAATATCAGCATGACTTGACCAGGTATTAATCAAGTTTTTCCTATTCTCTGTGGTCAGTTTTTTATATTTGTAAAATCTGTGATTACCTGAAGTTAAAAATCTGTAATATAATTTCTTTCAAATGTTGATGTAGAAAATCACAAAGTTTTTTTGTTTTTTTTTTCTCTCTCTCTATCTCTTGTAGAAATAGTTTATAATAAGTAATTGGATTTTTTTTATAGGAGGAATGACTTCTACTTCTGAAGATTTGAAGAAACCAGAAAGTACACTGTTGGGACAACCTTTCATGGTTTGTAATTGTTTTTTTTTGTCTTTTTTTTATTGATCTTTGTATTATTAATACATATAAAAATAATGCTAATTCTCAAAAAGGTTATGTTTTAACAATCTCTGGAATGATTCCTCTAATGGATTATCTTTCCTTAAACTGATCAACAATGTTAAACTCCTCCTACCTGTGATGATGTCAAAAAATAGCTCACATTCCATGACAGTTTATGATTGTTAATTTTATCAAAGCAAAATCAGATCATTCTTGCTGTTCAGTCAGTTAAGTGTCATATGTGATACACACTTAGTCAATCATGTCTCATTTAATTTCCAGCTATAGGCTGTCATTTCATTCTGCAGTAGACTTGTTGCCGATGAAGACTATAGAACTCAGTCTGCCCTGCTATTCATCCAATAGATGGGGTAGAAGATATAGATTCATACTTTTCCCAAGTGTATTTGCACATAAGTGAATGTAGCAAACCTGACTATAATTCAAACTCTGTTCTCCAGATTCTCATTCCTAACTGCTATGTTACATGACCAAAAATTATGTATAATTAAAAAAAAAAAATTAACTTTTTTAACTTTTGATTTAATTTTTTTTTTTTTTTTTTTTTTTTTTTTTTAATTACTTCTATTCTTTGTAAACAGGGAACCAGAAAAGGTATGAAACAATTCAAATTGGCAAGTGTGACAAAGAATATGGACAGGGATTTGCTGGATCAGATGACAGTTAGTTCAGTCAAACGAATATTGAATGCTGAAAGTAAGTAATTATAATCATTTTATTCTTTATTTGATTTATTACAAACTGAATCTTTATCTAACATTTAAAAGAGTTTCTCTAGTCAGTGGTCTTTTTAAAAGTATGTTTTTACTGTTAAATCTATCACTTGATATTTATCCTTGAACACAGCTAGAAATCTAGTCAGGTATCTAAAAATGATTTTTCTTACTGTACATTTCATTGTTGCTATGTAAATCATATAAGTTACAATGTACTCTTTTTATTAAGATTTTTTCCCGTTGTTTTAAAATTCTGCTACATCTATCCAGATAGTTTTATAGATTGTTATACAGTCTTACATCTTGTATAAGAGTGACTAAAAGTTGCATGAGTTAGTGCTTTCAGAAACTAAATCTTAAGAGATTTGTTTTTGGGCCACTAGAGAGAGTTGTTTTTTTATGGTGCTTGAATTTAAAACAGCACAGATAACATGCTGTGAAAATTTTTCTTTAAACCTGCAAGAAACATTTTTAATAACTATGAAAATGACTTTTCTAATGAAACTCATGTATTTACTCATCTATATATGCTCATTTCTTTTGAATTTAATACCTGAAATTGTGTTCTTGTTAAAATTAGGAACAACTCGTGCAATTAAACAGTGTTATTGGCAAACAATTTTTTTTTTAAATAAAGTAATAGTATAAGCCATATTTTTAATTATATTTAGTAAGAATGTTAACAAATTGTTAGTTTGTTCTGATGAGTTTATCTCAAATTCATGAATTTAAGTGCAGTACTAGATTGGCAGTTAAATTTCATTTCACTGTTGAAATTGATACTTGTAACCATAACTTTTATGCTAATATTTTTTTCTCTTACCCTTCTCACATGTGGAATTTTCTTCCTGTCAATTATGATCTACAAAAATTTAAATGTAATATTTTTATCTTCTGTCACCTTGAACTCTGTACGTTTATTGTCCTCTCTATTTCTTTCACACTCTTTAACCTTTTATATTCTAGTGGCTTTTATTGCATTGCTTGCAGTAAAGTGATAAAAACAAAACTTAAAGCTTAAATATTCATTTAATCTAAAGTTTCATTAGTTTTATAACTTAGACCATTTTTTTTTTTTTTTTTTACTTGTAATCAAAGTACAATGATTATTTTATCATTTGAATGAAAAGCACATGATGCAATTGCAAAAGAAAAATTAAACTCTAGTATATATTCTCTATATTCCTATGGTATATGCTAAGATATAAGTACACTTGTATTCTTTGAGGTCATGGCACTGAATTATAAATATCAATCCACACAATTTTAGAAAAGTGTCACTTAAATGTATATATAAAATATGTTATTCTACTTTAGATGAATTTTGTCTCCTATGTAGCTGCTTAAAATATTAAAATAAAGATTTCATTTTGTTTTTATTTTGTAAATAACCTAAAGTTTGTAGTGATATTTGTATGAATTCAGATTTTATTTAGGTCAAATTTTTGTAGTTGATTTCTTTTCTAACACTAATACTTGTACTGTTAATCTCATAATTATGACATTTCATTTGTGATTGATTTTGTTTGGAATACTTTTGTAAATTGTAATGGTATAATAAAGATTATACAAAAGAGATTGCTCTTTTAAAATTTTAAATTGCTCTTTTAAAATTTTAAATTGCACTTTTAGTAAATTTTATTTCAAATTTTTCACTGAAAAATAATTTTACAATACATTTTATCTCATAGATAATTATTTAATTTTTAGAATTTTGTAGTTAATTTTTCTCTTTTATATTCAATTTTTTTTTAACTTGATATTATTTTTGCTTTTCAGAAAGTGCTTTAATTGGAAATGCTTTGTCTGAGCGGACAAAAATTTTGGCATCCCTTGTGGCTCAGTTTGGTGGTGAATTGAAAAATTGTGAGTTTTTATATACAAGCCTTTTTATGGGTTAAGAAAAATATTGGTCGGGACTTTACAGAGAATTTATTAATTAGATATCAACTTATGTGTAAGATATATTTTGGATAAATTCCTATGAAATATAAATGAATATAACGAGTCACTAAACTTTTGAATATGAATGATCTTGTATTTCCAAAACGTCTTGCATGATGTTGAAATTCACAAATTTCAACATATTCTTGGAAAAGATAAGTGGTTTTTTGTTGCCTTCTCCACAGTTTGGAATTTGAAGTTTTCCTTCTCTTATGTTGTTTGCCACCCAAATCTGAAGAGACCAGTCTACCGGGCCATTTAGCCCATAGCTTGGGGAAGAAGAGCACCGGTGCAAAAGTAAGCGCAACAAACTAGGTGGGAATTTGAACTCTACTCGCCGATTACATAACAGTTAAAACTACCTGCACATTTAACTTTCAATAAATTAGGCAAATATAATGTGAAGAGAGAAGTTATAGCCCTTACACCGGTTGTTAATTAGAAGACATGTTGGGTGGTCTCCCCTTAAGATTGTGAGGTGCAGCATATAAACACAGAGGCGGATCTTTTAATGGGGAGAGTGTCCGGATTTTATAGAAAGTCAATTAGACATTGGTAAATTAAAATTTGAGCATATATAGAAGAGAATGAACGTATTATTTGTTCTTACTCTCAAGTAAACGTACAACAAATAGTGAATGTAGTTTTAGTTTTTATACTGCTAGCACCTACTACTTATGGATTTTAAATAATGAATCTTCTTTTATTTAAGATTATCAATAAAATAATTTCTGATAAGAAAATATTCTAATTAAACGTGGAAGGCACCATATCTATGAGAAAAATGTATTTTTGTTGTTGTTAAGAGTTGATAGTCATTCATAAGTGTATGTTTTACACCAATAATAACAAAAATAATAGAAGCAATGTATGTAAAGATGATAATCTGAAACAAATGTAAAATTATGTATTTAAAGATTCTTGATAAAATACAAAGAATATTCAATGTTATTGGTTGGTCCTGACCTGGTATTTCAGCTTCAGTAACTTTCCCACTACCATAACATAGCTTCTCTGTGCCTTTTCTAGAAATATTTTCATGGTAATTATTCTGAGGAACTTTTCTAGACTTTATAAATTTAAGTGAAGTATTAGATTGGTAGCACGGTCTCATCATTTTATAGCTGAAATGGCTGCTAGATCTAACTTTAAGTTCTGTGCTAACACTTTCTTCTATCACACTTCTTGGTTGTGGAACTCTCTTTCAGCTACTTTCTTTCTAGTCAACTTTGATTTTTAAGAATTGCAATGTCAGTCATTATCTTGTTTTAATTCCTTTTCTCTTATCATTCTATTTTCTTAATAATATTTTTTTCTTATATTTTCTCACACTCAGTAACCTCCTTGTGTCTTAGTGGCTTTATTGCTTTGCTTAGGGTAAAATGATTAAAAAAAAAAAAAAAAATGAATCCTTTAAATCTGACTCCTTTAATTTTGGTCAGTTACATGAAGATACCAAGGCTATGTTTGTATCTACTTCACTGGTACAAGGATATAATATACAAAAAAAAAATGTTGTCAGTGTATTTTACTGATCCTTCTTTTGTTTGTCCACTAAGTAGAAATATTGAAAAAAAAAAATTAGCACTAGACTGACAACATGCACTGAGATTAAGGTAAGTTTCACTAATAAATGAGTAAATATTTATCATGTTACTTTCACCTTAGAATTTCACAATTCTTCAAAAACCCTACCAAGAATTTTTATGGAAATGTTATCTTATTTTTTATTTTTTTTCAATAGGAGTTGATAGGTTAGCCCATTGCCCAGTATACACTCAACCCTGGTCTTTTGAACTGGTTTGAAGAGGTTTATTATGGGCACATGGCTGAGTGGTTAAAACAGAACCCTTTGAGAGCTGTTGATGGTTGTGCTAGCACAAAGTCACAAGTCATCATGACCGAGGGTTTGAGATTGCTGGCCTTGTTCAGACTGTTGATCATGCTAGATAACGCGCTCTCTCCGGGAAACTGTAACTAAGGTCCGCTCAGCATAGTTGCAGTATAAAAAACACAGGTGGCCTCTGTGGGTGTTGAACAAACACAAATGTGCCTGAGCAGGTGGCTGCAACAAGGCTTAGCTAGCCACCCTAGTAGCCGGGCCATCCATATCCAGAGGTTTATCCCTTGTTTTCTGTTTAGGATGAGATTTCTGGTTCCTTCTAAGGTCTTCACATTTTATTTCACTCCTTGCATCTTAGTGGTTATTATTACCTTGTTTCAGGTGAAATTTATTAAGAAACAAAAAAAAATAAATGTACTTTTTATTTGTATTTAGAAGTTTTAACTTGAACTTTCTTTTACAGTTCTTTATATTAAATCAATATATTAACTACCTTCAAATATAATTTTTTACATCACTCCTAACAACTTCTTATGGGAAGAGTTCTTGGTTCCTATTGATTAAAGAATGTAAATATAATAGTGTTTTTGATAACACTGATAAAAATTAGTCAGATATCACTTTCATGATTTCACCTTTTTCATACTTTCTCCAAACTTAGAAGAGCATCCAAAATCTATGTGCATCATCCATCTCTTCAAAAATGTTTTGATTTTTTTTTTTTGTTTTCGTTTTTTTAAAATAATTGTTTAAATACTATATTTAACTGTTATTAATTTCTAATTTTATTTTTTATTTTTTTATTTGTAGTGTTACAAGAGTATATCTTTGAGGACTTACGCAACCGAGCGGATATTGCCTTCTCGTGGCTCTATCAGGAATATGTGGTCTGCCATGGTTTTAATCGGTCTCACGTGGGGGAACACAAAATCGTCCTTGCTAGCTATGATGAATGTCTAACCAGATTACTTAATGGATTGTTGGAGCGATCTGACCACAGAGATGGGTAAACTCTCTTCACAATTTAAAAAAAAAATTTCCATCATATTAGGTTGGTGCAAAAATATTGTCGTTTTTCTTTTGAAGTTGAACGTCAAAAAACGACATAATTTTTGCACCCACCTAATACATAGATTTGAGTTTTAAATTATCTTATGTTAGGACTTTACAACTTACATGCTGTTATGAAAAATCCATTAAAATCACATATAAAAGCTTATCCAATTTTCATAAATTTTATACTATCAGTGAAATTATTTTTGTCTAATATATAGAAATGGAGAGACTTGTATTTGAAAAATGGAAAATAATTAGAAAAATATGAATACTCATATTCTACAGAAAATCAACTGAAAAATTGAACAAAACCTTCTATACTTGTGGCAATGACTGAATTTATTCATTAAAAGAGTCCTTTATTAAAAAGATGCTAGTGTAAATGTTATTTACTTTAATGTAAGTATCCATCTTATGAAATCTCAAAATAACACTAGATTGTGAATAAGTTTTACATGTTTTAAAAGATTTTATAGTTTATATTAGAAATTACTTTTGTTCTTGCATCAATCCTAACAACTGGAAAACTGAAATCAGTTAAATTTTTTTTCAGAAAAAAAAAACTTTGCCTAAGCTTATGTCTTAATTGCAAAATAAAGAAAAAGACTGTTTTGCCTGGCAATTTATTTTCTTAAGATTTCATGTTAGAAGTTTATAATATTGACTTGCTTGACTTCGTTGCATCCCAGATTCAATTATTTGCCAATTCTTCCAATACAAGGGAATCTTTTTCAAAAGATATATCAGTATAGCATGACTGTTTTTTTTTTTTTTTTGTTTATATATGCTATATGTTCAGTCCCATTTCAGCAAGCATTTTCAAGTTCTTATAAATCTAAATCTTTAATCTATAAAGATTTTCAAAATTTTAAAATGTCTCTAAATTATTTTTATTCTATGACTCACACTACAAATATTGCAAATAATTGTTTTAATAATAAAGGAATTTATCATTCATTATTTGCTCTAATTTTAATAGATTTTTTTTTTTTTTATAATGAGAAGGTATGATTATTTACATTTACATGCAGACTATTGTGCTCATCTTTTCACTGAGTCAAAGTTCACATTGCCTGGCCCAGGGATTGAACTCACAATTACTGTGTCTCTACATTCTTAAACCAATGTTTTAATTGCCTAGTCTATTGTCTGTGGAGTGAGCAATAACTAAGCAGTACTAAAAAATAAGAACTAGACATGATATCCCTAGACATGGGCAGTGGAATGAGAACAATTTACCTGTGTAGATTAAATAAAGGCTTCAGTTTGAAAATCTCTGAATGTTACCTGGATCAGCAAGCACCTGATGAAGTTTGGAATGTGCAATTGCCAAAACCTTGTGATGATAACGACAAAGTTTGAGACAATGGTCTGCGTGTAAAAAATGTAAATGACTCCTCATCAGGGAAATTCATACATGAAGGTATGAATTTAGCATGTATAGGAGCCATGTTAAGTAGTAATAATTGGATTTAATTAATAACTTAATTTTTATTTTATTTATTTTTTTTTTACTTTTTCAAGCTGTTCTGGATAATTACCTGGTACTGATATATTCATCATTTTATGCCTATTTAGTAGTCTTTGGTTTGACAGCACACTACATGTTCCAGCAAGACCTCTGGTCAGGAGATTGGAGGTTTTGAGGAGTGGGGAACGACCTCTTAATTGCTGTTATTCCCAGATCCACTCTGATCCAGACTGGTACCACCTGTTAGGGTCCAAGCTATGGGTAAATAATGAAGCCCCAAACAAAATAGTATGAAAGTGTAAAAATACATTTTTATATAGTAAAACTACCAGCAATACATTTTTATATAAAAAAAAAAAAATACCAACAATACATTTTATCTGTAGTTAAAGGTATACAATTGTGTTCCAAATAGTTTTAGCTGAAGCCATAAAATTGTGTTCAAAATATTTAGATTTCGGCATTAAATAACTCAGCTACAAAATGCAACTAGAACCGAATTATAGACACAATAAAAACAAATCTTAAAGCTACTCAATTCAGCATGAAATGATCTGTTGGGTTGGTGTGTCAGTAAAATAACATATTTAAATCTGGATTTCCTTCATATTTGTTGTCTCTTAAGATTAGGTTCTGCTAAAATGAAAAGCAGTTTTATCAATTGCCTCTTCGTGATTAAAGTAAAAAATTCAGAATCAGTTTTGTATTTTGTTGTTTTGTACTTTCTTATGCACTATTTGGATTTTACTTGAAATATTGACAAAGATATTGTAATTTTCATATTTTCCTTTCATGTATCACTTACTGGAAAAGATAATTATTAAGACAAAGAGAAATTACAGATTAGGTCATCATTAGAAATGCAATAGAATTGAAAACTTTCAACTAGCAGTGGTCAGTTTTTTGTTTTTTTTTCTACTGTGGTGCTTATAATGCACAATAAATTACATAGCATTTATTTTGATTGACCATAATCAACAGTATCTTTTTATAGCCATCTCCCACTATATTCTTGGCAGCTAAGAATGTTTTCTCATTTTTGTAAGTAATGAAATAATAGAACAATTATTTCATTACTTATGAAAATAGCAAAACATTCTTAGCTGGAAAGAATATAGCAGGAGATGGCTATAAAAAGACACTGTTGATTATTTATGGCTAATTTGTTTAAATTATGCTCTTATTGTTTGTATCATAATGCAATAATTATAAGTAAAATGATGCACTAAAATAAGTGACCAAGTAATCATTTTAAGTTCACTGCATATTGATTCTCCTTATAATATCCTTCAATCCTGAATTTAAAATTTCTTCATTTTTTTTATCTCCCAAAAACAAAAGAAACAATTTGATTTTGTAAAAAAATAAAAATAGCAACAGTGATAAATTATTAATATTTTTATTTTTAAGTTTTGAATATTAAATGAGCTAAACATGTAATCTTTCTTTTGCATTTTATTTTTTTTGTCTTGTAGGCTTTTTACTCGCTTGTTTTTGGAAGCCCCTGTCATCACAGATAACGCAGTTCAGATTCTTCGTAAATTCTGCCAAGATGAAGTAAGTTATTAGGTTTATTCTTTTTGTTGAACTGTACAATGGATTCTTAAAATACACGTGCGCACACACACACACGTGTATGTGTGTGTATATATATATATATATATATATATATAAAATGTATTTGTGTTATCTTCATATGTTTATAAGGTGTTACATTATTCTTGAGGCAAAAATTACTCCCCTTTGAAAGCAAAAAGTTGTCAATATTAACAAAATTTTTACCCCCCCCCCCTTTTTTTTAATGTTTGATTTGTTTTATGGCATACCAAACTTTGATAAATTGCTTGAAATATTAGAAATGTTACTTATATTTGTTTTCAACTGTCATTGGAATCTGTTATCATAGAGCATTACTGCCTACAACTGATTGATTTTCTTTTGCTTAAATATCCTGTTTCCAAATTGGGTTGCATCTTTGTTTAATTTCTAAAAGTATTAATGGCCTACCTTAAAGGTGCTGACTAATTTGGGTATATATAACTGTTATATATGTACATTTTTTCTTCTTGATTAAATCACCAGGCCTATAGATTTTGCATCAGTGCTTTTCAATTTTTTATGACTATAATATCAGTATCTGTATTTAGTTATTCCATATTTTGTTTGCAGTTTTTATGACCTATTAGAACTAAAGGGAAGAGACTTACAGAAAGATTATTTGACTACCTCTTAATGGAGTGCATTAAATTAAAGGTCTTAAATACTCTTATGACAATACTAAAAATGCTCTTTGAAAAAGATTTTATAGGTTATCATTTTTGTGTATATGTTACAATTACATATGGGAAGTCATGCTGGAATCATACTAATGCCAGCAATTTCTTGTTAAAGAAAATATTAATGAATATATATCAAAACAGTAGTGACTAGTAGAAAAAGGCAAAATTAAATGTCAATAAAGTTGGCAACAAATCATTCAACATAGCTAGAACAATTTATTTATATACAGATCTCTTTATCTAGACATGAATTATTCCTCTAAATTGAAAATGAATCATTTAATGACAGATTTATTTTATTTTTTAAATAATGTTTACTCAATACAAGGCCACTCAAGATAGAGGGTTCTCTGAGCATAAGAGGAGGTAAGAAGTGCACTATGAGGTTATGTAGGAGTAATAAGATTGTAATGATCAGGAAAACTTGTGAGTTCGTTTTACAAAGAAGCTGTCTGATTGAAACTTCTTTCTTACTAATGGAATATGAAAGGAATGAGGATGATTTGTTGGGTCTTATGTGTGAAGATCGGGACTGGTGGAACCAAGGAATGTAGCTTGTCAGAACATTTACTATGGAAATAGTGGTAGACTTTTGGGAGTTTCATCTGTGGGGAAAGGGTTTGTATGGTAGAAAATATTTCATCACTCACAAGACTGTATAGATGCTTTTGAACTTTATCAAAAAAGGCAAGTAAAGACTAGTTCTGCTCCATCCCAGATATAGCAGCAGCAGTATTCCATTTTTGATCTGATCTGACTCTTGTAAAGATAAAGCCTAACAGGAGGAGTCGGACACTTACTTGAAGTGGTACAATGAACTGATCATTTTTCCAGCATCTTTACCAGTGGATCATATATATATATATATATATAAAATTGAGTCCCAATAGGCATTCAAGGGAAGGAGCCTCTTTGAGAGAAGACCCATCCATTATTATAGGTGAAAGTTCATGTTCTGCTTTGTGATAGTGGAAAGTTACTAGTTTGGTTTTGAGCACATTAAATTTTACAAGTGGACCTAACAGAGCAAAATCCATATTGGTTGTTGCTCAGGATATACAGTTGACTTAGGTACCATATTTCCTTGAGGCAGCTGTTAAACAGTTTTGCCAAGATTGGAGATAATCCTAGACTGATGTTCTTGAGAGCAACCACTGAGATTTTATCAAAACTAGTAGCTTTATTATTTTCTTTTGATAAGCCTGGAAACATCCTATGCTGTGATAGGAATATTACAATGTGCTCCATGAGAAGTCAGGTAAGAGGTAGTCCTTATCATCTGATGTGGAATTAGAGGCAAAGTTCATTGTAAAGAGCCTGGTTTGGATGAAATAACCTTAGGGCCATTTATGATAGCTGGCACTGATGCTTTTCTTCTATTGAGAATTTTATTTGAGATTTTCAAAAACTCACAGGAACCAAGTCTTTTGTTTTCAACCTTGGTTTGGATTGACTGTGCATAGCTGCTCTTTCTAGAAAACTCTTGCAATGATTGCAGGCAGTTCTGAAAGTAACAAGAGTCCTACTGCACTTTTCTCTGTGGTAGAGATCATAGTGGTGGCTGCAGTTGGCTATGACTCCAGAACATTCTGGCATTAATCAAGGCTGGCTATTTGGTTTCTGTGGGATAAAACTTTCCATGCCTGAAAGATTCTATTTTGCCTTCCTTATTTCCATAAGCTCTATTTTTTTTAAGAAAGCTGAAAGGGGAGTTTCCATAATGTTAGATTTGAAGGAGACCCAGTCAGTTTTGGTATACTAAAAGATCATATTATGAAAAGCATCATTAGAGCATACTTTCAGTTTGACATCACTTTTAACATTGATCAGTGTGACCAAGGGAGGTAACCCTTCAGGGGATCATTTTTCAGTGCAGGCTATGGAAAAGAGGTCTAGAAGTTTTGCATGATGACCCATTGTGTCAGGGACATAAGTAGGCTTATCAGTAATCAGTCATCTTGAAATTGTTCTACCTTAACCTTCATTAAATATGTTTGTTTGTTTTAGTTATACATATCATATAAGGATTGGGTGGTTGGGATGTGGGAATTTGTTTAAATTTTTAACCTTCCTAAAGTTACTCATCTACTGCTGGCTTGTAAAATCCTAACTAGCATAAAGAGAGCCTCTATTATATCACATCATTTTATTAATATCATTTTTTTTTTTTTATTTATTGTTCATAAATTTTTAAGAATATTTTAATATTTTCAATCTGTCTTCCTCTAGAATCGCGTTCATGTTGGCATGGGAACCTTGCAAGAAATGATCTTGGCCAGACCACACCATCGTCCAAAATATTTGCTTCTGTTGCTGGAGTTTGCTTCACATGACAAATTAGAGGTATGCACACACACACACACACACATATCTATACATATACATATCTATACATATATATATATATATATATATATATATATATATATAAATTTTGTTAAGTTGGCAAGATATTATTTATTAAAGATAACTTGAAATAGAAGCTTAAATTTTCTTGCATAATTTTCAGTTATTTATCATTTAGTTTAAACATTTTGTAAAATTATAATTTTCATTTTTGATTCCATTTCATTTGCTCAGTGTATTTAGCATTAATGTTTTATTATTAAATAAATCAAATTAAAAGTAAAAAGAATGTTATCAAAATCTATAATAATTTATCTTTACTATACTTAAATTAATTGATGTTCTTCTTTTATTAACAATTTATCAAAAATATGTCGATAATTATTTTATAATAAAATAACTGCAAAATAATGACAATTGTAAATGATATCAGTTTCAATGATTTATCTTTTAAAGTTGATAATACTGAAATTTCATAAATTATTTTTAAGGATTTTTTTATAGAGTATCTTAACAGCAAAGTAGTCTTTTCAAATATATTGCCTCAAAATTTGTGCAAATAGATTTAATCTCTTTTTCATTAGATGAAATATTTTTATATGGGTCTATGTTTTGAACATTTCCTAGTTGAATGTCTTCCAAAACAACTTTAAATCCAAATCTAAAATTGTTAATTATTCACTTTAGAGAAACTGATTTAATAACTTTCAGTTTCCTTTTCTGCTTGTCTCACTTTATATTTTACTTATAGGTGCGGAATCATGCTATTCGGGTTATAAAAAAATTATATGAAAGAGATGACCTTAGAAAATCAATTGAGGTAAGTTATAATTAATGTTCAATTGCTTGTTTTTCCTGATATAAACACAGTGTTCAAATTATTTGAGAGAACACATTTGGCTGGTGATGAATGTAAAATGACCTAACATAATGGCACCACACATGAACCAAATTTTAATACTCATTTCTCAGATGTCTCAAGAACATTGGCATAGAAGCTTCTGATGTGATAAAGGGAATGAAAAATGTGCTTTGCTTGTAGATTTTTTGTGTGTATTTTTATATTTTAAGAGTGATTTGCTCTCTTAAAGACAACTGCAGAAACTCATAGTCAACTTCTTGAAAGAGGAATGACAGGTGACTTTGTGTTGAACCCATCCTTGAGATTGAGAGCAAGGAGAGTTATGTCATGCCAACTTCTTCATTCAGGTGCTAGGCATGGTGGTCAAACCTCAGATCAAGTGGGTGCCTGTACATATTTCAGCAGGGTTTTGATTCCTCCAACATGGCCAATGATAACTAACAGAATTTTCACAATCATATTGCCACTCACACTCTAAGATGTGGACTACCAGCTCTCCTGATTCGAACAACTAACCAATGGCCCCTGCATACCAAGGACCTGTTGAAAGCAGCCATTTGGAATGTAATGTCCAAGATGACAGTGCATCACCTGGTTTGGGCATGCAGTTACTTCTGAGGTCACATCAAGATTTATCAAATAAACCTTTTCTAAATTGAGCATAAACAATTTTTTTCTATTGTATATCTTTTTGTTTATATTGTTTGTTCTCAATTACATGTTGCAGCTTTTGTCTGTCTGTATAAATTGTGGCCATAACAAATTTTGCCACAATTTCAACCTAATAAATGCCAGTCTGATTAAAATATTAAAAGATTCTCTAAGAAGAAAATGCATTGAAAGTGCACTGATTTCACAATTTGTCACAGTCAACTTTAGACCAGGTTCATGCACAATATCATCACAAAAGCAATTATAGCACAAAGCAGTATATGAACTAATAGAGAAAAAAGTCTGAGATCTACTTGGAATGGAATTAATTAACAGCTTCAATATGAGAATAAAAGAAAAACACTTTCTGGACGTAGTATCTGATAAAGTTATTTATTACCCCTTTCTCAAAAATTCAAACACATTTTACACACAGAGTTTGTCTTTTATTCTGACCTGAGGACGACTAGAAGAAGGAGGTGAAATATATTGTCTGTAAAAGTTTTTCTACTTGGCCTCATTCTCTCCACAATGTTTTTATATCTATCTTCTCCATCCTCAAACTTAAGATCATGGAGCAGCAGATTAGTAACGCTGTTCTTTTATTAAATATTAAAGAAAAATACCATTAATGGGGTTAGGGTTATGTATTGGAAAGATAAATTTAATTCTTGATTGAAATGAATATTACCCATAATCCTTTTTACACTAGTTGAAACATTGTTAAAAATTAACCACTGACTTAGAAGTAATTTTGCTATAATCTAATTTCTAGAGCTATTAGCACCGATACTTGTATTTTTAAAAAATATATTCTAGTACATCTTGATATGATCATTAATATAAACATTAATATGATCATGTTGTTCAAAATGTTTTTATATTTCTAGGTACTAGAAATAACCTGTGAAAATTTCATAGCTTTCCTATTTGAATCTTATGAATTTTAATTCTTAAGTTGAACGAATAAGCTCATGGCAAGTTCTTTGACAATAAAATATCCATAGAAATTCCCCCACTGCATCATTAAATATTTGAACTTGACAACTTAAACAAAACATTGCAATAACAATCATATGAATGCTGGTTGTTATTTAAAGAAGGGGTACAAATAAAAAGCTTTAAAAGTGACAACTTTTTTCCCCTTTCACTGAAACAGACATTAAACATTTCTATCTTCCCTTCTTTCTTACATTTTCTCACTGAAGCCTAGTAGCTTCTCTGATATGTCTTTTCCATCTTTACATGCGATCAAAATAGAATAGTCCATTATTTATTGTCAGAGTGTAACGGTTGTGCTAAAGGAGGGATAAACAATTATAGGAAGATAGATTATTTTTAATGAAATATTGTTGTCCATCAGAGTTGTTATTTGTCTGCAGATTGTTGGTTTATATTCTGTGATAGAATTCAAAAAATATCTTTTTAATTTTATTTTAAGGGTCATGCGCTTACTTACTTAAAATACCTTCTTGCCCCCAAACCTCCCATTGAATTGTTCTCTGGTACAAGATTAAAAACTGGTAAGTTTACTTTATCTATTCTCTCTGGATTTGTTTCTTTTGATTTTACTATAAACCTATTTCCAAGTTTTAGCTTAGTCCAATAACTCACAAGATTGCTTCTCTGTGAAAAGTTGCATCACACTTAGCTTATTTTATAATTGTATTAGACTTGAATATTTAGAATTCATAAAAAAGTTAGGTTTCTTGTCATTTTCCATGATGGTATTTCATTATAAATTTTGTTACTGAGTAAAATCTCTAAATAATACATGAAAGCAAAATACTTTACTCTTGATGTTAAATTGAAAACTTTTCATAGTTAAACATAGATGTAATTTGATGTGATTCTAATGGTGCAAAATTGTCAGTTCTTTTGAAGTGAAAAGATAGAATTAATTTCTTATGAAACTACATAAAATAGTTTATATTTTTTTTAATTAAGTCTTTTAGAATATAAATGTGGTAAATGATCAAAAAAAGAACAAATATTTCTTGATTCAAATAGACAACAGCTGATTGATTTTTTTTTTTTTTTTTTTTTTTTTTTGCTCCATAGTTTTAAAAATGGACCAGCTCCAGCTGTCCCTAGGAATAAAAACTCTTAATACTTTATCTGATTTTTTTTCTCTTTAAGTGGGATTTGGTCAAATCATTACTGTTACATTTTTTTTTTCTTTTTTTCTTCTTCAAATCAATAGAACCACCAGAAGTGTGGGTGGAAGATTGCATCAAACTGTCTCTTTATCTTTATCTTGGTCTGTTACCTAGCAACCACAAATTGATCCATGAGTAAGTATTGATTCATTTCTTATCCACTTAACATTCTTTCACTAAATTAATCTGGTACTAATTGTATCTGCTACTTATAAAAATATTTAACTTCTCTGTCAGCCATCAAAAAATCAGTGCATCAAAAAGAACATTTTTTTTCCCCTCTTAACATCACTATTATTCTATACTTCCTTGACTTCCTCAGAAATGTTTATTGTTTTCAAAAGCTATGTTTAGAATTTTAATAAGAATGGAAATTTCACAGCTATTAGATTGGTGCAAAAATAATGACGTAATAATGTCTTTTTTTGACTTAAAAAAATACGTCAAAAAACGACATTATTACGTCATTATTTTTGCACCAACCTAATATTTAGTTGTTAGTTTTTATAATCTTGTACATATAGAATCTATATGAATAAACTACAATGCAATATGTACTATTTTCCATTTTATAAAGAAATATGAAAACAGATCTTTTTATTCAAAAATGTCTGAACTATAAACAAGAAAATTTAAATAAACTTTTTTATAGACATTTTTTTTTTTTCTCAGATTACTTCTTGTTTTAATTTTGAAAATGTTTTTCTTTTTTTAATTTTAATTTTTTTTTTATATATAATCATGATCAAGGATGACTAAATCAATAGAAATACCTGGTAAAAATGAAAAAAAAAACATTGTCATTATACACGAAGAAAACCTTGTCCATCCAATACATAGGGAGATACATGCTCAAAATATTGAATGATTGTGGTCTTGCCTCAAATCTAACATTAAAAAAAAGTTTTGTTTAGAGGAAGAGATGCTCTCAACCTATTTTAGTTAGTCCTGGTTATGATGATAAATTTCATCTGGCAGCAAGGTCTCTATTGGAGGTTTTGAGTGTGGAACCACCTTAATTGCTGTTGTTCCCAGGTCTATTCCGACCTAGGGTGGTAGCACCTGTTAGGGTCCCAGCTATGCGCAAATAGTGAATATTTAAATAAAAGAAACACTATGAAAGTTTAAAAATTCATTTTTATAATATTATAGTAGAATTACCAACAATACATTTTATAGCAAAATGACCAAAAATACATTTTATCTGTAGTTGAAGGCATGCAATTACATTCAAAATATTTAGATTTTGGCATTAATTATCCCATAGAGGTCAACATACTGCTAAACAAAATCAACCAACCAACCTATTTTAGTGAATTTATATGTGGCGAGAGCAAATGAAAGAAATATCCATAAAAATGCATTTTTACAAAATTTATAATTACAGTTATTCATCATTATATGTATATTTAAATTTTCTTGTTCAGACATTCTATAAATTTATAAATAAAGAAAAATCCATTTTCATATTTATTTCTTCATAAAATGAGAAATAAATAATAAATATTTTATAAAATGGTAAATATTGCATTGTAGTTGGTTCATATATTTTTATAATTTTGTAAATGTTTATAAATAAAAATCATTTAATTTATTTCTTTATAAAATGTTACATGATAAATATTGCATTGAAGTTGGTCCACATTTTTATAATCTTGTAAATAAAGATCTAACAACTAAATAGTGTGTAAAATTTTTGTTATTGAAATTCTAAACATAGCTTATTAAAATAATAAAGGGAGTATGCATTAATAGCAGTGCCAAGAGAAAAATGGCCCTTTTGACATACTATTATTTTTTCTTTATTTGGGGGTGAGGTTGGGGTAGGGTCCAAAGATGAAACATTGCCAATGTTTCTTTATTATATTTTCTATAAATTTTATTATGTAATGAACTATCCCAAATAAGATGTACAAAGTTTAATAAGAAAATCTTCAAGTAAATGATTATAAAATTTTAAATTAGCCAAATTAGTAGCATTTATATTTTATTTTATAAATTTAACTGACTGCTGTTATTGAAATTTTTGTATAGAATAATAGCCCTGTTTTGCCTGCATTACATCCTAATTATTGAAAATCCTTTTCTTATTAATTTTCAAATGCAAAAAGATTAAATGCTAAAGCTGTTTAAACAATTTTAGGTAAAAAAAAAAAAGTTTTGTTATCAGTTTCCACTTTTAACCACTAATGTTATTAATAATGGTTTTCATTTGTTAATAACACTGTGAACAACTTTTGTTTAAACTATTACAAATTTTCTATGATGAGAACCAAAATGTGCCTTTCTACACTCTTTAAAGTTAATATATTTACATTAAGATTTTTATCAGATCATAAATAAATAATAAATGATCAACTTTTTGAATTATTAATTCATTATGTGTATTCACAGGCTAAATCTAATATATTGACATCATCTTATTTTCTATTTTACTTTTTGTATTTACTGGGTCATATGTAATCATTAGATTGAATGAGAGTGTTGATAAATTTTGTTTTAATTAGCATTAATTTGTTTTGAATAGATATATTCCTTTAAGGTTTCCTATTTAGATGCATTATCTAAAGTCACAAAAATCTAGTAACTAATTGAAGATAAACCTACTGCCAAACTTATTCAAATGTTACTATAATTCTAAGATCAATTCTTAATGATTTAGTTACTCTGGCTATAAGTAAAAAATTAGTTACTCTTACTACTTTCACTAAACAAAAAAAAAAAAAAAAGAGAAAAATGCTAAGAATCATGGTGGATTGGAGAAGCTACTGAAATAAAAATCCTATAAATGATGGAAAGTGAGAAAGATAATTTTTTTTTTTATAGAAATGACATTTAAAGTCTTTTTTCATTTCTTGTATAAAACATTTCATAGCTGTTTTGAAGCATCTTTCTAAGTATGATACAAAATAAAATAAATAAGTTTTTCATCGTAAACTGACATCACAAAATAGTTATATCCGTGAAATATATCTGCAGGAAAATTTTATAAGGATATTTTCAAGTTCAAAATCTTAATTGAATATTATTTTTGGGGGTTGCTATAGTTTAACTTAAAATTTTCTTTTTTTTTTTTTAATTACAGGTTGGCTACAGTGTACACTGCGACATCAGCAGATATCAAAAGAACTATTCTACGTGTATTGGAAAGTCCAGTCAGTAGTCTTGTTTCTCTGAATTTAATATGCATTAAGTTGTTGGCAATTTATATTCCTAAGTTGTTTACTATAATATTGATAATAATATCTCCTCATATAATATTGAAATGACTTAAAAATTGCTATCAAAATCAGGTGTAATTTTTCTGTACGTTGCTAAGAAATTAATCATTTTGAATAGATAAATCAAGATATGTCATTTATTGTATATAAATACCTTATTGCATATACAGTCTATTTTTAATATGAATAAAGATTCCAAATTTTTATATTTTTAAAATTAACATTATTATATTATTTATCGTCATTTAAAAAGTTTTCTTTAAAATAGTGTTATGAATACTTATTGTAGTTTTTATAGATTAATTCCTTTGTAAATGCTAGAATAAAATTTATGCTGAAATCTGCTATGAGTGAATATTGTAAATATCTGAATTTAAAAATAAACATTCTTCATTTATAATAGCAGAAAATCTCTGAAACATTGTAGCAAAATAATGTTTTTTTAAAGGCAGCACAAGCCACACTTTGTGCAACTCTTATTTAAGCCAGTCACTTTGTAATAATCATTCCAATTGCTTTTATTTATATAATTGAATAATGTATGCACAAACTTTTAATGTACATACTCTATTTTGTCTGTATTAATAAAACTGATGCTGCTTTGTTTATCCTTTATAATAATTAATTGAATATATTAACAATATTTAAAATTGTTATTTATTATTCATTTATTTATAAAACTTCTTTTTGGTTGAGAGTATGTCAATAGAACCTCTTATAAACATGTCAGTACAAATAACTCTTCAGTCTAGAACAATGGGTGATAAAGAGGCTTAAAGTTTCAATTGATTGATATTACAGAATGGCTTCTTTTGATTGATCTCATTCTTATTTGAGAAATTTCTTTTTTTGCATGCAGGTACGTGGTATGGGAATGGAATCACCTGAACTTCTGTTGCTAGTTGAAAATTGTCCAAAAGGAGCAGAAACACTTGTTACCAGAGTCATTCATATTCTCACAGATAAAAGTAAGACTCTTCATTATTTTCTCTCTTGATCTATAATTGATTATGTGACAACTTTTAAGGAAAACTATTTTAGCAGTAACCTTCTTGTGGATAGCTTATTTCCAGGACATATAATTAGGAAAGAGGGCTTGGAAAATTTGACACTCACAGGACATATTGAAGGCAAGAGGGACAGAGGGAAACAGCAAGTAAGCTATCTAATAAAATGAATGTCTAGTCAAGAAATGGAAAGAACCTTAAAAAGAAGCAAACATTGCTAAGAGTTACAAAGGACAAAAAATTGTGGAGAGCCATAATTGCCCACATTTTGAAAGGACTCTGTGTCATGAGTGTTGACAATTTAAACTAATAGAATGATTATTTTTTTTTTTTTTTTTTTTTTTTTTGCAACACACTGATGAAATTTGAATTAGCTCATCTGTCAGGATAAATACTTTGACAAAAACCGTGCTTCGTGGTTTAATAATTTCTTTCATATAATTTAATTTTATAGAACTTCATGATAAACAATATTTTTTAAGAGAATTTCTTTTTTCCCCTTTAACAGCAAAGAATAAATTCTTAGGATTTCTTAATCTTGAGCATGCAACATAAAACTAATTTATATATACTTAAAGAAAAGATATGCAAAGAACAATATTGAATTTTTATTAAATAAGTATTTGTTATTTCAATCATTAAATTGTTTATAAAATAGAGTATTTTGTATATTAAGTAATAAGACTTAATTTTTCAAAAAAAAAAAAATAATGAAAATTTATTGTACTATGCTACACACCCTACTAAAATCAACTTACTTCGTACCCCCTTGTTTGAACTTCTCCTCAAAATTTGGTTTCGATTAGTCAGTGTCTGGCTATTTTAAAGGGTGTGTTGGCTGGATGGAAGTCACAGAAATTTATATATAAATAGATAAGAGAATTTTTTTTTTTTTTTTTTTTTTTTTTTTTTTTTTTTTTACAATGATGTTTACCCAAGAGCCACTCAAGACAGAGTTTTCAGAGTAAGAGGCATGCATAATTTATGGGGATATGTAGGAAAGATAACGGTTGACTCTAGACTTGAACAGGTGAAGATTTTAGTGATTGGGGAAGCATCTTCTAGGGAGTTTGTTCCACAAAGCAACAATTTCTGGGAAGAAGTTGCTCAAGATGAAGGAATGAAGGTGGTTTGCTAGAATGTGTGTGGTATAGTGGTCTTAACTGTGAAGGTTAGAACTGGTGGAACTAACAAATGTAGTTTATCTGAACACTTTAGCAATAGAGCAGCAAAACCTTACAACATTTCGTCTGTGAGAAAGGGATTGCAAGGTGAAAAATAATTTATCACCCACAAAGACACAGAGATTCTTTTAGACTTTATCGAGACTGGAAAGTAAAGACAGGGCAGCTCCTGTCCATATATGGCAGCAGTATTCCACTTTCAGTCTGATCTGGCTCTTGTAAAAGGTAGAGGACAGCAAGAGAAGTCAGATACTTATGAGAGCAATGCAGAGAAACTACTATTTTTTAAGTATCTTTAGCAATGGATTGTATGTATGTGTTCCACTTGAGGTCTGGGTTGAGTTTGTGCCCATAAGGCTCTCTGGGCCACCCTGAGAGAACATTTGTTAATTGCGATTGGTGAAAGTTCCGAGTTGGTTCATGGATGATGGAACATCACTAGTTTGGTTTTCGAGACATTGAATGTGACCAGCAATATACTGTACAAATAATACATTACATTTTCTTTTGTGATTATTTCAGCTGCACCTTCTCCAGAACTTGTTGAACGAGTTCGTGATCTTTATCACAAGAGAGTTCCTGATGTTCGATTCTTAATTCCTGTCTTAACAGGGTTACAAAAGGTAAGTTTCTATTTGCACATTAGAGTTGAATCTTATGTATATATGACATTTTCCTTTTTTCAAATGTAGGGCGGTCACTCACTGCTTTAAGAAGCAGTTTTTTCTGTCAATATTCTTATCAATAAGTTAAAAAAAACGAAAAAAGGAATTAAAACGTATTTGCTTATAAATTGTTTTAATAATTTTCACACTTCACATTATTCACCTTCCAATATTTATGTTGTAGACGATCTCAAAAGCAAAATTCTAAATTATTTGATAAAGGTACACTTTGAAGCGATATAATTATGAATATCATAAAATAGTGCCTTTCTATAAATTACACTTTTCTTCTAAACTAGAATCTGTTTAGATTTCTGGATTTGAATAGATTTCATCTTTATTTTGCCAAATAGGCATTAATTAGCTTTTGAAGAATTCTGGTGTGATGTTTTTTAAAAAAAAAAAGAAAAAAATAGTCTCATCTCTAATCCGTCATAATGGGAAATAGTATTTGAGTTAGATATTTACTTAAAATTTTATTTATTTGTGGTATATGAGCAAAATGGTTGATTTTGTTTAGCAGCAAATCAATCTCTATGGGTTATTTAATGCTGAAATCTAGATATTTTGAACACAATTTTATGGTTTTAACAAAATATATTTTGAACGCAATTGCATATCTTCAACTACAGAAAAAAGGAATTGTTAGTCATTATGCTTTAAAAATGTATTGTTGGTCAGTTTGCTTTTAAGTGTATTGTTGGTCATTTTACTATAAATATATTATTATTGGTATTTTTTTTTTTTATAGAAAAATGTATTGCTGGCATTTTTATTATAAAAATATATTTTTATACTTTCATAGTGTTTTGTTTTTGTTTGGGGGTTAACTATTTGTCCATAGCTGGGGAGCCTAACAGTTGCTACCACTGCAAATCAGGGTGGACCTGGGAACAACATCAATTAAAAGGTGGTTCTATGCTCCTCAAAACCTCCAATCTGCCAATTGAAGGCCTTGCTGCCAGATGTAGTTTATCGTCATACCCAGGACTAAGCAAAATAATAGTCAACTCATAAGGAATGAACTCTCTTGCAATGTCCTGCGAGATTAACTTGATCACCATTGCTCTACTATTACTACATCAGAAATTGCAGAAATTCAAATCTAGACTGTAGTGACACTAACAACTGGATGTTGGGATATTTCATTGACAGGATGCATTTTCTTCCAGTCAAATGCTTGTAGTTTAAAAATTATCTTTTGGTCAGATCATTACCCATGGGTGAAAAACAAAACAATTTCTAGCAGTAAACCAGATTTTATTCTTGGGTTGTAACCTACTACTATAAGCAAGCAAAATAGACATGAGGAAGATGTGCACAATTCCAACAGCAGTCTGCCCTGTACATTCTCCAACACTCACTTCATCCCCTTTGTGTATCTTTTTGTGGGCTGGTCAGTTTTATAGATAACAATTTTCTTTGTCTTGTCATCTTTGTCTAAAAAATAATTTATGTTCCTTCCATGAATTTCTCTGTCTAAGCTTCTTGCTCTGTACTTTGAAGATGACTTCACTTACTGATTAACCAATGGTCGAAAATAAATGTTCTGTATCCAGGGTCCCGCTGTTTTCAATTTAACAACACCTTAGTTGACTCATATTGTTACATAACCCTATGTTCACACATGTACAATAAGGCTCCTTCTGATTGGTTAGCAAGTTACATCAAAGCTGCATAATCAGCTCTCTAGATCTCCAAAATGGCTATATACATTCTTGACAGACCACCTTATATCTATTATCAGGGTTCATACAGGTCCCGGAAATCTTGAAAAGTCCTGGAAAATTGATAGGACATTTTCCAGTACTTGAAAATCCTGGAAAAACAGCAATAGCCCAAAAGCAATGTTTATCACCATCATTGAGAAACTTCTGGCATAATCTCCTCTTAGATCTCTTGTAAGATCACTTGCATGGCTGAACCCTGGCTTCATTTGTGAAAAAATATTTGCTACAGAAGACAACCTAAAAAGTTGTCTTTCCCACATGATGGACAAGACAACAAGTCAGCAAGTTGGATTGTGATGGCATCATCAGTCAGGACAAATAGTTTTTGGAGGAGGCTGCTGGAAATATTGCTTTTGAGAATTTCAGCAAGCATGAAGATCATCTGAACACTTTGATTTACTCTTTTTTGTCTAGCAACAAAGAATATCAAAAACTGGAAAGTTGTTTGCAGATTGCTGGTACTGTCTTATGGACATGCCTAAGTGGAAAGATGTTTCTCATTCAATAAGGAAATTTCCGCTGGCAATATAAAACAGCAGACTCTGGTTGAACAGTGCACTATCACAGACTATTTGGCCATAATTGGAGGTACTGGGAATATTTCCATGTAAGAACAACATGCAACCAATACCTCGAGGCTAAGAAGAAAAAAACGCAGGAAGAAGCATCTGGAAAAAAAAAAAAAACGGAAATCCATGCTTATGGAAATTGAAGCACTGAAGATCAAAAAATACAAACTTGAAAGTTGCACACAAGATTTGCTCAAGTCAGCTGACAGGTATGCAGAGAAAGCTGAGCAGACTCAGAACTTCACACATCACAAAGTTCAATGCCATGTGAAGATTTGCAAAGGACAAATCTATAGATATCAAAATTGGAAGAGGAGCTGAATGCTAAACTAGATGAACTGAAAAAATGTTAACATCATTGTGTTCTATGCCATGTGCAACAGAGATAGATAAAATGTATAGCATTTTTGTGAAAATTTCTGTTCATTAAAACCATTATACTTCAAAAGAAATGTGTGCAGCAACCAAGAAATTTTGTGATGTTCAAAATCCAGGAGTAGTCTAGATAGTTAAAATGTGTAGCAGTAAGAATTAAAGTGTGTAATTCAAAATTTTCAAGTGCAATGGAACTCCAAACTACAGACTGCTACACAAAATTTGTAACATAACCAGGTCTGCATTCAGTTGTTTTAGCCTTCAACACATGGATTTCTTCATTGCTTTCAAGTCATCCATGTGACATGAATTATTGGATCCAAACTGTAACTTTTCTTTGAACATTCACTTTGTGTGTGTGTGTGTGTGTGTGGACATGCACCAGTTTCAGTCCTTGAAACTTAATATAGACCTGGAAAAGTCCTTGAAAATTCCTGGAATTCTTTTACACAGATCTGTGGGAACATTGTTTTTCTTTGTCCCCAACTGTTGCCGGTCTATAGTTGAGTTAATACCACTTGTACACCATTGACAATTGTTATATGTCCAACTATTATATCAGTGGCTGGATGTTGTACTTTATATTATCAGCTGTTACCAGAGTTAAACCTTTGGGTGGTATAAGTTAATTCCTTGGAGTCAAATTATGTCTGCTTTTGGATACTTCTTGAACATGCTGTATTTTTTAATGGCAAAGACTTGTTAGGTTTACACTGAGCTGTTGTGTCCCTCACTTGCTTCTTGATATTGGTTTAGGAATAATGTTAACAAATTTAATGCTAATTTTCAAATGTCATAAGTGATCTATCATTTTGTATTGTATATATGGCACATAATAACCATATTACTCTAATTTTACAATTTTATATGCTTTTGGCCATGTGATAAGATAGCAGAATGATAGCATCAGCAATGATGTTAGAGAATGATATTCCAATATTCCAGCAGATTTTTTTTATACACATGTAAATCTTCATTGATAAAAACTATTACGAAATAATTACATTTCAAAGACTTCACTTAAAAACTAAATCTTTGTTAAATGACTTAAAATGTTTATTTTTCTTTACAGAAAGAAGTTTTGGCAGCTTTACCAAAATTAATTAAATTAAATCCAATTGTTGTTAAAGAGGTATTCAATAGGTTACTTGGTGGTCACGGTAAGTTCTTTCTTTCCCTATAAGTAATTTATTAACTTTATCTAACAGTGAGGATTGAACCCTGTTGAAAATGACTTGCAAAAGTTGTTAACAAATAAGTATTGTGTGTATTGAGTGATAGTTAAGTGTATAACTAGTGTTTAAGTTTTTGATAAATTGGTTTAATGATAATAAAAAGAAGTAGTTTTATTATCAAAATATGTAATATAAAGAATTAGGACATAGATTTAGGAAAAAAAACAAAAAACATTTATGTAAAATATATAAAGGAACTTCATTAATAGAAAAATTCTAGTAAAATAATGATTTTAATATTGTGTTCCTTCAGGGCACAGGTGATTATGACTCTCCGCATATTCCTTTTCTGTTATATATGAATTGCCATGCATTTTTTGGAAAGATAGTGAAGTGGTTTCCAGTTTTCTACTCTATGGTTTGGAATTCAAAGATTTCCTTCTCTTAGAGGGCTTAATCTACCCTACTATTTAACCCATAGCTGGAAGGAGAATACATGGATATATGTCCTTTCCCAAGGGTATGTGTGAAAGTGAATTTAACAGATTATCCCTGAATTTGAACTCAGTTCCCCAATTCCATGCTTGGCATTTTTTTATTACACTACTTTCATGTCTTTAATAGATGAAAGAAATTCTAAGTTATCTTCATCCAGTTTTTTTTATTTTGTAAACAAGATCCACTCTTGTGGTCTTTCTACTTCTCCTTTTTGATCTCTTAAATCAGGGGTTGACAACCCTCAGCCCCCTGCAAAGGTTTTTTGTCTGGCCTATCAACTTAACACCTGGGCAATAATTATCTAATTAATTTGTGGAGCAATTGCAGAAAAATATCAGTTGGAGTTAATAGACATAAAATTTTTTAAATCAAAATTTCATTTTAAATCCACTGCTGATGTCTCCAAGAAATCTGTTTTGCCAAGCAGAAAATATAAAAGTCTATTGAATAATACGAAAATGATGGTATCATTATTTGGAAGTACATATGCTTATGAAAAATTTTTTATTGAAAATTCACTAAAAGTTGTTTAAGAACAAGGTTGGGTGATTACCACCTGGATGAAGTTTTGCTCCTGTCATCAACAAATATTTCATTTAATGTGGAGAAGTTATTGAACAAGCAGAAACAAGTAGTATGAAATAATTTGTAGTAAGGAATTTGGATTTTTTTTTTTTTTTTTTTTTTTTTTTTTTTTTTTTTTTGGATTGTGTTAGTTGTTATCCTGTTATTACTGCAGTAAAGTAAGGAACCTTGTTTAAATAATATAACATTAACGTTGTTGTTTTTTTTTTGTTTTTTTTTTTTTTTTTTAACGCCATACCAAGGCAGCCTTCTGAATGGAGTGGTCTGAAGTTGAGACAATTTATTATAGTAAATTTGATATCATGGCTCTCCTCTGAGTTACTGCATAACTGTTTGGTCCGCTCTCTCTGAAAGGTTGCCAACCCCTGTCTTAAATGATATTTTTGAAAAAAATGGTCTTATATAGTTTTGATATTAAATCAAACTTGCTATAGAATTAATAACTGTACACGGTCAGTTATTTCAAATGTGAAACAGTGATAGAAGTATGTTTCAAAAACTGATAAATAGTTTTTTTGGGGTTTTTTTTTTTTTTTTTTTTTTTTTTTTTTTTAATATATGCTAAATTAGTATTTAAACATTCTTTTTATCATATATAAAATGTATTGAGTTTTCATTTTCTTTAGCTAACAGTGATGCTTCTTACACATTGCCTTTGACTCCTGCTGAATTATTGATAGCTCTCCATAATATTGATCCAACTAAATGTGACATGAAAACCATCATCAAGGGTAAGTACTGAGTAAACATTTAGAATATTGATGACAGTTCATTTATAATTAAAGTGTAGATTAAGACCCAGGTGAATAAATTATTTTATAATTTTATCTCCATTTAGCAACAATATTTCAATTGTTAAATCCCTGGAATCCTGACCAAATCTGAATATGTAATGTTAGTGTAAGTAAATTAATATGCCTTAAAAACTATTGAAAATAACATATTACAAATTGATTTCTCTTTCAAATGATAACAAATTTAACCTCCTTGGTATTACTAGTTATAAGATATAGTTTTGAAAATGCTAAGGTTCTAATTTCTAGCACCTAGTTAATTATGTAATGGGTGTTGAAATATTGTGCTACCTAATTGCAGGTGTGTTTATGTGCTCCTGAACTGTAAGCATGGGAAACTTGAAAGTGCATTTAGGTGTTTCTAACTAAAAGGTTGACTATTTTTAATTGGTATTTTCATGTGAGCAACACTAGAATGTAACTTTTTGCAAAATTATTTATTTTTAGTGAATGTAAAAATGTTTTTTCCAAACGCATTAAAGCCTAAAAATATCCTTGACCCCTTTTATTTATTTATTTTTTTGTTCAGGCAAATAAAAGTATTTTTACACTATAAATTTCAAAATGAAAAAACAAACAGTAAAATTTACATGTAAATTCAATACACAGACTGATTTAATATTTTTAAAATGATTTAATATTGTTGTAACATCACCAAACAATATTGCTGAACAGTTTTCCTTATATTTTTAAATTATAAAATCTTAGAAAAATGTATGACTTTGAAAGATCTTCATGAATTGAGTAAGAAGATGGATTCCTATGTTTCAGCTACAAATCTTTGCTTTAGTGAGAAAAATGTCTATACCCAAGAAGTCCTGGCTGTTGTGATGCAGCAACTGATGGAACAAAATCCGCTACCCACTTTGTTAATGAGAACTGTTCTTCAGTCATTGTCCATGTATCCAAAACTGATTGGCTTTGTTATGAATATTTTGCAAAGACTCATTACCAACCAGGTAATCAATATCCAAATCCTTCTTCTCCATTGTTATTTCTTATCTAGCAATCAAATGATTTTGTGATAATGAAAAAAATAGTCATTTTCTATATTAAATACTTAATTCAAGTTATGAATTTTTGCAAGGCTTTTTTATTTCATTATTACAAGACACAAAAAAACAAACCTAAAAAACATAGTCTGTCTTTTACATTTGTCTAGATTTCTGAGTCGAGGTATTGTAACTATTTACACTAGTTACATTGTTGGGACTGTTATCCTCATCTTGGTCGTCATATTCACAATTTTTCTGCTGTTGTACATTTTAGTCGTCTTCAGGTGATATATGTTGGAATTTTGAACCAAACCCTTTTAGTCCACATGGGGGTATGTTGTTTGTTATATGTGCTGTGTCTTTTCTGGATATCTCAGTTTCAGTTAACTCTCCAAGTTTTTGTTCACCTCTGTGGCCAGGTATTGAACTCGCAATTCTTTGGATCAAGTCACTGGATTACTTCAACCAATGCTTTTATCCATTAGGCCATGTGTCTTTTGGAAAGAAGGCTGGAGCAGACAACGACCGAAATGTTATGAATATGACAACAAAGATGAGGACAACAGTGTAAATTGCATTAATAGTTTGTTTTGGCTTTTTTAACTTGTATAGCATCATTTATAATTGGATGGTAGAAATTTTATGAAAAATTGTTCAAGCTGGATTGAAATAATTTGATATGAGCGATCATGGCTCTCCACAACTTCCTATTCCTTGTACATCTTTGTAAGGTTTGTGTTTTCATCATCCCTCTAAGTCCCTGTTCTGTCATCCATTTTCACAAGCTTGTCTGGTAGGTTACTCGCTGCTTTCCTCTGTCTCACTTGCCTTCAGTATGTCTTGTAAGTGTCAAATTCTCCAAGCTTTCTTTCCTCATTATGTATCTTAGAAATTTTAACTGTCTCTTTCTGATGTTAAGTAGAAATGTCCTTTTTGTTTCCATTTTCCTTAAAACTTCCTTGTTACTCACATGTTCAGTCCATAGTATTCTCAGCATCCTTCTGTAGAACCACATTTCTGTTGCTTGAAGTCTTTTCTTCTTTGTGGCATTCACTGCCATATAGGAGGACTGACATTATGTAACAGTTCAGCACTCTTTTTTTTTTTTTTTTTTTTTTTTTTTTTTGGCAAATTTTTCCTGTTTCTTAATACTTTGCTTAGCTATTGGAAGACATTTTTCATTATATCAATGCACCTTTGGATTTTAGTGTCACATTTTACATTCTCTGTTAAAATATTTCCCAAATATTTAAATTTTCATACTTGCTTGATTTTGGTATCTCCAACTTGTAGTTCCTCTTGCTAGTAACTATACATTCTGTTTTCTTTCAATTGATTTTTAATCCATCTTGTTTTCTTTTACGACCATCTCTAGGAGCTCCTGTACTTTCCTTTCTGTATCTACTATCAACAATGTGTTATCTGGATATTTTATGTTGTTCAGATTGTGTCCATTTAATAATAAATCCTGGTAGGACTTATAGTCTCTCATGATTGCCTCACTGTTTTAGACCTCTTTCTATTATAGTATATTTATATACTATTTTATATATTGTATATTTTCATTTTGTATCCTTATGCAGGTTGTTTCCTCCAAGTTCTAGATTATTCTAATATATATTTTCTAAATAAATCAAACTTTCCTAGCAGTTCAAATAGTTCTTTGTGTCATACCTTGTCAAATGCTTTTGCATAATTAATGTAGCATACCTACGGACGATAATGGGTATGTCCCCATTCACATAAATACAGTAGTAAATATTGCAGTTGGAGATTCATCTCCAGCTGTGCTGGTCAAACTCTCTACCTCCAGGCAGAGAGGATCCACAGACAAAGTTATGTTGAAGGGGCAGTCTCTCGTCACTGGGAAACAGCTACCTGATGCTGTTTTATACGGGGTCTATAGGGAATTTTTGGCTGAGCCTATGGGCTCAGATACCCCACATTAAATTTGGCCTTGTGCCACATCTGACTGCGTGGTTGGTAGATATCCTGCAGTTGCAGATTCATTGTGGAATTCACTTAACTCACTTCTAGCAGTCGATTACTTCTACACATCACTAGCAAATCTTATGTGTGTTGTTCTTGTCCTAAGTATTATCGTTCATTACCAACCTTCATGTGATTATTCTATTCAATAACCTTCCCTAGCTTACAGCAATAATCTATAAAACATAGATATAAATTCTTCTGTATTTGTATTGCTCTTTCTAATTAGGGTAAGTTGTTTGTTTTTTTTTTTTTGTTTTTTTCTATATTGTTTTAACATTAAATATGGCATTAAAACATTAGTTTGATCTTCATTCATTTCTGAATGAATATCTTTGATTTATTTTTGATTTTACTATTTAATCTGTTTTTCTCTAGTCTTAGAGTTTAATTCAATATTTTACTTGACTTTATTTTCTTTCTTTTTTCCTTTTCTTTTTTTTTTTTTTTTTTTTTTTTAAATTTAAGAAGATAAAATTTGATCCATCTTTTACTGCAAGAGTGTAAACATTAACTTAAGTGATTACAGTCATACTTACCAAATATTTATCTTTGGGCTTTGAAACAAAGAAAATCCTGTGTAGACCAAAATATTTATAAATTTTTTCAGTGAAGAAATATATTTGAAAATTCAGATGGAATTTACATTTATTGTCCTAAGATATATTTTATATAAATTTCCTTTCAAAAGCTGTCTTTGTTCCTGTTAAGAAGCTGATGTTTGCATCTTTTCAGAAATAAAGGAAGTCTTTTAAGTAGATAATTTTTTTTTCTTTTAGTTTATTTAATGCTTCCTGTTCAGCTGAAAATTATAATTTAAAAATAAATTAATAAATAAAATAAAAAAAATAATTTAAAATCCAGATACAAATATTTCTTAATTTTAAAGCTTACTATTATTTGTTTTATTACAATCGACATTTATTATGTATGCTTTAAAAAATAACTTATTTTGTTTTCAGACGATATTCTTAATGACTAAGATATTTTTGACTTCTTTCATTTTTCTTACATGACATTTATAGTTTTTAAGATTTCCCAATTATTATGAAATCAAAGAGATTCAAATAACACTTTGTATCTCCATTCTTTCATAATTATAAAAATAGTTACCTTAAAATGGTATTAAAACAAAACCTAGGTAGTATTTTTATTTTGGTCTTATGAAAGAAGTATTTGTATTTGTTTTTTAATGATAAAGTTATCATGATATTTTGCCTGACAATCTTTGACATTTATAACATTTTTATCTTTTGAAAAAAATAATCTGTTTCTGCAGGTGTGGAAGCAAAAAAGAGTTTGGGAAGGTTTCATCAGGTGTTGCCAAAGAACAAAAACACAATCCTTCCAGGTACTTCTGCAACTTCCAGCACCGCAATTACGTAACGTCTTTGAAATCAGCCCTGATCTACGAGAACCACTTCTGCATCATGTACAGCAATTCACACCACATCAGGTTGGTGACTATTTTTGCATTAGCAATAAAGTATAATGTGTACATTTTGAGATAGTTTCATATTGGGAAAGCTTGGTTTGTGATTTATAGACAAAAATCCAATTAATGATTTTTAAGTTCTGAATGTCAGAAGCAAAGTAGTTAACAAAAAGGAATTAATATATGAAATAATGAAAATTTGTACTTAATTCAATTTTTGCGATATAAAATATCTGATTAGGCATAAATTTTAATAGAAAATATAGCATTATCTGTGCAAGAAACAAAAAGAAAGATTCACTCAACATATTAGTTGCGAGTTTTCTGATTTTTCAATTCCTTAACCTTTGAAAAATTTGAAGCCAAATTGTATTATAATTAAAAAAAGGAAATATTTGATGCTTGTTACATGTCATTTGGAGTAATATTTGAAAACTTATTAATTTTGTTTAAAAACAGAATGCCAAAACTTGAGTCTTCTAATATTTGCAACATTAACTGTCACCGCCTTTCACTTGTTAATTATGGGTGGTTTAGATAAATTAACAGTAATTATTTTAAATTAATCTCTCCTTAAAAGGTTACATGAAAAAGTTCTTCAGTATAATTTGATTTTATTTGTAGAGAGCACATATTCCGAAAGCAATTATGAATGTGCTGGAGAAAGATCCAGTTGAACCTGCTGTAACTGCAGAAAAGGATAAAAAGGAAGCTGTTGCACCTTCTGTGGTAAATTAATTTTTTTTTTTCTTTTAAATGAGATATTTTTAACAACAGAGCACCATGGAAATTAAAGATATGTATGTAAAAAAAAAAAAAAAAAAAAAAAAAAAAATTTTAACTTGTCAATATGAAACTAATGTACCTTCAAAAGTTTGTAATACATAATGACAAGAAGCCTCTATATATTGTTGAGTTAACACCACATACCTTTTTGTTTTTGCTATTTTAACATCAAAATCAGTTCAACACAATATTTGGTTGATAACAGGAACAATTATCAGAAACTCTTAGCCACTTTCATTAGATGTGATTTCTATTTTCAGATTATTTTAACCACTTTATTCTTTAAGCCACCATTTCTATACAGTCAAGCAAATGAATATCTGTTTTTCTTTTAGTTATATTATATTTGATCTGTAAGCCTGCTCACAGGTTTAAAAAGGTTTTCAAAAACCCAAGCATTATCTTCAGATTCATGTTACTAATCATATTCAAATATACTTCTATTTTTGTGTGTTACAGGCCAAACCCCCAGTTGCTGCTACTGATGAAGAATCTGTTACTACTCAAGTATTAACCAATGTTCCCAGTCCAGAATTATGTCTTAAGGTAACCACAAGGTCTTTTGATGATGGACGAGACTCTGGAGATGAAGAGCCAATTAATCTGCCATTAAAATCAGCTGTAGTTGCAGTACCAATAGCCACAGAAATAACCACTGATGAACCAATTCATAACATTCACAGAAGTGCCAGACCACTGCAGGCTCAAGCTAGCAGACACATGCCCATGGATGATGACTCTAGTCAACATGCAGCTGAAGAGGAGCAGGTAGATGAAAATGATGCCACTCCTACACATGAAAGTGATACTCCATCCCCAACTCTAGTGCCCACACTAACTACCTTAACAGAAAGTTTACCAGATAATTAGGCATTGGACAGGTTCATGAAATGTAAGCAAATTTGACAGAAGTCATGGTTAAAATATGGAGAATGAATTTACCGAACTGTAAAGTCCTAAGTAAATAAACAAAATATTTGTAAAGAAAATGAAATGAGAAAATGTTGCCTTGTTTTTTTTTTCTAATTATTTACTATTAGGACTTTTGATCAAGTGTCATGTTATATATATATTTTCTAATAAAAATTTAAAATGTATATTTTAGTTTAAGTTTTATATTGAATTTGGAACTTGCAATTCAATACATCTACTGCTATGTCATGTTAAACTCTTCAGAAACTAATTTTGTTGTGACAATGGAATTCCTTTATGTTCTTGATGTTGGTAAGTTCACGTGTCCAAATACAAAATTTGTTGCTCATGGATTTTCTCAAAGTTATAAACAATACAGCTCAGAAATTCTATCATAAAAATATCTTGAAATTTCATAGAAAAAAAAAACTAACAAAAACTGCAATCCATTTAGCTTAACCACAAGTCATTCTTTGTTTATGTTTTAAATATTACAAGTATGTATACAAGTAGCCTATGACAGCAAAATCATTTTTTATTGCTTTAATGATTACACCTTTTTTTCCTTTAAACTTTTTTCTTGTTCCCAGTGGTAAAAACAATTGATAAACAGGTTTGCTGATTAAAGAAAAATCTGTTACAATTAAAATAAAAAAATTGGCAAGCCAAAATCTTGAAATGCTAGAAATTTTATAATTCCTAATAGGTTTGTGGAGGTGTCTCTGTAAATGCAAAGATTAAAATAGACATTTTTAGAAATGTTTATTTTTACCAAGAAAACTGATTGTGTTATGTTACATATATTTTGTGTTTTCTCACCAGAAGGTTTTTAAAAAATAAATAAATAAATAAATAAAAAAAGATACTGGGATTTTGTGGAGTACAAATTTAATTACTTGTGAATAAAACTGTTTTATTTTTTAAAACTTTATTAGGTGCAATATTTTATTGTTACCAGTCATGTAAACTTTTAAACTATTTTTATTTATTTAATGATTTTAAATAATAATCAAATGAATTTGGGTTTAATAAATTAAGTATGAAAAATATTGTATATTTATTTATTATTAAGATATGATAAGCTGTTTATTGTTGATAAAAATTATTGATTAAAACTTGATCCTGATCTTTTTTTCTTTGTTAGTGCAAAGTATTACTTGATGATCTCTGTAGAGATGGTGGGGTCACTGACATCATCCCCGCAGGAATAGCCTTGTGTTCACAAGAATAAAAACATACAAAGAAATAACACTAAAAGAATGTTAAATAGTAAATTAAAAATCATTCAACTTTATTTATACTTATTTTTATGTAAGCAAATATATGGATATAGATCCGACAGTATGAAAAAAAATATACGGAAAATCAAACAAAAATCCTTATATGCAATTATGCTGTTTTAATGTTAATATAATGTCAACGTCGGACATTTCGGTCTAATAAACCATCTTCAGGACATATTCATAAAATATGTTGAATTGATAATGTTAATTATATTTTATGAATATGTCCTAAAGATGGTTTATTAAACCGAAACGTCCGACGTTGACATTATATTAACATTAAAACAGCATAATTGCATATTAGGATTTTTGTTTGTTTTTTCCGTATATTTTACTTATTTTTATGTACTTGTGTGTGTTTTTGGTTACTAGTATTTTAAGGTTGCATGTGATAAAGGAAGAAGTCATTTCATATAACGATTGTACCAAGGAGAGGAAATAGATATCTTGACTTTTCAATGGTCGTTAGCAAAGAGAATGAATTCCGTCTTTTGATGTAAAGTCCATTTTTAGGCAGGAAATGTTTCTGTTGCATCCTGGGAGAACTTTTTTTCTTTTTGATTTTATTTATGATATTCATTATTATATTTTTTTTTTTTATATATATATATATAGGTTGGTGCAAAAAATAATGTCGTTTTCTCACATAGTAACATATGTGAGAAAACGACATTATTTTTGCACCAACCTAATATATATTTATTAATAATTTCCCTACAAGATCAAGGAAAAATAATTTCATATTATTTTCTATTTACATGTATATTACAGGTTATTACTATATTACTGAGTTTGATTATCATGTGTGGCTTTGTGCCAAATTATGCTAAACTTAGAAAATACTTAAAATGTCCTGTTTTCATTTTAAGAAGAATACAAACTATAAAAAACTGGTGTTAACAATCTGAAAGCAACAGAATGTTGGAGACACCAGATGAAAAACCACTAGGCATGTCTAACTGGATACATCAAAGAGAATGAAGTTTTAGTAACTTGAACAAATGGATGGAGGAATAAATATGATAAGAGCAAAGAAGTAAATATTGCTGGAAGCAACAAAAAACAAAACTATGGAGAACCATGATTGTCCATAGCCTGAAGGGACATCACACAAACACACGTACGCAGCATATTTTATACCAATGTACATTTTTTTAAAAAGTATCAGCTTGATGAAAGATGAAGAAGAGATGAGTTTTCTAAATTTTTTTTTTTTTTTTTTTTTTTTCTTCTTTCAGCTTTTGTTAAAAGAAACCAGTACAAATAGGCAACAGTTTTCATGTCTTTTGTTTTTCTTGATGCCAACTTTGGTAAATTCACAAGAATTGACAAGAAAATCTAGAGTTCAAATCCAGCAACTTTGTTTATATATTTTTATTAAACATTTTTTTAAAAATATTCTTTATTGTTGCTTTTAGTAGAAATAAATAAAAACTATAAACTCTATAATATGTGAATAAAGATTCCACACTTAAGATGATTCTAGAAAATTTGATTATATTTATATTTTGATATATTCAAAAAATAAATAAATAAATATAAGTGAAACTTCCACTTGAAATGGAGGTGATTTTCAGCTGCGCTTAATGAACTTGCATATTACAAAACCAGTCGTTGGGAATGGCAAGATTAACTTTTTTGTGTGGGTGGGTGGGGTCTTTCTACATCATGGTGCTTTTTTAATTTTATTTTCTTCATACCTAAAAAATTCATGCATAACCAGAAAATATGTAACACTTAAAATTCAATTCTGTCAGATAAATTCAATGTTTATTGCCAAGTTGTTAGCAAATTAGAGGTTGCGTCCCTTGAATTATGAGCCAATTATGTATTGATTTATTTTTAACTAAAATGTGAACAGGCTTGAATTAATTCTTTTATATGGCAAGATTTTTATTTCTTCTGGAAGTCTTTATTGAACCTTAATTTAGAACAAAAATTGTTTATTACTCTAAATAGTAAAACTATTCAAAGTTTTTTTTTTCTCCCTTTAAAACTACTGCTGAATGATTGATACTTTTTTTATTTTCGCTAATAAAATTTAAAGGTGATCTTTATTTGGACTATTTCCATGAAATATTCCAGCCATTTCTTTAAGATTGTAAAATTCTAGAACTATATAATATCTGGCTTGACAGTATTGGCTTGTATATTTTTACATGTAAATATTCACTATCATATTAACTGGTTCTTTTTATGAAATAGGTCTTGTTAAGTTCTAAAGAAAGCAAAATTTTTACATGAAACTATTTACTAACTGGTCTCAATAATTAGGCTGTATGTTCTGGGAGAATTTTCGATATTCTTTTTGCTTTCTATGCTCAGATAAGCAAATGATTCCCTAGATGTCATTATTGAAAAATATTTTTGTCATTTCTTAAATAATGTCCTTTTATCATATATATCTAAAGATGAATATAATCCAGTATCAAGAAAAATATAAAAGAAGAAACTTTAGTAGGTACAGCAATATGTTCATAGCCAAATGATAAAAAAAAAAAGACACATTTTACACAAGTATTTAATCTTCAACATCATTTCTTTTGTCTATGCACTTACTTCAATGATTAGTCATATTAATCATATAGATTAAATATTATACAGTGACAAATTCAGATCAAAATTCAGCAAGTAATTGTCTGGCTATAGACGTTGTGATCCATCCTGACAGGTAATCTGGATATTAAAATGACTTCCAATTTAAAATAGTTTTTTGAGAGTGATATTGTGTTCTCGTCTTTAAAGATAAATGAAAGTGGAATATTGAAAAAAATGTAAAACAAAAAAACATTGATAAAAGTTATGGGATAATAATATGTAAAGAAAATAGTAGAAATGCCTAAATTTGTGCTCTTTTTTTTTTTTTTTTTTTTCTTTCTTTTCTCTTTCATTTCTCATTTTCTTTTTTCTCTTTCTCTTGTTGCTTCTTCTTTTGTCATTTTTTTCTTTTTTGTTTTTTTTTTCGTCTCTTTTCTTTTTTTTTTCTCTTTTTCTTTTCCTCTTTCCTTTCTCTTTTTTTTTTCTCTCTTTATCCTATGCAAGGCCCACAAGCCACTCAATCTAGAGGGTTACTGAATTATGTAAGAAGTGCAATTTATGAGGATATGTTGGAAAGATAATGGCTAACCCTAGACTAAGATTGTATTCATCGGGAAAGCATCCTCTTGGAAGTCTATTCTGCAAAATAGCTGTTTGTAAGAAGAAGCTGTCTAAGTGGAACTCCCTTATTGCTAATGTAATACAAAGACAATGGGATGGTTTGATGCAGTGTCTGTGGCATGGCAGTTCTTAGCTGTGAATACTTGATTGTTATTTGAATTGTATTGTTATAAAAATAGGATTTCAATTAATTGCAAATTAGTTTTTATTTTTATTTACTTTTTTGAAAATTTACATAACCCACATTGTTTCAGTAGTAAAGGCAGGTAAGTCCTGTCATGTTAATTTGTTTATAAAGCAGGTGAGTCCAGTCATATGTTAATTTTAGGGGACTCATAAATCATGATATTTTCAGTACCTCTTCATCTGAGTAAATTTAATTTTTTTTTTTTATTATTTCTTTCTTTAATTAAAACAAAATTTTCCAGGTTAAAATTTAAGGTTGTGTTGGTATACAAATGCATAAAGTTAAAATAAAATCAGGTGTTTACCTACATAATGTTCTCATTTTGTCTCATTAAGGAAGATATTGTTTTCTAAATTAAAATTGTTTTTCTAATGACACCAGATAATTTGCAAAACATGTCAAAGTAAAAGATTTTCCATATTGTCTTGTATATTCTGATCCAATTTCATATATACACATCAAGACTGATATGGTTGAAAAAGTATTAAAATTAATTAATATGAAGAACTGTTAGTTATTTGAATGTTTTTCCTTGTAGATCTCTTGTTCATAAATATTTTGACTACACTAAAGTTTTCAGATACTGAAATGTTTAAACTGGTCAGAAGTAATTTTGGGCTTATATTAGTTTAGTGCCTTTTTTCTACATTTGGGGCAGCCATTTTAAATTTGATCAAGTAATGCACAAAAATATTATCATCCCCTCACAACTAGATTTTTTTTTTTCGCTAAATGAAAATGTCTGGTATCAGAATGAAAATGCAAGCAGATATTGATGGAGTAGCCCCTTGTAGAGTAAAAATTTCACAAGCAAACAAGAATCACATGACTGACCATCTTCTGTAGAATCCCACCCAAACTGCTGTTATTTTAAATGTTTACTTTTTTTTACTGGTAATTTTTTTTAAAAGCTGTATCAACTTCAAAATGAAACAAGGTTGGCTGGTTGTTTTTAATCTTATTATGCAAACATCTTGGGATCTCAATGCTGTCTTTCAATTGCTGGAGGCAGTTTTGTTAAATGGCTTCTAAATAATTTAGACTTAATATCAAAAATTGTGAGAAATAATCTAATTTCAAAACATTGCTTCTGTTAAAAACACCACCCTTGTATGGTATCAAATTGCATGGAAAGTGACATAGGATACTTTAAACCAATGTTGTGTGCTATTACCCCAATAATAGTAAACTTTTAAGCTGGGTGGAGAAGTACTCTTGCAGAAACTGCCAAGTGCTAGAGTATAAAGACTCTCTCTTTTCAGTGCCAGGTTGCTTAAAAATATTATTATAAATTAACTTAGAAAAAAAATTGATTTAGAAATATATTCAACTGCAGGGTTATTTTGTGGTGTTTATGAAAATAGACTGAACCTATTGAATACATATATATTAAACAATATTGACAAGGTTTGTCTAAATTGTTTTATGTCAAAATTAACTTTCCAAAATTCATTTAATTATCCATTTATCATTTATTGCATACAATAAACAAAACTTGGGATGTTAATTCTGACATAAAACAATTAGAAGTTAGAAAAAAAAAAATCAGACATTGTCAATATTGTTGAATAAAACTTGTTTGAAAGAATTATTGCTGCATAAATACACATATATTTCATTGTTCTGAAACTGCAAGGTCTGACAAAGCGAAATCGAATTTTATCGGTTTGATTATATAAAATATTAGCATGGCTTTCTGATGTCATCCAATTTATTAATTATATATTTTGTTATATTATTTATATATATATATATATATATATATTTTGTTAATATATATATATATATATATATATTGTTAATATATATATATATATATATATATTGTTAATATATATATGTGTGTATATATATATATATTCTTTATATATATATTGTTAATATATATATATATATATATATATATTGTTAGTATACACACACACATATATATATATATTAGTATACATATATATATATATTAGTATACATATATATATATATATATATATATATATTGTTAGTATGCACATATATATATACATATATATATATTGTGTTTTTATATATTTATATATATATTGTTTTTATATATATATATATAAATATATATATATGTTTTTATGTATATATACATATATATATTGTGTTTTTATGTATATATACATATATATATATTGTTTTTATATATATATATATATATTGTTTTTATGTATATATATATACATATATATATTGTTTTTGTATATATATATATATTGTTTATATATATATGTATATATATATTGTTTTTATATATATATATATAAATATATATATATTGTTTTTATATATATATATATATATGTATATAAATTTTTATATATATATATATATAAATTTATATATATATATATATTGTTTTTATATATATATATATATTGTTTATATATATATATATATTGTTTACATATATGTGTGTGTGTATGTTTTTAGATCCTATTAAATATATGACAAGCATGTTGGGGTTAACTAATTTTCACAGTGATAGAACTGATACACAGACACTTAAAATTATGTCATATGTTCATTGTTATATCTTATGTTCATCATCATTTACTAAGATCTAAATAATGTTATATTTACACAATATGTGGCTGTCTGTAGAGCACTGTATTAAAAATAAATTAGTGATAACCTGCATTTATTTGGGTTTGCATTCCAATTAAATAAGTTTTTGTATATGTATTTGTCCTCCTATATGGCAGCAAATGCTGGAGAATCTTCTCACGGGTGGCTTGAAGCAACAGAAATGTGGTTTCCCAGAAGAATGCCATGAATACTATGGACAAAATATGTGTGCAATGAGAAAGTTTTAGGGGAAAATGGAAACAAAACAGATGATTCTACATCGAATCAGAAAAAGACAATTGAAATTTCTAGAGCATATAAGGAAAGAGAATTTGATGGTCACAAGACAGATGGCAAGAAAGACAGAGGAAAGTGGTGAATAATCTACCTAATGAGTTTGTGCAAATGGTTGGCAGAACAGAGATTAAAAAAAGACAAACCTTACTAAGAGCTACAATAGACAAGAGGTTGTGGAGACAAATAAAGGGACATGGCATATAGAAGAAATAAAATGGAAAATTTTAATCTCTGGTTTTTGTCTGTTTCTGGATAGTGTTTTTCTGTTTTAAAACTAATTATTTTTTGTAAACTTCTGGCATTTCCAATAAACATGCATAAGAAAGCACCAACAAATTCAAACAATATTTATGATATTGACTTAATACCAAGTAAATGAAACCTAAAATAAAATTTAAAAAAAAGAATCATTTGTAAAACTTTTTGCAATTACCTTGTTTTATTGTGTCACCATAACAAGACAAAACCCTATTTTTAAATGATTATTATTTCAAGAGAACATACAATTTTCAAGAGCTATATTTTAAGAGAAATAGTAGTATTGTCATAAAGATCATTATCTGAATCAATTTTACTGAATTCTTTATTAGAATTTTATAACCAGAAAATATTCCTTAATGCTTTCATTATCTTTTTTTTTTTTTTTAAATGACATGGCCATTCAAAGTGTAGACAAAACTCTCTACAGATTCCTTTTCTTTACCATCTGTGAATTTCCATGCCTTCTTGGGAAAGATAAAGAGATTTTTTGTTGCCTTTTCATGATTTGGAATTCGGAGCTTTAAGCAAAATAAAAGCTGAATTTCAAACCATGGAGAAAACAGGAAATGACTGGTTGTCACAGAACCCAGCCTATGCTATTATATTTATATTTGATAGCGAGAAGAGGTGAATACATGCCTTTTCCAAGAGCATTTGTGTAAAAGTGAATGCAATAGGCTAGACTATTTATTTATTTTTTTTTTTTTTTTAATCATTTTACCCCAAGCAAGGTGATAATGCCACTAAGAGGGAGGGAAAGAAAATGAGAAGGAACTGGAAACCGAATCTTAAACAGGAAACGAGATAAACATTTACTTCTGTTCAAAAGACAAGGAAGGAGTTTGATTGAAGAAGAAATTTAATAAAAGAGAAGCTTAATTAGATGTAATGGTTTATTGTTAACAAAAAATCAACTGTAAACTCAAGGGTTCATGTATTTTGAATTTCTTTGCATTAAATCTATTTGTTTTATAAAAATTACTTTGCAGATTAAATTTGACTCTTTAAAATATCATACCTTGATTGATCAACCCTTCTCAATCCTTGTAATTTTATTGGTCACTGTTTACATCCTTGAAATTTATAGGTTCTCTTCATTGGTTTCTGAGAAATTATAGCGATCACCTTAAAAACCACTGAGTCATGAAAAAGAAAACTGATTTTGGGAGCCAAAGAAAAACATCCTTCTCTGTAGCAATCAATCTAATTCTAATAAAATCCACGTTAAACTTAAGATATAAATATCAACTTTTATGCAAGAGCTGTTGAGATCCTAACCAGATGTAGAATAAATGTAAAAGGGATTAGAGTTTAACTCTCATTGGATGACCATTTTTTTAAATTTGATTTATAGTTATTTATATGAGACATTTTAAATTTTAGTGACTCTTTGAGAAATGTTGATACTTCAAATAAATACATTTAGATTTTTTGATAAAAATTTATTTTTTTTATTTTAGAAAAACCTTTAAGGATATATTTAAAAAAAAACAACATTTTCAATCATTTTCAATGTGTTATATCAGTGGTATATGGCAAAACATACTTGCTAATATAGCATCACTTGCATGGTGGGGGTTCTTAGCTTATCTTTGAAATAAAAACTAAAGCAATGAGGTATTTGCCCAAGCAATAAGTCTAATATTTAATATTTGAAATCCAACCCACTGACAGAGCATAAGTATATGCAACTCAGTTCATAGGCATTAACCTCATTCATTTGACTTCTGTGAGAAAAGAAGTGATTTCTTGAACACCAGTCTTCTGCTCTGCTGTACATATAATTAAATCAGATTTTTAACATATTTTTGGTCAATATATTTTTCGTAAGAAATAACTAGGTGGCCATTGTTGGCACAGTTCAATGGTTAAAATATGGGGCTGAGGACAGATTTATTTCTAGTGCTGCATCCAAAGCCTTCATCAGATTATTCTGTAAAAAAAGATGCTGAATCACACTGATAGATTAATTAGAATTAAATAACGAGGTAATGATTAAATTTCCTGAAGGCTATTGGTTGATGGTGATGCCAATAAAATATATAAAATTTTGAATTGATTGATTTGCTTTGTATAGCCTATTATAGTCATAAAATATTTTTAGGCTGTAAGAATTTTTTTTATAATACTGTTACAAGTCTTACTATTTAACCCATAGCTGGGAATAGAAGAGATGGATTCATACATTCCGCAAGGGTATTTGCATGTAAGTGAATATGGCGAACATGACTGGAACTGGAACTCTGCTTTCCAATTTCCAATTCTGAGCCATTATCCATTACACCACCCACACACCCAAGCTTACAACACATAGTATTTCCAAGTGGTCACCCATCTCGGTATTGGCCAGGCTCAACATTGCTTAACTTCAGTAATCATACAGAATCCGGTGTTTCAATATGATATGGCTGTAAGCCTTTGAAATTTTGAAAAATGTAGAAGCATTTCATTTCAGAGATAAGTAGTTGTCAATATAGTTGTATTATTTTCAACCATTGTTTATTCAACTTGGT